>LR990000.1:10000-610000 GCA_905147175.2 Nymphalis urticae
GCATTTACGCCTGCCGCCCGGTCGGGGGACCGGGACGGGTATGTGGGACTCACGGGGCAAAAGGCCCCGTCCTACCCACTAAAACCTCCCCGGAATTCCGCCTCTCCGCAAGGCGGCGGGGTCACGGGAACGCTGTGGCTTACAACCGCAACCCCGCCAGCGGTCGTCGCTATTCGAGCGACCCACCTAGAGAGCGCGCCGTGGTGTTAGGGCGCGCCTCCCTCCTCTCTGCCTCCGTCCCGTATCGTGACGGACTCCCCCGAGCCCGCCACTGGAGGCTGGGCGTCAGGGCTCGACGCCCCGCGGCGGATCAAGATTTTACTGGCTCCGCCGCCGACCACACCTCAGCTCTGCGGCAGCGTCCGGCCTGCGAAGGCACGTCGCCGCCGACCCGGTCTCCTCCTACGTTGCGGGAGCGAGTCCACGTCGTCCTCCCGCTCCCGCTCCGCCGCCTCCTTTTGCGACATTACGCATGCGCTGAACCGGGACACTGCCGCCCAGATCTCTTCGCTTCCGGCCATCTTTTCGACGAGGGCCGGAAGCGACAGATCCCCTCCTACAGCCGTGGATAGGACTGCGCGAGGCTCCGCCCAAGCCGGGCACTCTGCGCGCGTGTGTTCGGCCGTATCCACGGCTCCTCCGCCACAATGGTGGCAAACCGCCGAAGGCTCCCTTTCGACCACCTCACACAGGTACCGGCCAAAGCAACCGTGGCCGGTCAAAAGCTGTGTGAGGTGAAACGTGGGTGGGCCGTGCTTGCGCTCGACCCACTCCCTCAACACCGGCCGAATGGCCGCAGCGAGGTCTCGGCTAGCCCCCCCCGGAACACCTAGTCGCTCCGCCCATTCGGCGAAGAGTCTTTCTCGGGCCTCCGCCCGCCACTGTCGAACCTCACGTGGGTGAGGCCGGTTTTCGTCCTCCGCTTTCGCCGCCTTGATCCGCCAATAGACCCTCGAGTTAGCCTCGGCCTCGAGGTCCCATGGCGGACTTCCGGCGAGCAGGCACGCCGCGGTGTGGGACACCGTGCGGTACGCTCGAGCCGCCCTGAGCGCCATCGCTCGCTGCGGACGTCGCAGCGACGCGACGTTACGAGATCCGGAGGACCGGGTCGGAACCGGCCCCCCAGGCTTCGACGATGGCCGCCTCCTTCGCCAACTGACCGTCGAGGCGACCCAGACGCCAACGCGGACCTTCCGTTCTCCCAACAGCGGGCCGGACGTCCAGAAGAACCGACGTAGAGACATCGAACCGAATATATCGATGATCCGACAGTGTCTCCACGCCGGTCTCCACCCTCCAATTTTGAGCACGGCGGGCCAGGGCGTTGGACGCGAACGTGACGTCGACGATCGATTCGCCCTGCTGCCGCACGCACGTGCTCTCCGACCCGCTGTTGAGGACCGCCAGCCCCAGCGAGACCGCCCACTCCTCCAGCACCTCACCCCGGGCATCAGCCACAGGAGAACCCCAAGCCGTCGATTTGGCGTTGAAGTCCCCCGCGACCAAAACAGGTGCGGGCGCTGTTTGCCCGATCAGAGCCCCGACCTCCACCAGCAACTGCTCGAACTCGGCGAGACTCCGACTGGGCGAGGCGTAGACGGCGACGACTTTTATACCGCCGACGACGGCCAGCACGCACCCCCTGCCCCTGGCCACACCCTCGATGGCTGGAGCGCCAGCGATCGCAGGGGCGACGACGGCCCACGACCCGTTCGTGGTCGGAGACCCAGTCGTCCCGCGAGGGGAACGAAGTAGGGCTCCGATACCACCGCCACATTGATCTGCCACTCTGCCATGCTTTGGACTAGGAGGTCCTGAGCCCTGGCAGAGTGGTTGATATTGGCCTGGAGACAGCGCAGGGCCATCACTGCGCGGTCTCCATCGGCTCCGCCTCGGTGCGCGACGACGCGGCTACCGGGCCCTTCGTCGTCGCTTTTGCTTCTTTCCTCTTCGTCTTCGGGGGTGCAGCGCCCTTCCCGCCCTGGCACGACTTGCTGCAGGCGGCGTGGGCAGCTGGCTTGCCGGCCGCCGTGCAGACCACGCAGCTCGCCTCGGTTGCGGAGCAATCTCGAGCCCTGTGACCGGGCTGACCGCAGCGGAAGCACAGACGGCTTCGGTCGACGCCCCGGTCACATTTCGCACCCATGTGCCCCCGCTCGAGGCACCTGAAACAGTGCAAGGGTCTGGGGTCGAGCAGCACCACTCGTGCCGACACCCACCCGACCCTTATGCGGCCTGCCTCGACGACCTTCTTCGCGGCCGGTATCGGGCCAGGCTCAGCCAGAGCGAGCCAGAGCCACTCGAGCCCCGAGCGATGACTCCGGACTTTATCGCTCCGACCGAGCACTCTCCCTGTTCCGCGACCGCCGCCACGGCTTCCTCCGCCGTCACAGAGTCGTCCAGGTCTAAAAGCCTCAACCCCACGCACTTCGTGGGTCGATGGACCTGGACGATCTCCGGGCTCAATACCTCGCGGAGCTTGTCCGCCAGGGCATCCGCCGCCTTCTCGGCCTCGTTGGTGCCCGGCGGCACCTCGAGCATCCTCGCGCCCGTGGCCGCGGTCCGGAACCGCACCGTCGTTAAGCCGACCTCCCTCAGGCTGATCCGGCTCTTGGCCAGGGCCAGAGCCTTTTCATAGCTCCACCCTTTTTCCTCGGCACCGGGTTTCAGCGTTATCGTTAACGCTGCGGTGCGAGGGGGGCGGAGTTTCCTCGTAGCCGGGGTCTTCTTGGGGGCCCCGGAGGAAGTCGGCTTCGCCGCCGCCGGCTTGGCGCTCGGCTTCTCGGTCTTCTTCGGTTCCGGCTTCGACTTTCTTCCGACCACGGCGCTCCAGGTGGTCGGAGTGGCGGCCGGCTCCGCGGACGGCTGAGGAGCCTCCCTCCTGGCTGCCGCCTCTTGAGCAGCCATACTGTTCTTCGGCCGTTTCGGGGTTTTCTGGGGTGCACGAGGGGCGGCAGGACCCTCCGCTGCCTGCGCAGTCCTACGGTCAGCGGCCAGTGGAGGCCGCAGCCGAGGCTCCGGAAGGAGGCGGCCCTCGATTCCTTCGAGGCGAGCGTTCAGCATCGTGCTGAACTGCTCGCGGTTCGCGCGCAGCGCCTCCTCCATTATGTGCTGGAGGTTCGCCTCCGTCGCCGCCGCTGGCTGCTTGCGCATCTCCGCGACTTCCCGGCGCAACTCAGCCAATTGGCCGGAAAGTTGCGCGTTAGCCGCCTCCAAACGCGCCACCTCCTCCGTCACTGTGAGGGCCCTTAGATCCGCCACCGCACCTTTGATGGTGTCGGCGGCAGTCTTCAGGGCCCGAACGAACGTGCCCTTCAGGTTGCCCGACTTATCGGCAACCTGCAGGACCACGTCGAGCGCCTCCTGCACCGCCGCGTCCAATGCGGCAGACGTCTGCGGCACGTCCTCGGTCGCGCCGCCGGGTTGGCGCTTCCGAACACGGGCCGCCCTCTCTTCAGTGGCCACCTTGGCCGCCGCACTGTACGCGGCCAGTGCATCTTCCGCCTCGAAGCGCCGCTCTTTGGCCTTAGCGGCCTTCAGCTCCTCCCGGGAGCGCCCGAGGCCGACATACTGGCCCGTCGTGGGCGGTCGGCCACGCCCCCTTTTTGGGGAAGGCTTAAGCCATTTGGCGACGGCCGATTCAGAGTCTCCGCTTTGCGCGTCACTCTCGGAGCCCGAGCAGCTCTCCCCAGGACGGGGCCGCTTCTCCACTTTACGCCGTAGTTCGGCAGAGTCTCTCGACGAGACCGTCACCATGCTGGTGACCGACGAGTCCGACTCTGAGAGCCGTTCCAGCCGGACCACCAGCTCCTTTTTCGCGCCGAGGTCGTTGGTTTTAGCGCGCGCCATCGGGGCGCCCGCCTCCACCGCCATTTCGTCAGTTTTCCTTTGATCGCCTGTAGTCGGTATGGTATTTTTATTTATATTCTTTTTCATATTTGTTCCCACGAGTATGGGGGAAATAAACAGTCCACCAAGGCAGTGCCCCCTGTACCTTGGTAACCCTATATACACCGTGAGGTCGGGTGGTATCACGGGATCTAATACTAATGTTTTTTATTGAGGTTGTCTCCTCTTGACCCGGCCGGTTAAGGCAAGGCCCTCGGTCCCACCACGGGCTGCGAGACGTGTCCACAACACCCGGATGGGGAAACGAGTTTGAGAGGCGGTGACTTTTTACGGTCTGTCCACCCAGCATCGATACCGACACTGAGCGAACCCGCCTCTCCCACCTCTTTTCTCCGGCAGCCCAAAAAGACCCCGGAGACCTGACAATTACTGTCGCCGTAAAAATCGCGAGACCTCAGAGTCGGGAGGCCCGCCCATAAAATAAATAAAAGAAAACAAAACAAAGCAAGACAAAATAAAAAGAGAGCAAAATAACACGATAACAACATTAGACGATAAACCAAAAGAAGTAAAAACCAAAAGAAGGAAAGAAAAGGAAAAGAAAAGAAAACAAAAGGAAGAAAGCAACGAAGACACTTTCTTCTTCCCACCTATTACTTGCCACGAAGCCGCTCCACAGTCCACTCTGCTGATCAGAGAAGTACCCGGAACGGCCCGTGGCACTACCGTCGCGTCAGTCTCAGCCGCGGTCGACAGGCACTCCGAGAAAACGTCAGATTGCTTGTCGACCCCGTTGCCCAGGGTGCACCACGTGGAGGTGACTGACATGCACCCCAACCTAACCTAACCTAACCTAACCTTTTTTTTTTTTTTTTTTTTTGTTGTCGAGGAGGAAAGGCATTTACGCCTACCGCCCGGTCCGCGACCGGGACGGTTATGTGGGACTCACGGGGCAGAAGGCCACCGTCCTACCCACTAAAACCTCCCCGTTTCCGTCTCACCGCAGGCGGCGGGGTTACGGGAACGCGTTAGCTCACCACCGCGACCCCGCCAGCGGCCGTCGCTATGGGTTAGCGACCCACCGGGTGTTTTTTATTGAGGTTGTCTCCTCTTGGCCCAGCCGGTGAAGGCCAGACCCTCGGTCCCACCGCAGGCTGACGCCTGGATGGGGAAACGAGTTTGAGAGGCGGTGACTTTTGACGGTCTGTCCACCCAGCAACGACACCGAAACTGGGCGAACCCGCCTCTCCCTCCTCCTTCTACTCTACTCCTGTCTCCGGCTGCCCCAAAGGACACCGGAGACCAACTCCTCCTCCCTCCGGCAGTCCAAAGGACCCCGGAGTCCACCTACTTGCCACGAAGCCGCTCGCTAGTCCACTCTGCTGCAACAGAGAAGCACCAGGAGCGGCCCGTGACACTTCCGCCGCGTCAGTCTCAGCCGCGGTCGACAAGCATTCCGGAAAAAACGTCGGATTGCTGGTCGACCCCGTTGCCCAGGGTGCACCACGTGGAGGTGACTGACATGCACCCCAACCTAACCTAACCTAACCTAACCTTTTTTTTTTTTTTTTTTTTTTTTTCTCGAGGAGGAAAGGCATTTACGCCTACCGCCCGGTCCGCGACCGGGACAGTTATGTGGGACTCACGGGGCAGAAGGCCACCGTCCTACCCACTAAAACCTCCCCGTTTCCGTCTCACCGCAGGCGGCGGGATTACGGGAACGCGTTAGCTCACCACCGCGACCCCGCCAGCGGCCGTCGCTATGGGTTAGCGACCCACCGGGTGTTTTTTATTGAGGTTGTCTCCTCTTGGCCCAACCGGTGAAGGCCAGGCCCTCGGTCCCACCGCAGGCTGACGCCTGGATGGGGAAACGAGTTTGAGAGGCGGTGACTTTTTAGGGTCTGTCCACCCAGCAACGACACCGAAACTGGGCGAACCCGCCCCTCCCTCCTCCTTCCACTCTACTCCTGTCTCCGGCTGCCCCAAAGGACACCGGAGACCAACTCCTCCTCCCTCCGGCAGTCCAAAGGACCCCGGAGTCCACCTACTTGCCACGAAGCCGCTCGCTAGTCCACTCTGCTGCAACAGAGAAGTACCAGGAGCGGCCCGTGACACTTCCGCCGCGTCAGTCTCAGCCGCGGTCGACAAGCATTCCGGAAAAAACGTCGGATTGCTGGTCGACCCCGTTGCCCAGGGTGCACCACGTGGAGGTGACTGACATGCACCCCAACCTAACCTTTTTTTTTTTTTTTTTGTTTTCGGGGAGGAAAGGCATTTACGCCTGCCGCCCGGTCGGGGGACCGGGACGGGTATGTGGGACTCACGGGGCAGAAGGCCCCGTCCTACCCACTAAAACCTCCCCGGAATTCCGCCTCTCCGCAAGGCGGCGGGGTCACGGGAACGCTGTGGCTTACAACCGCAACCCCGCCAGCGGTCGTCGCTATTCGAGCGACCCACCTAGAGAGCGCGCCGTGGTGTTAGGGCGCGCCTCCCTCCTCTCTGCCTCCGTCCCGTACCGTGACGGACTCCCCCGAGCCCGCCACTGGAGGCTGGGCGTCAGGGCTCGACGCCCCGCGGCGGATCAAGATTTTACTGGCTCCGCCGCCGACCACACCTCAGCTCTGCGGCAGCGTCCGGCCTGCGAAGGCACGTCGCCGCCGACCCGGTCTCCTCCTACGTTGCGGGAGCGAGTCCACGTCGTCCTCCCGCTCCCGCTCCGCCGCCTCCTTTTGCGACATTACGCATGCGCTGAACCGGGACACTGCCGCCCAGATCTCTTCGCTTCCGGCCATCTTTTCGACGAGGGCCGGAAGCGACAGATCCCCTCCTACAGCCGTGGATAGGACTGCGCGAGGCTCCGCCCAAGCCGGGCACTCTGCGCGCGTGTGTTCGGCCGTATCCACGGCTCCTCCGCCACAATGGTGGCAAACCGCCGAAGGCTCCCTTTCGACCACCTCACACAGGTACCGGCCAAAGCAACCGTGGCCGGTCAAAAGCTGTGTGAGGTGAAACGTGGGTGGGCCGTGCTTGCGCTCGACCCACTCCCTCAACACCGGCCGAATGGCCGCAGCGAGGTCTCGGCTAGCCCCCCCCGGAACACCTAGTCGCTCCGCCCATTCGGCGAAGAGTCTTTCTCGGGCCTCCGCCCGCCACTGTCGAACCTCACGTGGGTGAGGCCGGTTTTCGTCCTCCGCTTTCGCCGCCTTGATCCGCCAATAGACCCTCGAGTTAGCCTCGGCCTCGAGGTCCGCCAATAGACCCTCGAGTTAGCCTCGGCCTCGAGGTCCCATGGCGGACTTCCGGCGAGCAGGCACGCCGCGGTGTGGGACACCGTGCGGTACGCTCGAGCCGCCCTGAGCGCCATCGCTCGCTGCGGACGTCGCAGTGACGCGACGTTACGAGCGCTCAGAGCGTCCGCCCATATCGGCGCCCCGTAGAGCGCCATCGAGCGCACGACGCCGGTGTACAGGCGCCTGCAGGAGCCTCCTGGCCCACCCACGTTCGGGAGGATCCTCCCTAGCACTCCGGCTGCAGCCACCAACTTTGGGGCCAAGCGCCGGAAGTGCTCTTCGAACTTCCACCTGCCGTCGAGGACGAGTCCCAGGTACTTCATCGTCGACCCGACGGTGATGGAAGTTCCCCCCACCGTGATGGACGCCCCCGGTGGCGGCGCGTTCCGAGGCCCATGAAAAACGAGGGCCTCGGATTTGTGTAGGGCCACCTCTAGGCCCAGCGCGCGGATGCGGTGGACCACGTGCGCGACCCCAGCCGTCGCGCGATAGGCCGCCTCCCGGTAGGTGCTGCCGCGGGCCGACACGAGAGTGTCGTCAGCGTAGCACGTGACGCTGACCCCCCGCAACGTGGCCCCGCGCAGCACCCAGTCGTAGCCGATGCTCCACAGGAGCGGTCCTAGTACCGACCCCTGCGGGACACCGCACGACAGCGTCTTCCGGCTCCAGCCCTCCCGCGTCGGGTAGGCAACCGCTCGGCCAGCGAAGTAATCGGCCACTGTTCGCCTCAGGTAGCCCGGCACGCTGTGGTACCGCAGGGCCTCCATCACGGTCGCCCAGGGCAGGGTGTTGAAGGCATTGGAAATGTCCAGCGAGACTGCCAACACCACCCCACCTCGAGACACCTCCTCCTCGGCCAGGGCCCTCACCCTGGCGATCGCGTCGAGCGTCGAGCGGCCGGGGCGAAACCCGTACTGCCGCTCGTCCAGTCCCGGCTCCATGCTGCCGACGAGACGGGCAGCGAGCACCCGCTCGAAGAGCTTGCTCACCTCGTCGAGCAGCACGATCGGGCGGTAGGCCGACGGCTGATCGGGCGGACGCCCGTCCTTGCGGATCAGGACGAGCGTGCCCGTTTTCCACCGCTGCGGGAACTTGCCCTGAGCCAGGCATGCGGTAAAGAGGCGCCGCATGCTCTCGCCCAGCTCCTCCGACGCGATCTTCAAGGCTCGACCGGGGATTCCGTCCGGCCCAGGGGCTGTCTTTTTCGACCCTAGTCTGATGACAGCCGCCTGTAGTTCCGCCTCGGTGATGGGAATCACCGGACCCTCTTCCTCGTCGAGCCCGCTCGCCGGCACCATGGTCGGTGGCACGAACTCTCCCCGCTCGGGAAAGAGCGTGTCCACCACCCTCGCCAGGAGCTGCGGCTGGAGACTGCTGGTCAGCGGAGGAGCCCAGGGTCGGAGCTTTTGTCTCACGACCCGATAAGGCCTCCCCCACGGATCGCTGTTGAGCGTCTCCAGCCACTCCTCCCACGCCGCCTCTTTGGCCTGCATTATGGCCTTCTGTAGGTCCTGGCAGGCGGACCTGTATGCGGTGTAGAAGACGTCCTCCGCGTCGTGATCCCGGACTCTTCGTCTCCTACACCGAACGTAACGGCGCCGTGCCGCCACGCACGCCTTGCGCAGCCGACGGAGCTCCGGACGCCACCAGTACATCGCCGCGTCACAGACTCGTGACAGGGCGTCTCCCATACGGTCCGCCCCCTCATCGATCCGGAGGACCGGGTCGGAACCGGCCCCCCAGGCTTCGACGATGGCCGCCTCCTTCGCCAACTGACCGTCGAGGCGACCCAGACGCCAACGCGGACCTTCCGTTCTCCCAACAGCGGGCCGGACGTCCAGAAGAACCGACGTAGAGACATCGAACCGAATATATCGATGATCCGACAGTGTCTCCACGCCGGTCTCCACCCTCCAATTTTGAGCACGGCGGGCCAGGGCGTTGGACGCGAACGTGACGTCGACGATCGATTCGCCCTGCTGCCGCACGCACGTGCTCTCCGACCCGCTGTTGAGGACCGCCAGCCCCAGCGAGACCGCCCACTCCTCCAGCACCTCACCCCGGGCATCAGCCACAGGAGAACCCCAAGCCGTCGATTTGGCGTTGAAGTCCCCCGCAACCAAAACAGGTGCGGGCGCTGTTTGCCCGATCAGAGCCCCGACCTCCACCAGCAACTGCTCGAACTCGGCGAGACTCCGACTGGGCGAGGCGTAGACGGCGACGACTTTTATACCGCCGACGACGGCCAGCACGCACCCCCTGCCCCTGGCCACACCCTCGATGGCTGGAGCGCCAGCGACCGCAGGGGCGACGACGGCCACGACCCGTTCGTGGTCGGAGACCCAGTCGTCCCGCGAGGGAACGAAGTAGGGCTCCGATACCACCGCCACATTGATCTGCCACTCTGCCATGCTTTGGACTAGGAGGTCCTGAGCCCTGGCAGAGTGGTTGATATTGGCCTGGAGACAGCGCAGGGCCATCACTGCGCGGTCTCCATCGGCTCCGCCTCGGTGCGCGACGACGCGGCTACCGGGCCCTTCGTCGTCGCTTTTGCTTCTTTCGCAGCTCGCCTCGGTTGCGGAGCAATCTCGAGCCCTGTGACCGGGCTGACCGCAGCGGAAGCACAGACGGCTTCGGTCGACGCCCCGGTCACATTTCGCACCCATGTGCCCCCGCTCGAGGCACCTGAAACAGTGCAAGGGTCTGGGGTCGAGCAGCACCACTCGTGCCGACACCCACCCGACCCTTATGCGGCCTGCCTCGACGACCTTCTTCGCGGCCGGTATCGGGCAGCTCAGCCAGAGCGAGCCAGAGCCACTCGAGCCCCGAGCGATGACTCCGGACTTTATCGCTCCGACCGAGCACTCTCCCTGTTCCGCGACCGCCGCCACGGCTTCCTCCGCCGTCACAGAGTCGTCCAGGTCTAAAAGCCTCAACCCCACGCACTTCGTGGGTCGATGGACCTGGACGATCTCCGGGCTCAATACCTCGCGGAGCTTGTCCGCCAGGGCATCCGCCGCCTTCTCGGCCTCGTTGGTGCCCGGCGGCACCTCGAGCATCCTCGCGCCCGTGGCCGCGGTCCGGAACCGCACCGTCGTTAAGCCGACCTCCCTCAGGCTGATCCGGCTCTTGGCCAGGGCCAGAGCCTTTTCATAGCTCCACCCTTTTTCCTCGGCACCGGGTTTCAGCGTTATCGTTAACGCTGCGGTGCGAGGGGGGCGGAGTTTCCTCGTAGCCGGGGTCTTCTTGGGGGCCCCGGAGGAAGTCGGCTTCGCCGCCGCCGGCTTGGCGCTCGGCTTCTCGGTCTTCTTCGGTTCCGGCTTCGACTTTCTTCCGACCACGGCGCTCCAGGTGGTCGGAGTGGCGGCCGGCTCCGCGGACGGCTGAGGAGCCTCCCTCCTGGCTGCCGCCTCTTGAGCAGCCATACTGTTCTTCGGCCGTTTCGGGGTTTTCTGGGGTGCACGAGGGGCGGCAGGAGCCTCCGCTGCCTGCGCAGTCCTACGGTCAGCGGCCAGTGGAGGCCGCAGCCGAGGCTCCGGAAGGAGGCGGCCCTCGATTCCTTCGAGGCGAGCGTTCAGCATCGTGCTGAACTGCTCGCGGTTCGCGCGCAGCGCCTCCTCCATTATGTGCTGGAGGTTCGCCTCCGTCGCCGCCGCTGGCTGCTTGCGCATCTCCGCGACTTCCCGGCGCAACTCAGCCAATTGGCCGGAAAGTTGCGCGTTAGCCGCCTCCAAACGCGCCACCTCCTCCGTCACTGTGAGGGCCCTTAGATCCGCCACCGCACCTTTGATGGTGTCGGCGGCAGTCTTCAGGGCCCGAACGAACGTGCCCTTCAGGTTGCCCGACTTATCGGCAACCTGCAGGACCACGTCGAGCGCCTCCTGCACCGCCGCGTCCAATGCGGCAGACGTCTGCGGCACGTCCTCGGTCGCGCCGCCGGGTTGGCGCTTCCGAACACGGGCCGCCCTCTCTTCAGTGGCCACCTTGGCCGCCGCACTGTACGCGGCCAGTGCATCTTCCGCCTCGAAGCGCCGCTCTTTGGAATTAGCGGCCTTCAGCTCCTCCCGGGAGCGCCCGAGGCCGACATACTGGCCCGTCGTGGGCGGTCGGCCACGCCCCCTTTTTGGGGAAGGCTTAAGCCATTTGGCGACGGCCGACTCAGAGTCTCCGCTTTGCGCGTCGCTCTCGGAGCCCGAGCAGCTCTCCCCAGGACGGGGCCGCTTCTCCGATTTCCGCCGTAGTCCGGCAGATTCCTTTGACGAGACCGTCACCATGCTGGTGACCGACGAGTCCGACTCTGAGAGCCGTTCCAGCCGGACCACCAGCTCCTTTTTCGCGCCGAGGTCGTTGGTTTTAGCGCGCGCTATCGGGGCGCCCGCCTCCACCGCCATTTCGTCAGTTTCCCTTTGATCGCCTGTAGTCGTTATAGGTTTCTTTATTTTGTTATCCATATGTGATCCCACGAGTATGGGGGAAATAAACAGTCCACCAAGGCAGTGCCCCCTGTACCTTGGTAACCCTATATACACCGTGAGGTCGGGTGGTATCACGGGATCTAATACTAATGTTTTTTATTGAGGTTGTCTCCTCTTGGCCCGGCCGGTTAAGGCAAGACCCTCGGTCCCACCACGGGCTGCGAGACGTGTCCACAACACCCGGATGGGGAAACGAGTTTGAGAGGCGGTGACTTTTTACGGTCTGTCCACCCAGCATCGATACCGACACTGAGCGAACCCGCCTCTCCCACCTCTTTTCTCCGGCAGCCCAAAAAGACCCCGGAGACCTGACAACTAATGTCAATTAGTCGATCGCGAGAGGTCAATTGAAACGATCGCGAGACCTCAGAGTGGGGAGGCCCGCCCATAAAATAAATAAAAGAAAACAAAACAAAGCAAGACAAAATAAAAAGAGAGCAAAATAAAACGATAACAACATTAGACAATAAACCAAAAGAAGCAAAAACCAAAAGAAGGAAAGAAAAGGAAGAAAGCAACGAAGACACTTTCTTCTTCCCACCTATTACTCGCCACGAAGCCGCTCCACAGTCCACTCTGCTGATCAGAGAAGTACCCGGAACGGCCCGTGGCACTACCGTCGCGTCAGTCTCAGCCGCGGTCGACAGGCACTCCGAGAAAACGTCGGATTGCTTGTCGACCCCGTTGCCTAGGGTGCACCACGTGGAGGTGACTGACATGCACCCCACCCCAACCTTTTTTTTTTTTTTTTTTTTTTTTTTTTTTTTTTTTTTTTTTTTTTTTTTTTTTTTTCGAGGAGGAAAGGCATTTACGCCTACCGCCCGGTCCACGACCGGGACGGTTATGTGGGACTCACGGGGCAGAAGGCCACCGTCCTACCCACTAAAACCTCCCCGTTTCCGTCTCACCGCAGGCGGCGGGGTTACGGGAACGCGTTAGCTCACCACCGCGACCCCGCCAGCGGCCGTCGCTATGGGTTAGCGACCCACCAGGTGTTTTTTATTGAGGTTGTCTCCTCTTGGCCCAGCCGGTGAAGGCCAGACCCTCGGTCCCACCGCAGGCTGACGCCTGGATGGGGAAACGAGTTTGAGAGGCGGTGACTTTTTAGGGTCTGTCCACCCAGCAACGACACCGAAACTGGGCGAACCCGCCTCTCCCCCCTCCTTCCACTCTACTCCTGTCTCCGGCTGCCCCAAAGGACACCGGAGACCAACTCCTCCTCCCTCCGGCAGTCCAAAGGACCCCGGAGTCCACCTACTTGCCACGAAGCCGCTCGCTAGTCCACTCTGCTGCAACAGAGAAGTACCAGGAGCGGCCCGTGACACTTCCGCCGCGTCAGTCTCAGCCGCGGTCGACTAGCATTCCGGAAAAAACGTCGGATTGTTGGTCGACCCCGTTGCCCAGGGTGCACCACGTGGAGGTGACTGACATGCACCCCAGACTGACATGCACCCCAACCCCACCCCAACCTTTTTTTTTTTTTTTTTTTTTTTTTTTTTTTTTGTTTTCGGGGAGGAAAGGCATTTACGCCTGCCGCCCGGTCGGGGGACCGGGACGGGTATGTGGGACTCACGGGGCAGAAGGCCCCGTCCTACCCACTAAAACCTCCCCGGAATTCCGCCTCTTCGCAAGGCGGCGGGGTCACGGGAACGCTGTGGCTTACAACCGCAACCCCGCCAGCGGTCGTCGCTATTCGAGCGACCCACCTAGAGAGCGCGCCGTGGTGTTAGGGCGCGCCTCCCTCCTCTCTGCCTCCGTCCCGTACCGTGACGGACTCCCCCGAGCCCGCCACTGGAGGCTGGGCGTCAGGGCTCGACGCCCCGCGGCGGATCAAGATTTTACTGGCTCCGCCGCCGACCACACCTCAGCTCTGCGGCAGCGTCCGGCCTGCGAAGGCACGTCGCCGCCGACCCGGTCTCCTCCTACGTTGCGGGAGCGAGTCCACGTCGTCCTCCCGCTCCCGCTCCGCCGCCTCCTTTTGCGACATTACGCATGCGCTGAACCGGGACACTGCCGCCCAGATCTCTTCGCTTCCGGCCATCTTTTCGACGAGGGCCGGAAGCGACAGATCCCCTCCTACAGCCGTGGATAGGACTGCGCGAGGCTCCGCCCAAGCCGGGCACTCTGCGCGCGTGTGTTCGGCCGTATCCACGGCTCCTCCGCCACAATGGTGGCAAACCGCCGAAGGCTCCCTTTCGACCACCTCACACAGGTACCGGCCAAAGCAACCGTGGCCGGTCAAAAGCTGTGTGAGGTGAAACGTGGGTGGGCCGTGCTTGCGCTCGACCCACTCCCTCAACACCGGCCGAATGGCCGCAGCGAGGTCTCGGCTAGCCCCCCCCGGAACACCTAGTCGCTCCGCCCATTCGGCGAAGAGTCTTTCTCGGGCCTCCGCCCGCCACTGTCGAACCTCACGTGGGTGAGGCCGGTTTTCGTCCTCCGCTTTCGCCGCCTTGATCCGCCAATAGACCCTCGAGTTAGCCTCGGCCTCGAGGTCCCATGGCGGACTTCCGGCGAGCAGGCACGCCGCGGTGTGGGACACCGTGCGGTACGCTCGAGCCGCCCTGAGCGCCATCGCTCGCTGCGGACGTCGCAGCGACGCGACGTTACGAGCGCTCAGAGCGTCCGCCCATATCGGCGCCCCGTAGAGCGCCATCGAGCGCACGACGCCGGTGTACAGGCGCCTGCAGGAGCCTCCCGGCCCACCCACGTTCGGGAGGATCCTCCCTAGCACTCCGGCTGCAGCCACCAACTTTGGGGCCAAGCGCCGGAAGTGCTCTTCGAACTTCCACCTGCCGTCGAGGACGAGTCCCAGGTACTTCATCGTCGACCCGACGGTGATGGAAGTTCCCCCCACCGTGATGGACGCCCCCGGTGGTGGCGCGTTCCGAGGCCCGTGAAAAACGAGGGCCTCGGATTTGTGTAGGGCCACCTCTAGGCCCAACGCGCGGATGCGGTGGACCACGTGCGCGACCCCAGCCGTCGCGCGATAGGCCGCCTCCCGGTAGGTGCTGCCGCGGGCCGACACGAGAGTGTCGTCAGCGTAGCACGCGACGCTGACCCCCCGCAACGTGGCCCCGCGCAGCACCCAGTCGTAGCCGATGCTCCACAGGAGCGGTCCTAGTACCGACCCCTGCGGAACACCGCACGACAGCGTCTTCCGGCTCCAGCCCTCCCGCGTCGGGTAGGCTACCGCTCGGCCAGCGAAATAGTCGGCCACTGTTCGCCTCAGGTAGCCCGGCACGCTGTGGTAACGCAGGGCCTCCATCACGGTCGCCCAGGGCAGGGTGTTGAAGGCATTGGAAATGTCCAGCGAGACTGCCAACACCACCCCACCCCGAGACACCTCCTCCTCGGCCAGGGCCCTCACCCTGGCGATCGCGTCGAGCGTCGAGCGGCCGGGGCGAAACCCGTACTGCCGCTCGTCCAGTCCCGGCTCCATGCTGCCGACGAGACGGGCAGCGAGCACCCGCTCGAAGAGCTTGCTCACCTCGTCGAGCAGCACGATCGGGCGGTAGGCCGACGGCTGATCGGGCGGACGCCCGTCCTTGCGGATCAGGACGAGCGTGCCCGTTTTCCACCGCTGCGGGAACTTGCCCTGAGCCAGGCATGCGGTAAAGAGGTGCCGCATGCTCTCGCCCAGCTCCTCCGACGCGATCTTCAGGGCTCGACCGGGGATTCCGTCCGGCCCAGGGGCTGTCTTTTTCGACCCTAGTCTGATGACAGCCGCCTGTAGTTCCGCCTCGGTGATGGGAATCACCGGACCCTCTTCCTCGTCGAGCCCGCTCGCCGGCACCATGGTCGGTGGAACGAACACTCCCCGCTCGGGAAAGAGCGTGTCCACCACCCTCGCCAGGAGCTGCGGCTGGAGACTGCTGGTCAGCGGAGGAGCCCAGGGTCGGAGCTTTTGTCTCACGACCCGATAAGGCCTCCCCCACGGATCGCTGTTGAGCGTCTCCAGCCATTCCTCCCACGCCGCCTCTTTGGCCTGCACTATGGCCTTTTGTAGGCCCTGGCAGGCGGACCTGTATGCGGTGTAGAAGACGTCCTCCGCGTCGTGATCCCGGACTCTTCGTCTCCTACACCGAACGTACCGGCGCCGTGCCGCCACGCACGCCTTGCGCAGCCGACGGAGCTCCGGACGCCACCAGTACACCTGCCGCCGACGTGGCAGGTGCAGTTTCGCCCTCGGCATCGCCGCGTCACAGACTCGTGACAGGGCGTCTCCCATCCGGTCCGCCCCCTCATCGATCCGGAGGACCGGGTCGGAACCGGCCCCCCAGGCTTCGACGATGGCCGCCTCCTTCGCCAACTGACCGTCGAGGCGACTCAGACGCCAACGCGGACCTTCCGTTCTCCCAACAGCGGGCCGGACGTCCAGAAGAACCGACGTAGAGACATCGAACCGAATATATCGATGATCCGACAGAGTCTCCACGCCGGTCTCCACCCTCCAATTTTGAGCACGGCGGGCCAGGGCGTTGGACGCGAACGTGACGTCGACGATCGATTCGCCCTGCTGCCGCACGCACGTGCTCTCCGACCCGCTGTTGAGGACCGCCAGCCCCAGCGAGACCGCCCACTCCTCCAGCACCTCACCCCGGGCATCAGCCACGGGAGAACCCCAAGCCGTCGATTTGGCGTTGAAGTCCCCCGCGACCAAAACAGGTGCGGGCGCTGTTTGCCCGATCAGAGCCCCGACCTCCACCAGCAACTGCTCAAACTCGGCGAGACTCCGACTGGGCGAGGCGTAGACGGCGACGACTTTTATACCGCCGACGACGGCCAGCACGCACCCCCTGCCCCTGGCCACACCCTCGATGGCTGGAGCGCCAGCGACCGCAGGGGCGACGACGACCACGACCCGTTCGTGGTCGGAGACCCAGTCGTCCCGCGAGGGAACGAAGTAGGGCTCCGATACCACCGCCACATTGATCTGCCACTCTGCCATGCTTTGGACTAGGAGGTCCTGAGCCCTGGCAGAGTGGTTGATATTGGCCTGGAGACAGCGCAGGGCCATCACTGCGCGGTCTCCATCGGCTCCGCCTCGGTGCGCGACGACGCGGCTACCGGGCCTTTCGTCGTCGCTTTTCCGTCTTTCTTCTTTTTCTTCGGCGGTGCAGCGCCCTTCCCGCCCTGGCACGACTTGCTGCAGGCGGCGTGGGCAGCTGGCTTGCCGGCCGCCGCGCAGACCACGCAGCTCGCCTCGGTTGCGGAGCACTCTCGAGCCCTGTGACCGGGCTGACCGCAGCGGAAGCACAGACGGCTTCGGTCGACGCCCCGGTCACATTTCGCACCCATGTGCCCCCGCTCGAGGCACCTGAAGCAGTGCAAGGGTCTGGGGTCGAGCAGCACCACTCGTGCCGACACCCACCCGACCCTTATGCGGCCTGCATCGACGACCTTCTTCGCGGCCGGTATCGGGCAGCTCAGCCAGAGCGAGCCAGAGCCACTCGAGCCCCGAGCGATGACTCCGGACTTTATCGCTCCGACCGAGCACTCTCCCTGTTCCGCGACCGCCGCCACGGCTTCCTCCGCCGTCACAGAGTCGTCCAGGTCTAAAAGCCTCAACCCCACGCACTTCGTGGGTCGATGGACCTGGACGATCTCCGGGCTCGGACCTTCCGTTCTCCGTTCTCCGCTAACCTAACCTAACCTAACCTAACCTAACCTAACCTAACCTAACCTAACCTAACCTAACCTTTTTTTTTTTTTTTTGTCGAGGAGGAAAGGCATTTACGCCTACCGCCCGGTCCGCGACCGGGACGGTTATGTGGGACTCACGGGGCAGAAGGCCACCGTACTACCCACTAAAACCTCCCCGATTCCGTCTCACCGCAGGCGGCGGGGTTACGGGAACGCGTTAGCTCACCACCGCGACCCCGCCAGCGGCCGTCGCTATGGGTTAGCGACCCACCGGGTGTTTTTTATTGAGGTTGTCTCCTCTTGGCCCAGCCGGTGAAGGCCAGACCCTCGGTCCCACCGCAGGCTGACGCCTAGATGGGGAAACGAGTTTGAGAGGCGGTGACTTTTTACGGTCTGTCCACCCAGCAACGACACCGAAACTGGGCGAACCCGCCTCTCCCTCCTCCTTCTACCTCTACTCCTGCCTCCGGCTGCCCGAAAGGACACCGGAGACCAACTCCTCCTCCCTCCGGCAGTCCAAAGGACCCCAGAGTCCACCTATTTGCCAAGAAGCCGCTCGCTAGTCCACTCTGCTGCGACAGAGAAGTACCAGAAGCGGCCCGTGACATTTCCGCCGCGTCAGTCTCAGCCGCGGTCGACAAGCATTCCGGAAAAAACGTCGGATTGCTGGTCGACCCCGTTGCCCAGGGTGCACCACGTGGAAGTGACTGACATGCACCCCAACCTAACCTAACCTAACCTTTTTTTTTTTTTTTTTGTTGTCGAGGAGGAAAGGCATTTACGCCTACCGCCCGGTCCGCGACCGGGACGGTTATGTGGGACTCACGGGGCAGAAGGCCACCGTCCTACCCACTAAAACCTCCCCGTTTCCGTCTCACCGCAGGCGGCGGGGTTACGGGAACGCGTTAGCTCACCACCGCGACCCCGCCAGCGGCCGTCGCTATGGGTTAGCGACCCACCGGGTGTTTTTTATTGAGGTTGTCTCCTCTTGGCCCAGCCGGTGAAGGCCATACCCTCGGTCCCACCGCAGGCTGACGCCTGGATGGGGAAACGAGTTTGAGAGGCGGTGACTTTTGACGGTCTGTCCACCCAGCAACGACACCGAAACTGGGCGAACCCGCCTCTCCCTCCTCCTTCTACTCTACTCCTGTCTCCGGCTGCCCCAAAGGACACCGGAGACCAACTCCTCCTCCCTCCGGCAGTCCAAAGGACCCCGGAGTCCACCTACTTGCCACGAAGCCGCTCGCTAGTCCACTCTGCTGCAACAGAGAAGCACCAGGAGCGGCCCGTGACACTTCCGCCGCGTCAGTCTCAGCCGCGGTCGACAAGCATTCCGGAAAAACGTCGGATTGCTGGTCGACCCCGTTGCCCAGGGTGCACCACGTGGAGGTGACTGACATGCACCCCAACCTAACCTTTTTTTTTTTTTTTTTTTTTTTGTTGTCGAGGAGGAAAGGCATTTACGCCTACCGCCCGGTCCGCGACCGGAACGGTTATGTGGGACTCACGAGGCAGAAGGCCACCGTCCTACCCACTAAAACCTCCCCGTTTCCGTCTCACCGCAGGCGGCGGGGTTACGGGAACGCGTTAGCTCACCACCGCGACCCCGCCAGCGGCCGTCGCTATGGGTTAGCGACCCACCGGGTGTTTTTTATTGAGGTTGTCTCCTCTTGGCCCAGCCGGTGAAGGCCAGACCCTCGGTCCCACCGCAGGCTGACGCCTGGATGGGGAAACGAGTTTGAGAGGCGGTGACTTTTTAGGGTCTGTCCACCCAGCAACGACACCGAAACTGGGCGAACCCGCCTCTCCCCCCTCCTTCCACTCTACTCCTGTCTCCGGCTGCCCCAAAGGACACCGGAGACCAACTCCTCCTCCCTCCGGCAGTCCAAAGGACCCCGGAGTCCACCTACTTGCCACGAAGCCGCTCGCTAGTCCACTCTGCTGCAACAGAGAAGTACCAGGAGCGGCCCGTGACACTTCCGCCGCGTCAGTCTCAGCCGCGGTCGACAAGCATTCCGGAAAAAACGTCGGATTGCTGGTCGACCCCGTTGCCCAGGGTGCACCACGTGGAGGTGACTGACATGCACCCCACCCCAACCTAACCTAACCTAACCTAACCTAACCTAACCTCACCAGGGAGTTGTCATGCACATACCGGTGCCCCATGGACGTTGCATTTGCCATCAGTGACGTCTACAGAGCCATCTACTCCGCCAATCCCATCGTCCACTCCTTAAGCATGGAAAGGTTCACTGGCGCGAAAATACCATCAGACCAAGCCGGAACCCTATATCTGGTCCATACGCAGGAAGAAAAGAAACTCCTGATGGACCAGGGATATGGCAAAGGCGAGGGATCTCGCGTCATGACCATCCATGAATCGCAAGGACAGACCTACGGCAAAGTCATCATCGTCCAAACCAGACGTACGGGGCTCACGGTCCATCGGAGCGTACCTCACGCTGTGGTAGCTATAACAAGACACACGAACACCTGTGTCTACTATACGGACGACTGTGACGATGCAATCGGCAATTTTATCAGCCGAACGGTGGGCATCAAAACAAAGATAATCTTGGAGCACAGCCTGAAAATGGCAATACACAAGCGAGACAACATCGTCGCTGAGGCTGTGCTCTCACTCCTAAAAAAATGGACATGGTCCGCAGGGCCCGCCGCTGCGCCGTAAAACAATATAACAAGTGCAAAGAGATGTGTATTACAACAATATAAATAAGTCTGAAAACGATTAATATAAGATGATTAATCAATGTAAAAAAAAAAAAACCTAGTTATGTACAAGATAATTAACTAGATATAAGTACAACATAAGAATGTAAAGAGAGAAATAATTAAAAAAAAAAAAAAAAAAAAAAAAAAAAACCTATATATACAGGGTGACTGGTGAATTAGTATCAATACTTAAGGACGTGATATTTGACGACCATATATAACCAAAAAAAAATACATATAACATAAATATTAATAAACTTCTAAGTAAAGTTAACCAAAAGTTATGTAATTAATTACGCGTCATGTGGACGCCCTAGCTGCGCTGACGACACAACACCGTTAGGTACATTTAGTTATCGCGCGGTACTTTCCCTACGTCCAAACGCCGCCGCGTGTTAACAGGGTAGCAGGCTACCTTTGATAAACAAGCATGATCCAATCCCCCTTCATACTTTAAACCTGGCTTAGAACAGGCAAAAATACCAAAATATTTCACTCGTTTAAGCAACAAATTTGTTGACTAGGTAAATGATATGAACTTGGGACAAAAATTAACTGTTTACCTATCTTGGTATTTCCGGCGTATTTAAAAATTGAATCATACTTATTTACAACGATTGTCAATCATTTAACTACCTATTTACCTACATAACTACACTAACCTTAACAAATGTTCAAAGTGAGCTCCTGCTCGTGTGATACACAGTTCGGCACGTTTACGCATATTGTCTTTCACACGCTTTAACACGAATGGGTCACTTTACTACTCACAGTACTCACATTATTCTGCATTTGTGTATTGATGCCATACCTAATTACTAATTACGGGTCACACTCACACACGAAACATTAGGTATACGCGTAAGATCGATCGCTAGGGGCGCGCGCGCGGGAAGATGGACGAACCTTACGGCGGCGCTCGCCCGACTAACCTACTAACCTACTAATACTAATAAGCCGCGGGGCAGGGGTTGCGGGGGGCAAACACTACGCCGCCCGCGCCGCGGAAATATGTCCACACTTTATTTATTTAAAGTAAAATTTTTGTAAATTTGGTCAAAAATTAAGTACCTATTTTTTTTACATAATTCGAATGAGAATCATGTACCGATTATGCTCCTAAAATATTGATCCTAATTCACCAGTCACCCTGTATATACATATAATAATAATAATAATAAAAATGGTCAATACGGGTCACACCCCTCCATAGAAGAGCTCCGGAGGAGAAGAAGACCAGCTGCCGCCGCAGCGCTGCAGTGGTTAGAATGTTGTAACAAAAAAAAAAAAAAAAAAAAAAAAAAAAAAAAAAAAAAAAAAAAAAAAAAAAAAAAAAAAAAAAAAAAAAAGTCACTATGTAATAACCACTGTAGCGCCATAAAACGTCAGAAATAATGTTCGCTTAGTAATAAAATACCTACCTACCTACCTACCTACCTACCTACCTACCTACCCTACACATTTGTTAGAATCACCCATAAGTTATTTTGACACCAAGTTTACAACGCGTACCGGCGACCGTGCTTTTTATGGTCTTAAAACAACAATACTTTTATCAGTGACATATGACAGCAATTTATGCCACAGATGACAACACACGATGTGTATATATTTTTGTGTTATAATTGAAATTGTAATATAATAAAATAATAATAATAATAATAATAATAATAAAAATTATTACTTGACAATTATTTTTAACAAAAATTTATAATATTGTAATGTTAAATGTTTACTTTTTTTAATACAATTTATAGTTAATCACTTAAAACTAAAACACAATTTTATTTCTATTTAATTAATTGAATAGATGGATTGGATTGGATTAATTATTTTAATTTAAAAATTATATTTCCAACGGAGTTCATAGTAGTTTGTTAGTAATTGTTACGTAATTTAAGAGTACGTTACATAGTTACATTTGTTTAAAATAAAAAATGACATGTGTCAATAATATACTATAACCGGGATAGTCTGGGTAAATCTTTTGATTTATAAAAAATACATTTATAAAGATGTAATTGGATTCTAACTAGAATTATTTCTCATTTTAAATGGTTATTATCGCGGATTATTTTCTTCAATTATTTTCTACCATTCTTACCTATGGCTATTTTTAACATATCAATTATTTTTTAAGCCAATATTTTGAAGACTTAATTTAGATTTTTACTCTTAAGAAATTTACTTTTTAAAGATTATTTGAAGAAGATTGTTGTAATTATATCAAAAGAAACGCCATCTGGTGACATACAAAGCACACCTTTGTATGAAATGATATTATTGAATGATGTCTATTAACTGTTTCGATTATTGTATTTTTTAATCTGGTAAAAGCATCGAAATTGAAATTTAATCTTTTGCTCGCTATCAACTTGTTGTATCACGTTGTTTTAATTATAAGAAAGATATTGTCAAGATGTATTTTTTTGAATTCTAACTTTACTGAACTAACTTTAAACTGCACTTTGGAATGTAGTTTATACATATTTACTATCATCGCTGTGTTGGAACTGAGCGATTAAATTACACTTTTATTATCTTTACATTATATTTTAAAAAAAAAAACTTAGAATCCAAAATATATTACATATATAGAATCAAGTTTGAATTTTGTTAATTTTTTAAAATAGTAAATTTTGTTATTTTCTATTTAGATAAAACTGATACCAACATACGAATATTTAATTTTGGCATTCCTGTATGAATTAAGACATTATAATATTTTTGTATTCGTTTGGACATAACAATTTATTGTTTTGGTTTGATTAAGTCTTGTTACACATAGCCAGTAGATCTGCATCAGCATGCTCGCCTAATGCACACGGCACCTACGACCTACATAGGCTCCACGTTTTACAAGCGCAGCAACTACAAGCAGCATTGACGTCAATCATTGACGTCAATCGAAGCCTAAAATGTGGAAGCGCCATTCTTGGTACAAACATCGACCAATTGGCATTAATTAAATTTAGTCATAGTTTCTTTACAACAGTCAATATATTAATTTTAAATTTAATTTGCACTTTTTTTGGATCATAATGATATTTTTTTTCAGCCCTTTGCCTTTGGAGAGCCATTTACGACTACTGGTCCCACCCAGGGAATACTTATGGTTTGTCATGATTTTGGTCTTTTCAGTGTTCATCCCGAGACCTACTCGTCTTGAAGAATCGTTCAGGTTGTTTAGCATTTCTTCCAAATCCTGCAGAGTCTCCGCCATGATGACAATGTCGTCGGCAAATCGCAGATGTGTAATGTGTTGGCCATTGATATTAATGCCGCGTCCGTTTAAATCGAGCGTCTTGAAGACGTCCTCCAATGCATTGGTAAAAAGTTTCGGTGAGATTACATCTCCCTGTCTTACCCCGCGATGCAATTGGATTGGTCTTGTGCTCTGATCTTGTACTTGGACGGTCATGGTTGCGGCTTCGTACAAACCCTTCAACACCTGAATATACTGACAGTCAATTATGCATCTCTGCATGGATTCCAGAACAGCCCAGGTCTCGATGGTATCGAAGGCTTTTTCGTAGTCCACAAACGCTAGGCATAGAGGCTGATTATATTCCTCGGTCTTCTGTATTATTTGCCTTAGTGTGTGTATGTGGTCTACGGTACTGAAGCCTTTTCGAAACCCAGCCTGCTCAACGGGTTGGAAGTCATCGAATTTCCGGGCAAGACGATTCGTGATTACCCTCGAAAACAACTTGTAAACATGGCTTAAAAGTAAAATGGGGCGGTAGTTCTTCAGAAGAACTTTATCACCCTTCATGAAAAACAGAATCACCACAATTCTGTTCCATGTCTTCGATGTAATACCATTATGGAGCACGGAATTGAAGATGTTAGCCAGCTCTCTCAGAACTGGTGTGCCTCCTGCTTTAAGAAGCTCTGAGGAAATTCCGTCATCTCCTGGAGCCTTGTTGTTTCCAAGTTGTCCGAGAGCAATCCTAATCTCGCCAAAATCGATATCGGGAAGATCGTCTGGCGTGTCAGTCTGGCTCGTGGGTCATCCGCACTGTGGGACTCAGGTGGAGGTACTCGTGATGAGTATAAATTTTGGTTTTGAGGTGACGGTTGTGCCTTGTGTGGTTCTGAGTTTTGTCAGGTGACAACAGGAGGTATGTGACTTTACAAGAACCTTTGAGCCCCTATTGAGTGCTATGGCATCTTCAATATTCCGGGTATTAGGTCGTCTTGTGTCACGCCTTATTAGTTTTTTACCTTCCTGTTAAGTGCCTCACACTCAGATGGCATCATATTCTGCTATTCTCGTCTCCTCGTCATCTCGTTCAGAGTCTCGCCTGAGAGCTTCGACTTATGTTCATTGCTCGTTCGTCGAAATTAATTTTGGCCCACTTCGCAGATGACACGCACCAGACTATTGGTGTATTCGTCAATGTCCTGCCTGGTTTCCAACATGGCAAATCGGTTCTGTAGTTCCAACTGGAAGCTTTCGCAACCAGCTTCGACCTGGGGCAGAGTTGGTCTAAGAGTCGACTTCATTAACTGCGATCGATTTTAGTGTTAATATTTAGGGTGCCTCTTACCAGGTGGTGATCACTTCCAGTGTTTACCCTGTTGATTACGGAGACATCCCTGAATATTTGGCGCTTATTGGATAAAATGAAGTCGATCTCATTCATCGCTATGTTATCGGGGCTTCGCCAGGTTCACTTTCTTTGGGGCTTTTTCTGGAAAAATGAATTCATCAGAAATAATCCCTGAGCCTCAAGGAAGTTTACCAACATTTGCACCCGATGATTCCTGTGCCCATAGCCGAATTTTCCTACCCTCGATTCACCATCTTCTTGTACTCCCACTTTGACATTGAAGTCACCCATAACAATTGTGTAGAAGGTACTGGTACGAGACATAGCTTTCACTATGTCTTCGTACATGGCTTCGACCTCTTCGTCAGTGTATGTAGACGTTGGGGCATACACTAGTATAACCTTCAAGACATACTTCTCACAAGGTATGCCACCCTTGCCGACACACTGCCAACCTCCACGACATTGCTTCTGAGTGACTTGTGGATCAAAAAAACCGACGCCACTTTGGGATGGTTTGCGTCCTTCTCGGAAGTAGAGTAAGTGACCGGAATCTAGTGTCATCGTGTCCTCGCCCTGTCTTCGGATTTCTGATAGACCTACTATATCCCAGTTAATACTTTTTTTTTATAGAAAAGGAAGGTGGACGAGCATATGGGCCACCTGATGGTAAGTGGACACCAACGCCCTTAGACATTGGCATTGTAAGAAAAGTTGTCCATCGCTTAAATCGCCAATGCGCCACCAACCTTGGGAACTACGATCTTATGTCTCTAGTGCCTGTAATTACACTGGCTCACTAACCCTTCAAACTGGAACACAACAATACCAAGTACTGCTGTTTTGCGGCAGAATGTCTGATGAGTGGGTGGTACCTACCCAGACGAGCTTGCACAAAGCTCTACCAATACGACTTAACTCTACTTCCAATTCTGTCAGGTGTTCGTCCAGCCGCAGAGAGCGTCCATTATACGTGGCCAGAAACAGTCGCCGTTTGTGGTACCCTGCCGTAGCTCGGGGATTCTTAGCACCCCCCATTGCACCGTTACCATGGCCGGTACCGTGGCCAGGAATAGTGCGATTACCGGGAATTGGGGGCCGTCAATTTGTGTCGTCGCTCATAGGGGGGTTTTTGCCTTAGTCACCGCGCTTGGCAGGCGGGTTGGTGACCGCAGTGGCTGGAATCTTTCACTAATAGCGCTGCTGCCCGCTATCGGGATTTGCATTTTCGGATTCCAGCATTTGTGTGGTTATACCGCCACGATTTCGGTCGCCAGAGCCTCGTTCGTTGATTAGCAGGATGTACCACGAGCAGGTGAGGTTGACGGTAGGGAGCCTAGGTTGTTGTCGACTACGTACACCCCTAATTAATGATAAGAATATGTAATTATTGTTATATTTTGGTCACTGAGTTGATATAAATATTAATAATATGTATTCTGTAATTACCTATAATTAAAAGTGCAATTAATCTTGATTAGCCTGCATTATGTGGAAGAGGAAAATTTATTTAATAATTTAAAAAATAATAAAGTTGTACCTCAATTACGGGTGATAACTGCTCGAACAGAAAGGCGACAGAAGCTTTATTAGATAGCACAAAATAAATGGAAATATAAGAAAGAAAAACAACATTTCTACTAAATATAATCTAAAATACTAACACCAGCAACAACATCAATCCGTCAAAGTCAATCTGTCACACTGTCACTGTCAAACTCGATCTGTTAAAGTCAATCTGTCAAACTGTGATTGTTTATTTCAATACGTCAAAGTCAAACTGTCAATGTCAATGTGTCAAAGTCGATTTCTCAATCTCAATCTGTGAAAGTCAATGTTTCGAAGTGTATCCGTCAACCTCAATATGACAAAATAAATCTGTCACTGTCAATGTCAATCTAATCAAAGTCGACGTGTCATTTTCAATTTGTCAAAGTCAATTTGTCAAAGTCGATCTGTCAAGCCGTCAATGTCCATTTCAATCTGTCAGTGTCAATCTGTCAAAGTCGATGTTTCCAATTCAAGCCCTCAATGTCAACCTGTCAAAGTCAATGTGTCGAAGTCAATGTTGCAAAGTTAATCTGTTAATGTCAATTTCAATCCGTAAAAAACAATCTGTCAGTGTCAATATGTCAAAGTCTATCTGTCACTGTCATCCGTCAAAGTCGATCTGTCAAAAACAAATAGTCAAAGTCAATGTCATCCATCAAAGTCCATCTGTCTAACTGTCAATGTCAATTTCAATCTCTCAAAGGTCGATCTGTCAATGTCAATCTGTCAAAGTCAATCCGTCAAAATGTCAATGTCCACCACCACCAACAACAACCACCACTACCCCCATTTCTTCCACCATGACTACCACCACAATAACCACCAACAACAACCAAAACAACAACCACCACTACTACCACTACTACTAACACTAACAACATCTTCAACAACAATAACAACCGTCACTACTACCACCACAACTACCACCGCTACCACAACCACAACTACCACCGCTACCAAAATCAATCTGTCAAAATAAATCTGCCAATGACAAATTCAATCTGACAAAGTCGATCTGTCACACTGTCAATGTCAAACTCACCACCACCACCAACAACAACAACAACCACCACTACTACGACCAACAACATCTACATCAACACCTACCACCGCTAGCACCACCACTACTACCACCAACAACAACATCATTCCATCAAAGTCAATCTGTCATAATCAATCTGTCAATGACAATTTCAATCTGTCAAAGTCGATCTGTCACACTGTCAATGTCAAACTCGATCTGTTAAAGTAAATCTTTCAAACTGTGATTGTTAATTTCAATACGTCAAAGTCAATCTGTCAATGTCAATGTGTCAAAGTCGATCTTTCAATTTCAATATTTCAGAGTCTATCCGTCAAATTCAATGTGTCAATGTCAATTTCAATCTGTCAAAAAATCAATTCGAATTGTCAGTGTCAATCTGTCAAAGTCGATCTGTCAAGCCGTTTATATCAATTTCAATCTGCCAAAGTCGATCTGTCAGTGTCAATCTGTCAAACTGTCAATATCCACCACCACCAACCATACCACCACCAACAACCACAACCACCGTGGTAGTGGTGGCACTACTACCACTACTACTAACACGAACAACATCAAAAACAACTACAACAACCACCACTAACACCAACTACTACCACTACTACCACCACCACTACTACCACGACTACCACTAACAACAACATCAATCTTTCAATTTGAATTTGTCAAAGTCAAATGTCAAAAGACTCGAGCCTCCGACCAAACCCTACTTTGTAATGAATTTTCTAATTTTAGAATATTTTCTTTACAATAATTGCGCCTTTATATGTACCAATAATTATTTATTTGAACTGGAATTGTAGAATTCAAGGTTGTTCCTTCACTATATCCAGATATTCTTATTAAAAGAAAGGTTTAATTTTAACACATTTAACTAAACATAGAATTATAACTGCTGGTGGATCGCCAGTATTAAACAACGTTATTGGCCTATTAGTCCTGCTAAACAAAAGGAACTTTACTTTAAGGACTTTGTTTATATTCAAGAAAATTAAATTCTGTTACTATTAAAGATTCATATCCTTTACCTTACACGTCGTAAATTTTAGATATGATATGAAATATTAGATAGATATGTCTAAAGGTTTTCTACAAATTCCTTTAGAAGAAAATTCCAGAGAGAATACTGCCTTCGTAATTCCTGGCAAGGGATTGTTCGAATTTGTTCGTTTGCCCTTTGGTTTAAAAATCCAAGCGGACGCTTAGCGCGCTGCTCGTATATTACAAATTACTTTTAATATAATTCATAAAAAAGGTAGCTTACATATTGTGCCTGACACATTGTCTCGAATTCAAATTTAATAATAATAACTTATACTGGTGAAGAAATTGATGATCCTTGGTATCGTAATATATTTGTAGGTTGTCAAAAATATTTTTCAAGATATAAAAATTATAGAGTTGAGAACAATGTTCTTTATAGATTTCGTCAGCCTAAATTTCAATAACATAATAATTCAGCTTGGAAAATAGTTATACCAAAAGAAAATGTTATTGATACTATTCATAATAATCACGATTCCTTAGATTCAAGTCATTTGTACAGTATGTTAGATGTATTTACTAAATATTGTTGGTTAAACCTTAGATTTTTAGAAAAAGATATCTTTCTTAAGTGTGGTTGTCCAAAAATTATAATTTATAATAATGGAACTTTATCGTAAAACTCTAGAAAAGTGCATAACTTGTTTTGTTCATGATGATCATAGAACTTGGTCAAAATATTTAAATCACATTCAATTAGCTTTGAATAGTAGTGTAAATTTAGGTACTGAATTTACTCCTAATTGTTTCCCCCTACTTGTAATGTTTGGTCGTGAAAGTTGTAATTGATGCTTCATTACATCGCTTCAGAAATTCACTCACAGATTTGAATGAGCTTGAAATTGGTAACCAAAAACTTATGCAGTAACTTTGGATTCCCTAAGTTTAATTTTTGATTAATTTTTCAATTTTTCAGGAATATTTTATTATTTAATATTTTATTATTTAATACGAACCTGATAATGTGGACGTCTCAAGAGTGACGATGTCTATTTTTTTTGGATCATCAGTGAAATAATGTATATCAGTGAAATCATAGTGATACAATTTGTTCTTTAAAAAGAAAATAATAGACACAAACTTTGGTGCATGCGTTTCTGTATTATATATCCTACTAAAATAATTTATATCTCATTTGTTTTTAAATTCTGTTCTTCTATGTCTAAGTTATTGTTTTAGTGATTGTAATATTGATGTTTCTTAAAATAAGTATTCTATTTTATTTTATTTTTCATGTTTTCATCCGACACGTCGTCTAATAGTAACTGAGTAGTTGCTTGTGTCCAAGAGACACAAGCAACTCTTCGCTAAGACAGCTTGGAGTGTTTCTTGCCCTGATGAAGTATTTCCCTCAGATATGGCTTGTCAGAAGCACTGGGATTCACCCCGTATTAAACTTACACACAAGTTGCTCCTGTCCCAGTGTACTTCAAATACAGACCGTGCAAGACTGTTAGCTGTATCTGAAAGAGAGTCAGGCCACTGGCTTCAGGCTCTCCCTTCTAAAAATCTAGGGACAGTACTTGATCGGGCAACGATACGCATCGCCGTATGCCTTTGCTTAGGTTTAAAGGTGTGCGAGCCTCACACATGTCCCTGTGGTATTTCGGACGCCACGGACTTAGCTGCCGCAAAAGCGCTGGCCGTGCATATCGCCATGGGTCTCTTAATGACATACTTCGTCGGGTTTTTGCCACAGCATCGATTCCTGCTACATTGGAACCGAATGGTTTATGCAGAGATGATGGCAAGAGACCCGATGGAGCGACATTGGTGCCATGGTCGATGGGACGTGTTCTTGTGTGGGATGCAACTTGCGTAGATACGCTGGCAGTATCTCATATCAAGAGACGTATGTCTCGTAAAGCCAGTGCAGCCGCTGAAGCTGCTCAAATACTCAAGCGCCGCAAATATTCACTTTTATCCAACGAATATGAATTTGCGGGGCTGGGTTTTGGGACATTGGGTCCGATACTAAAAGAATCATAAAAGATATTTCTAAGAAACTGGTCCACACTTCTGGTGACCCAACAGCTGGCGCTTATTTAGCCCAAAGCCTGAGTCTAGCGGTGCAGAGAGGCAATAGTGCCAGCGTCTTGGGTACAATGCCACAGGACAATCTTTTAGACGGCGTGTTCTTTCTTTAAATTTGTATGTGTATTTTGTTCTTTTTATTTTAATTTTGTATTTTATAAAAATATCTATACATATTAGAAAACTAATCAAATCAATCAACAGCCAATCAGTTTGTCCACTGCTGAACATAGGCCTCTCCCAAGGTGCGCCAAAGCTCCCTGTCCTCCGCCTTCCGCATCCAGTCGGTGCCCGCCACCTTCTTAAGGTCATCGGTCCACCTGGCTGGAGGGCGCCCTACGCTGCGTTTGCCGATCCGCGGTCTCCACTCTAAGACTCGTCTGCTCCAACGGCCATCGGTCCTTCGACATACGTGACCAGCCCACTGCCACTTCAGCCTACTAATTTTGCAAGCTATGTCGGTGACTCCGGTTCTTTTCCGGATAATCTCATTTCTGATCTTATCCTTCAAAGATACTCCGAGCATAGCTCGCTCCATAGCACGCTGAGCGACTTTGAATTTGTGGACTAGTCCCGCAGTTAGTGTCCACGTTTCGGCACCGTATGTCATGGCAGGTAAGACGCATTGATTGAAGACTTTCGTCTTCAAACATTGCGGTATGGACGACGTGAGGACTTGACGAAGGTTGCCAAATGCTGCCCATCCCGAGCGAACTTCGAGAGGTTTCCCTTCGACGTATATCGGTCCCGGCACAACATGCCTATTGAACATGACCTTGGTCTTGTCCAAGTTCATACCGAGACCGACCCCCGGACCTCTGACTAGAGTAGACGTGGCCAAGAACCTTTACGAATCTTTTTTCTAAAAATTTAATTTAAAAACTCAAAAATAAATCAAGTTTAAAAATTAGGAGCGCAGAAGTGCATTGGAACCAAACACAACATAGCTGCAAAAACTGTGTGAGTACCTCTGATTCATTATACCCTGGTACTTTAACCCGGCTTACAGCGCCTACAAAATTAAAAACGCAACATTCCATCTCTGTGCGTTTTTGCTTCACAAGATACTCTGCTTACCTCTACGCTTATATATGACCCTGGTACCTAAGGAGATAAAAGTACAAGTACTGCTTCCGGTTTTACCCTATGCATTCTTTGCTTTTGCTTTGACGTCACATTATGCATACTGCTACAATCCTGGTATTATTTGTATAGTATTTTTTTTTTCTTTTTTTTTTTTTATATTTACCGGGTCGGCAAATGACTCTACTCCACCTGATGTTAAGTGGTAGTAGAGTCCAAACGCGAGGACGGCCAGTACAGTCGGGAAGAAGATTCTGCACCAGCCGCCCTCGCCTTGCCGGCCCGCAAGATGCCTCTTCACGCCTCGTAAAGAGACGTGAAGCGAGCGACGTATTGCCACGATAGGGATGGGCAAAGTGTGGAGGCGTGTTTCCCCCGGCATTGGTTCAGCAGCCGTCTCCACTGGACCAACACCCATCGCGGCAATGCTCGCTCGGGCACTGGCTGTACGCTGGCTGACCTCGAAACGCGGCTGCAAGCCACTTCACGAGATTTTCACCATGCGTACGGTGGTAACAAGCCAGGCGGATGTGTATCATCCTACCACCAGATGATATCCCTTAGTCGCCTCTTACGACACCCATGGGAAAGGGGCAGTGAAATGTATTCTTTCTCCGTCACTGCACGGATAAAATACGTAGAATATCGTGCTGTGACATTTTGAATGAGATTCTCTTCATATCGTATAGTCTCCTAGTACTTGTAATCGCAATGGATAAATCATTCTCTGAATCAAACTTAAATGACACCAAAACTTATGAAGATAAAACACCCCCTACTTTCGTAAGCCAGAGAGTTAAGCGGCGTAGAGAGGAGGATTGTATTTTTGATTCACTTAAAAATGATATAAAAGAATTATCGTCTCTTTTATTTGCACAAAATACTGAACTGCAAGCTATAAAATCTACTCTAAAAGACATTAAACAGACAAATACTAACATTGAAAAACCCATGGAATTCTTAACCCAAAAAAATGAGGAACTACAGAACAAAATAAATCTGTTGGAGATACAATCAAAAAAGGATCGGGAATGTATTACTTTACTAGAGGACAAGATCGAGGATATGCAGCGAAATAATAGGAAAACTTGCCTCGAAATAAAAAATGTTCCGAAAATTAATAATGAGACTAGGCAGGACTTAATGGATATGGTAATAAACCTAACAGAAAGCATCAAATGCAAAATTGAAAACTCTGATATTAAAGACATTTATCGGGTTTAGGGGAAAAAGGATAAAAATAAAAATACACCAATAATCATTGAAACAAGCTCAACAATTATTAAAACAGATATTCTAAAAGCTTGTAAAAACTTTAATATTAAAAATAAAGAAAAACTGCGGACCAAAGATCTTGGCTTTAAGACAGAAGAAAATACCCCGATTTACGTTTCGGAACAATTAACGGCTAGAGCGGCTCGACTGTTCTTCTTGGCAAGAGATCTCTCCTCGTCCAAACAGTACAGGTTCTGTTGGACTTCGTTCGGTAAAATTTATGTGCGCAAGGACGAGACATCACCTGTTATTCGTATTAATAATGAATCACAGATCAATCAGTTGATGCAAAAAACTTGACTATATTTTCTCATTTCTTGTTTTGCTAACTATAGTTTTTACTCTTTTAATTTAGTCACTTTTGTTATTTTGTTTTTGTTGTTTTTTGTTTGTAAAATTAGATTTAAGTATAAAATATTTTTCTTGTATCATATAACGTTCACACAAAACTCTCATGCAAATCACTTGCCACGCACACACACCCACGTTCCTTTATTTCTTTATTACTTAATAATTCATAAAGCAATGTTGTACCAATGTAAATACGCATCCCTTATATATTTACAACGTAATATTGAGTTAACCTATGATTATGGATAAGTCTCTGCAAATTATACAAGACATAGATAATACAGAAATCGCTAAGTCCATTGAATGTTCCATTGAAGACTTACAAAATAATATTTTTAAGAAGTCGAGTTTAAATATAATTCATCAGAATATAAGAAGCATATATAACAATTTTAGTGATTTTGAAATAACTTTTTCACAATTTAAAATTAATATTGACGTTATCATATTCACAGAATGCCGTTTAAATTCAAATAAAAATATTCCATTATTATCTAATTACACTGTCTATTTCACTAATAAATTATTTAATCAAAATGATGGTGTCGTGGTTTACATTAAAAATGAACATAAAGTGAAAGTAAAGGAAATGAACTTAATACATGCGTCTGGATTGGAAATAATGATACACAATAGCATAATTTTGGCCATCTATAGATCACCCTCTAATACAAACGCAGAAGACTTCATTAATTCGCTACTAGCACATTTGAATTCGATCAAATCACGACATAATATTATAATCACGGGCGACATTAATATAAATATAATCGCTAAAGAAACTGCACAAACCTATGAGAGAAATAATCGACAAAAATATCTTACATCATTAATAATGCATGGTATCCTGCCCGGGCACATGTTTCCTACAAGGGATCAATCATGTCTAGATCATTTTATGTTAAAAATAAACAAAAAGTTAACCATAGCAACTGTTGCTGTTCTAAACACATCTATAACGGATCATCTTATGATTTTACTTAATTTATCTGATAGTGTAACCCAATCAAACAAAAATCAAGCAACTAAAACAATAGTCGATTACGAAAACGCTTGTAAATTACTACAAGAACAGAATCTGGCAGAACTTTTTCTCCACACTGATCCAAATGTTTATACGGATCTCTTGATAAAAAAAATTTATTTCTCCCTTACAGAGCACACTAAAACTATTACTATTTCTAGAAGCAAACAAACTATTAAACCTTATATAACACAGGGCATACTACGCTGTATTAAAAATAGAAATGACATGCAAAGAAAACTTAAATTAGATCCCAATAATGAAATATTAAAAATTACTTATCGAAGATATAGAAATTTCTGTAATTCTCTTATTAAAAAAGTTAAACGTAAATATAACAAAGAAAAGTTAGCTAAATCTTGTAAAAATAATAAAATTTTATGGCCTATAATCAATGAAATAACACAATTCAAAGAATGTAAAACTACTAATACTAACTTACTTGATATTCTACCATCGTCAACACTTTCTGTAAATTTTGTAAACAATTTTTTTGCTAATATTGGTAAAGATTTGGCAGAAAAAATCATTTCGACCGATAAAGTTTCACGCTACAAATTTTCACCAGTGACAACTTATGTGTCTTCTTTTGTCTTACTTGATTCAGATCCTTTTGAAGTAGAGCACATTCTGATGCAATCAAATTCTACGAGTGCAAATGGCTGGGATGGGATCCCTACAAGCTTTATAAAATTATGCATAAGTTTTCTGCTACCCTTTCTCACTCAATTAGCAAATCTGTGTTTTAAGACTGGAGTTTTCCCAATAGCACTGAAGAAATCAATTATTACACCTGTGTACAAGAGTGGAAATAGAGATGAAGTTAGTAACTACAGACCAATTTCTGTCCTACCATCTATTGCTAAGATTCTTGAAAAACTTATAAACAAACGTATTGTAAATTACCTAAACAAGTTTAACATATTGGCTAAGACACAATTTGGATTCAGAAAACATTTATCTACAGAAGATGCAGTTACAGATCTTACTGATCTAATTGTTAATAAACTTGACCAAGGTAAAAAGTGTTTAACAGTATTTCTTGACTTAAAAAAAGCATTCGACACAGTCTCTATTCCTATACTTGTACACAAGTTAGAACAAATTGGAATTCGTGGTACTCCACTTAATCTTTTAAGATCTTACTTAAATGATCGCGTACAGTGCGTAAAAATTGGGCAACATATTAGTGAGGATGCAAATGTCACCTATGGCGTCCCACAGGGGAGTGTTTTGGGTCCAACCCTCTTTCTTATATATCTAAATGACCTCTGTAAATTAGAAATTGATTCAGGTCAGGTCTTCTCTTACGCCGATGACACTGCAATAGTTTTCTGGGACAATACTTGGGACGATGTTTACAAACACGCAAACTTAGGGCTAATTCAAGTTTCGGAATGGCTAAATGATAATCTTCTTACGCTAAACACAACAAAAACAAACTATATATGTTTTTCTATACGCAATTCGACGCAGCCAAATGATGACTACAGTATCAGGATACATAAATGTGATTATAAACTTTCTCTACCTTGTAATTGTCAGCTTATATCTAAGGTAGATAAAACAAAGTATCTTGGTATTATGGTCGATCAAAATTTAAACTGGTATGCTCAACTTAATTTAGTGTCTAACAGAATGCGAAAACTTACCTGGGTTTTTAAGAACTTGCGACACGTTGCTAATAAGGACTTGTTAAATAAAGTATATATGGCCTTGGCACAATCAGTCTTATCCTATTGTATTCCGATTTGGGGTGGGACTTCAAAAACAAAATTTTTGGAACTGGAAAGAGTGCAAAGATCTCTTTTAAAGGTGATGTACTTTAAGTCCTACAGATTCCCAACTACCGAACTTTACGAATATGGAAACCTTCTGTCAGTGAGAAAACTATATATCTTACTCTCCATCGTAAAATTACACAAGTCCATTAAATTTGACCCTAAAGTATTAACTAATAGACGTAAGGATATTAAATTACTCTGCACATTTCCCCCTGCAAAAAGTAGTTTTACTAGAAAACAATATAGAAGACAAGCTACTTATCTATACACTAAAATAAACCGTAAAGTGAACATTTATGGTATGAACACATATAATTGCAAAAAAACGTTAAAAGACTGGTTAAAAAAATTGGATTACTATGAAACTGAAAAATTAATGGAAATAATTACACAATTATTTAAAAACTAACAGTACAACTGACTATCAGACACACACACACACACACACACACACACACTCGCAAACATACACGCGCGTTATATGAATAAAACTACGTTGAAGTTATATGTTACCTTTTTAAACGATTCTTAATTTGTAATAATGTTACTTTTTCATTGTTTTTACCTTAATGTACTTGTTTCCGTTTGTGGAAGAGCGGGGACTCCTAACACAAGTTAATTCCATTACTTAAAAGGAGCTCCCTAGCTGTATCTGTTGTATCTAGGTATAAGTTACAGAAATAAACAATTTTTAATTTTTTTTTTTTTAATTCACTAAGGCTACGCAGCATTCTGGTTAGTTGTTCCAGCGACTCCGCTATGATGACGATATCATCGGCAAATCGAAGGTGTGAGATGTACTCGCCGTTTACATTGACTCCACATCCAGTCTAATCCAGCGTCTTGAACACGTCTTCCAACGCGTTGGTGAACAGTTTCGGAGATATAACATCCCCCTGTCTCACCCCTCTGCGCAGTTGGATCGCCTTCGTCTTACAGTCCTGGATGTGGACAGTCATTGTAGCGGCGTTGTATAGACATCTCAGTACCTCGATGTATCTCCAGTCGATATGACATCTCTGCAAAGAGTCGAGCACTGCCCAGGTTTCGATGGAGTCGAAGGCTTTCTCGTAGTCCACAAATGCCATACACAGCGGCTGATTGTACTCTTCGGTCTTCTGCACAATCTGCCGAACAGTATGAATGTGGTCCACGGTGCTGTAGCCTGATCGAAAGCCGGCTTGCTCTGGGGGCTGGACCTCGTCAAGTCGTCTGGCGAGACGGTTCGTGACGACTCTTGAGAACAGCTTATACACGTGACTCAGGAGAGAGATTGGTCTTTAGTTTTTCAAGAGGGTTTTATCACCTTTCTTGAAAAACAGTACCACCTCACTCCCGCTCCACGTTTCCGGGGTCTTACCATGTTGGATGACGGAATTAAAGAGGCTTGCTAGCTCTTTCAGGACCGGAGTCCCGCCTGCCTTAAGCAACTCTGTTGTGATTCAGTCATCTCCCGGAGCTTTGTTGTTTTTAAGCTGTTCTAGAGCCGCCCTAATCTCGCTTTGGTCAACGACCGGGAGCTCCTCGGAGTAATGGCGCGTAAGAGGGGCGCGCTGGTCATCAGGACTGATTCCCACAGGTTTATCCGATCTTGAAGAGAACAACTGCCCATAAAACCTCTCTACTTCCCCGACAATCTCAGGCCTAGAGGTAACGACCCCACCATTTTCAGTTTTAAGTTTTGTCAGACGCGGCCTCCCAAACTTGCGAGCGAACACTTTCGATCCCCGATTTTGCACAATCGCAGCCTTGGTGGCACGGGTATTGGAGCATCGGAGATCGCGTCGCGTCAGCGTTTTTATTTTTCGGTTTAAGGCCTTATCTGACAAAAACAATGGTAGTTCTCGTCGTTTCCTCATGAGCTCGAGTGTCTCAGCAGAGAGTTTTGGTGCATTGTCTCTTTTCTGTGGCGGAAAATACTTGCGGGATGTGTTTTGCAGTATTTTGACCAACGTGTCGGTTTCTCATCAATACTGCTTACGGTTTCCAACGCGGTAAATTGATTTTGAAGTTCCATTTGGAACTTTTCGGCACCTTGAGCAGCTTGGAGCATGGTAGGTCGGAGAGTAGACCTCATCATTTGCGATCTTTCAGCTTTAAAGTCGATATCTAGAGTGCCTCGAACCAAGCGGTGATCACTTCCGGTATTAAACCTGTTGATCACTGAGACATCTCTAAATATGTGCCTTTTATTCGAAATGATAAAATCTATCTCGTTCCTTGTCACGTTATCGGGGCTTCGCCAGGTCCACCTCCTCTGGGGCTTCTTTTGAAAGAAAGAATTCATCAAAAAGAGCCCCTGCGCTTCGAAACTTATTATTTACTATTATTAGAAAACTAACATAATAAAATACATTGACATAAATTTTTGATTTAGTAATCAAATCTTCATTTAGAGCTTATAAAAAGAATGCTTTTTTTTATAATAAAGGAAGGAAAGTCATTTCTTATGGGTTAGGTGATATAGTTTGGAGAAGAAATTTTGTCTTTACTAATGCTTCCCAATATTTTTCGGCAAAACTTGCTCCTAAGTTTATTAAATCTCAAATAATAGAGTATTTTCCTAATAATGTTTATATTTTGAAAGATGTAGAGAAAGGTACTATTGGTCGTTATCATGTTAAAGATATTATTAAAATATAATTTTGGCATAACAAAAATATTTTGTAGTTATATTTAGGTTTGGAATAAATATGGCTTTGTAAGAGAAGAATGAGCGAGATGTATGATATAAAGTTTGCCACAAACTTGTGAGTTGATTGAGTGATAGGATTCCAATTTGAATATCTTTCTACAATTATATTTTTCTAAAGTTCATCTTAGGATATTTTGGTTTTCAAAATAAAATGATTCCATATATTTCTTTAACTCATAAAATCTAATATATTTTGTTTGTTATAAGAAACTGGTCCACACTTTGTTTGTTATACAATATATATTTTGTGTGTTTATACTTTTGTAAACATATTGTTTATGTGTTTTTGTAAATAACATTTTTGTAGTTTTGTTTTTTGAACATTATTACATATTTTAGTAATAAGTAATTTGTAGTTAAAGTTTTCTAGAGATAATCCTTAGAATTGGATTATTGATCTTTTTCGAAACAATTTGTTTTGTTATTTTGTTCTGTGCTCGGAAAACTGGTGGTGTTGGATCGGTCACAGTACAAATTATTTTGTATGGTTTCGTGTTCGGAAAGTCGTATAGTGTTACGTCGGCCACGTTAGTCATATTTCTTTGTTTTATTATAGTTAACATTTTTTTTTTGATTGGTGTTCTTGGTATACTATAACTTTTGTATATTCCTTAGACCCAATATTTTATTAAATTTTCCATCTTTCAAATAAAGTAAAACTAGGCTTCCTTACTCTAAATTAACAAAAGTTTTATTAGACTACTTATTGCTTTCGAGTGAGGCTATGTTGAGTCCTCATCTCTAAGGTTAAGGTGTTTAATAATTACTTTTACTAAATTCCTTGTTAACAATAAAGTTTTGTTTAACAACTTCTTGCTCTCGAGTGAGACTAAATTGAGTTCTCATCTCCAAGGTTGTTGTTCCTTGTTGGTATAACGAATATATATTTGCGCTTCGCGTTTGGTGAGACCAACTCACTGTATATCCTGGCACAAGAGACACTCGCTGCATACCAAGATTTATAGTAATCCGCGTTCGGTGAGACCAACTCCGTAACCGTAACAGCCTGTGAATGTCCCACTGCTGGGCTAAAGGCCTCCTCTCCCATTTGAGGAGAAGGTTTGGAGCTTATTCCACCACGCTGCTCCAATGCGGGTTGGTGGAATACACATGTGGCAGAATTTCAGTGAAATTAGACACATGCAGGTTTCCTCACGATGTTTTTCCTTCACCGTAAAGCACGAGATGAATTATAATCACAAATTAAGCACATGAAAATTCAGTGGTGCATGCCCGGGTTTTTTTTTTTTATATTTGCCGGGAGGGCAAATGACTCTACTCCACCTGATGTTAAGTGGTAGTAGAGTCCAAACGCGAGGACGGCCAGTACAGTCGGGAAGAAGGTTCTGCACTAGCCGCCCTCGCCTTGCCGGCCCGCAAGATGCCTCTTCACGCCTCGTTTGAAGGAACCCGGGTCGTAAGAGGAGGGGAATACGTGAGCTGGTAAGGAATTCCATTTCTTAGAAGTGCGACAAAGAAAGGAGTTGCCAAATTTCTTTGTGCGCGATGGAATTGATGCCACAGTTAGTCGGTGACATCGAGAGCCAGCACGCGTGGACTTGTGAAGGAAGGGGGAAGCAGGAATTAGGGAAAATAATTCCTCGGAACACTCGCCGTGATACAGTCGATAGAAAGCGCTCAGCGCAGCTATCTCTCGACGCAATTGTAAAGGTTCGAGGGTGTTAGTGACCTTTACGTCGCCAATAATGCGAACTGCACGTCGCTGCAACCGGTCCACGGCCTCAAGAAGGTACTTAGCGGAGCCATCCCAAAGGTGCGAGCAATATTCAACGCAAGACCGTACCTGTGTTTTGTACAGCAGGCACAGTTGTTGTGGCGTGAAAAAACGCCGCACCTTGTTCAGAACTCCGAGTTTCCGTGAAGCTGTTTTTATCACAGCCTCGATGTAATTCCTTGGACTAAGGTCGCAACGAACGTCCATCCCCAGCATGGCGATTTTGTTTTGTATCACCAGCGGAGTGCCACAGAGGGAGGGAAGAGGGGAAAATGGTGACTTTTTTGCTGTGAGAGCGCATACCTGTGTTTTCTTGGCATTAAACTCAACAAGATTATCTGAGCCCCATTTGGCGATAAGCTCTAACGTCCTATTGAGTTCAATGACAAGATCCTCCCGCCTCTCCTGAATTTCCGCTCGCCCAGCCACTGCGCGTCCGTGGTATCCACCATGCACTGTACTATCATCTGCATAGCAATGAATGTTCCCGAGAGAGAGCATATCATTGATATGCAAAAGAAACAGAGTGGGAGATAGCACAGATCCCTGGGGGACCCCAGCATTCACTACATAGAATTGTGAAGCGCAACCATCAACTAAAACACGAAGGCTGCGCTTGTGTAGGAAGCTGGCAATCCAGGTGCAAAGCTGAGCAGGCAGACCATATGCCGGCAGCTTGGAGAGAAGACTTCTGTGCCAGACCCTGTCGAAAGCCTTGGAGATATCGAGGCTGACAGCCAACGATTCCCCATGCTTGTCGATAGCTTCACCCCAGAGGTGTGTTACGTACGCTAGAAGATCACCTGTAGACCGTTTTGGTCGAAATCCGTACTGACGATCATTAATTAAACAGTGATCTTCTAGGTAATGGATCAGTTGGTTGTTAATAATCCGTTCCATCACCTTACAAAGTACTGAGGTGATAGCTATTGGCCGATAATTTGCCGGGTCAGACCGATCCCCTTTTTTGGGAACCGCTTGCACATTAGCTCTTCTCCAAGCCTCCGGCACACATCCCGAAGAAAGAGAAAGTTGGAACAGGCGCGTTAACACGGGAGACAGCTCCGCCGCGCACTTCTTCAGCACTATGGCTGGTATTCCATCGGGACCGCTAGCTTTCCGTACATCAAGTGATTGCAGCTCCGCTCGCACATCACGCTGCCTGATTTTGATGTCAGGCATCGTGTGGCCACAAGAAGGTATTACTGGTGGCAGAGCACTACAATCATCGATGACGGAGTTGTCGGCAAAGAGTTTAGCCAGGAGATCAGCTTTCTCTTGCGGGCTGTGAGCTAGCGATCCGTCCGGACTTCTGAGCGGTGGCAGCGAAGGTTGGCAGAAATTGTTTTGCACAGACTTGGTCAGACGCCAGAAGCTACGGGAGCCCCGAGGATGAGAAATAAGGTCATGACCAATCTGTACAATGCGCTGTGCGTTCGCTCTCGTGTAAGCCTTCTTACAGGACTTGGAGTTTTTATTGTAGATTGCTTTCAGTGAGTCAATGTTAGATGCCCCGCTAATGCAGCCATTGATCCACTCGCGATATGCCGCCTGCTTAGATGATACAGCGTCGACACATTCGCGAGTGAACCAACGGTTACGCGCATCCCTACTGTCGAGATCTGAGCTAGGAATGTAGTATTCCATTCCCAACATGATCTCGCCAGCAACAGCAGCGGCACTAGCTGTCGGGTCATTCCCACTGAAGCAACGTTCCTTCCAAGGGACTGACGCATAGTAATCGCGCATACCGTCCCAATCTGCCGACTTGTAGTGCCAAACGCGACGTTTGCATACCGCTGGTGGCGGCAGCTTGGCCTGTGGCACTTTGGTAGATATGAGGCTGTGATCCGAAGAACCAAGTGGAGCTTGAACCACAACCTGATATTCCACCGGGTGAGAAGTCAGCAGAAGGTCCAGGAGTGAAGGCGCTTGCCCATCAATGTCTGGGATCCTGGTGGGCTGATCAACCAGTTGGGTCAAGTCATGTGTGAGAGCAAAAGCATGAGCAGTCCTTCCAGCATGGTCAGTTTTGAGGGATTTCAACCATGATTCATGGTGAGCATTAAAATCCCCCAAAAACACAAATTCCGCGTTAGGAAACTGCTCTTGCGCAGCATCTGCCACCCGACTAAGATGGTCGAATAATCGGCTTGTCTCCAAGTCACCATTGTGGGATCTGTAGAGGCACACGTAGACCCGACTCTGACGAACCAGATCCACACGTACCACCAACATGGAGAAGGAGGGGTCCTCCAAGCAGCGCAGTCGGTGACAGCAAACATCCGTCCTGACGAATAAGCATACTCCGGCTTTCGCTTTGAAGGATTCTTCAAGCATGTAGCCGGGATAATTAAGGTAGCTGGTATCGGCAGGACGGAGTATTTGTGTCTCCGTTAGAAACATCATTGCCGGCCGTTCTGTCTCGAGATGGTGGTGGACAGCGTTGAGGTTAGCGTGGAGTCCACGGATGTTAGTGAACTCGACCTCAAACTGCGTGGGTATGGTGGGGGTGTGCACCGCTGTACGACCGTCATTCCTGCTTTGATGCGCTGCCATATGGGAAGAAAAGAGAGGAAAAGAGACGTGAAGCGAGCGACGTATTGCCACGATAGGGATGGGCAAAGTGTGGAGGCGTGTTTCCCCAAGTGGTTGCCAAAAGGGAAACCAAACTGACCCACCGGACGGAAGGGCCCCCGAACCCCCCCGGAAGTGGCCGCCGGGACCCCACCTTCCGGTCACCAACCGGCACGACGGTCCATCCCGAGATTATGCGTGGCCTGGTGGGGCAGCCTCGCGTGCTGGTTAGGCACGCTTGGGCCCCTGTACTATGCCACGGGCGGCCAGCGGAATAGCCGTTTCTTCGGGTCTCCCTGCCCGGCAGGGCAATACAGTTTCCCCCGGCATTGGTTCAGCAGCCGTTTCCACTGGACCAACACCCATCGCGGCAATGCTCGCTCGGGCACTGGCTGTACGCTGGCTGACCTCGAAACGCGGCTGCAAGCCACTTCACGAGATTTTCACCATGCGTACGGTGGTAACAAGCCAGGCGGATGTTTATCATCCTACCACCAGATGAGCAGATGGTCGCTCAGATATCCCTTAGTCGCCTCTTACGACACCCATGGGAAAGGGGCAGTGAAATGTATTCTTTCTCCGTCACTGCACGGATATGAACCACGATCCACGATTTTGAACCCACGATCATCGGTTAAGATTCACGCGTTCTTACCACTGGACCATCTCGGCTTACCGAGACCAACTCACTGTGAACGATCGATCTCCTGGTACAAAAGACATTCGCTGCATACCAAGATTTATAGTAATCCGCGTTCAGTGAGACCAACTCACTGTGTTTGATCTCTTGATACAAGAGACACTCGCTGCATACCAAGATTTATAGTAATCCGCGTTAGGTGAGACCAACTCACTGTATATAAATTTCCTGGTACAAGAGACACTCGCTGCATACCAAGATTTATAGTAATCCGCGTTCGGTGAGACCAACTCACTGTATATTATCTCCTGGTACAAGAGACACTCGCTGCATACCAAGATTTATAGTAATCCGCGTTCGGTGAGACCAACTCACTGTGAATGATCTCCTGGTACAAGAGACACTCGCTGCATACCAAGATTTATAGTAATCCGCGTTCAGTGAGACCAACTCACTGTGAATGATCTCCTGGTACAAGAGACACTCGCTGCATACCAAGATTTATAGTAATCCGCGTTCGGTGAGACCAACCAACTCACTGTGTATGATCTCCTGGTACAAAAGACACTAGTTATCCGCGTTCGATCCGCTTGAGACCAAGATTTATAGTAATCCGCGTTCGGTGAGACCAACTTACTGTATATTGTCTCCTGGTACAAAAGACATTCGCTGCATACCAAGATTTATAGTAATCCGCGTACGGTGTTACAAATACATTGTGAATGGTCTCCTGGTACAAGAGATACTCGCTGCATACTAAGATTTATAGTAATCCGCGTTCGGTGAGACCAACTCACTGTATATTATCTCCTGGTACAAGAGACACTCGCTGCATACCAAGATTTATAGTAATCCGCGTTAGGTGAGACTAACTCATTGTATATAAATATCCTGGTACAAGAGACACTCGCTGCATACCAAGATTTATAGTAATCCGCGTTCAGTGAGACCAACTCACTGTGTTTGATCTCTTGGTACAAGAGACACTCGCTTCATACCAAGATTTATAGTAATCCGCGTTCAGTGAGACCAACTCACTGTGAATGATCTCCTGGTACAAGAAACACTCGCTCCATACCAAGATTTATAGTAATCCGCGTTCGGTGAGACCAACTTACTGTATATTATCTCCTGGTACAAAAGACATTCGCTGCATACCAAGATTTATAGTAATCCGCGTTCAGTGAGACCAACTCACTGTGTTTGATCTCTTGGTACAAGAGACACTCGCTTCATACCAAGATTTATAGTAATCCGCGTTCAGTGAGACCAACTCACTGTGAATGATCTCCTGGTACAAGAGACACTCGCTGCATACCAAGATTTATAGTAATCCGCGTTAGGTGAGACTAACTCACTGTATATAAATATCCTGGTACAAGAGACACTGGCTGCATACCAAGATTTATAGTAATCCACGTTCGGTGAGACCAACTCACTGTATATTATCTCCTGGTACAAAAGACACTCGCTGCATACCAAGATTTATAGTAATCCGCGTTCGGTGAGACCAACTCACTGTACATTAATTATCTCCTGGTACAAGAGACACTCGCTGCATACCAAGATTTTTAGTAATCCGCGTACGGTGTTACAAACTCACTGTGAATGATCTCCTGGTACAAGAAACACTCGCTGCATACCAAGATTTATAGTAATCCGCGTTCGGTGAGACCAACCAACTCACTGTGTATGATCTCCTGGTACAAAAGACACTAGTTATCCGCGTTCGATCCGCTTGAGACCAAGATTTATAGTAATCCGCGTTCGGTGAGACCAACTTACTGTATATTGTCTCCTGGTACAAAAGACATTCGCTGCATACCAAGATTTATAGTAATCCGCGTACGGTGTTACAAACACATTGTGAATGGTCTCCTGGTACAAGAGATACTCGCTGCATACTAAGATTTATAGTAATCCGCGTTCGGTGAGACCAACTCACTGTATATTATCTCCTGGTACAAAAGACATTCGCTGCATACCAAGATTTATAGTAATCCGCGTTCAGTGAGACCAACTCACTGTGTTTGATCTCTTGGTACAAGAGACACTCGCTTCATACCAAGATTTATAGTAATCCGCGTTCAGTGAGACCAACTCACTGTGAATGATCTCCTGGTACAAGAGACACTCGCTGCATACCAAGATTTATAGTAATCCGCGTTAGGTGAGACTAACTCATTGTATATAAATATCCTGGTACAAGAGACACTCGCTGCATACCAAGATTTATAGTAATCCGCGTTCAGTGAGACCAACTCACTGTGTTTGATCTCTTGGTACAAGAGACACTCGCTTCATACCAAGATTTATAGTAATCCGCGTTCAGTGAGACCAACTCACTGTGAATGATCTCCTGGTACAAGAAACACTCGCTCCATACCAAGATTTATAGTAATCCGCGTTCGGTGAGACCAACTTACTGTATATTATCTCCTGGTACAAAAGACATTCGCTGCATACCAAGATTTATAGTAATCCGCGTTCAGTGAGACCAACTCACTGTGTTTGATCTCTTGGTACAAGAGACACTCGCTTCATACCAAGATTTATAGTAATCCGCGTTCAGTGAGACCAACTCACTGTGAATGATCTCCTGGTACAAGAGACACTCGCTGCATACCAAGATTTATAGTAATCCGCGTTAGGTGAGACTAACTCACTGTATATAAATATCCTGGTACAAGAGACACTCGCTGCATACCAAGATTTATAGTAATCCACGTTCGGTGAGACCAACTCACTGTATATTATCTCCTGGTACAAAAGACACTCGCTGCATACCAAGATTTATAGTAATCCGCGTTCGGTGAGACCAACTCACTGTACATTAATTATCTCCTGGTACAAGAGACACTCGCTGCATACCAAGATTTATAGTAATCCGCGTACGGTGTTACAAACTCACTGTGAATGATCTCCTGGTACAAGAAACACTCACTCCATACCAAGATTTATAGTAATCCGCGTTCGGTGAGACCAACCAACTCACTGTGTATGATCTCCTGGTACAAAAGACACTAGTTATCCGCGTTCGATCCGCTTGAGACCAAGATTTATAGTAATCCGCGTTCGGTGAGACAAACTTACTGTATATTATCTCCTGGTTCAAGAAACACTCGCTCCATACCAAGATTTATAGTAATCCGCGTACGGTGTTACAAACTCACTGTGAATGGTCTCCTGGTACAAGAGACACTCGCTGCATACCAAGATTTATAGTAATCCGCGTTCGGTGAGACCAACTCACTGTACATTAATTATCTCCTGGTACAAGAGACACTCGCTGCATACCAAGATTTATAGTAATCCGCGTACGGTGTTACAAACTCACTGTGAATGATCTCCTGGTACAAGAAACACTCACTCCATACCAAGATTTATAGTAATCCGCGTTCGGTGAGACCAACCAACTCACTGTGTATGATCTCCTGGTACAAAAGACACTAGTTATCCGCGTTCGATCCGCTTGAGACCAAGATTTATAGTAATCCGCGTTCGGTGAGACAAACTTACTGTATATTATCTCCTGGTTCAAGAAACACTCGCTCCATACCAAGATTTATAGTAATCCGCGTACGGTGTTACAAACTCACTGTGAATGGTCTCCTGGTACAAGAGACACTCGCTGCATACTAAGATTTATAGTAATCCGCGTTCGGTGAGACCAACTCACTGTATATTATCTCCTGGTACAAGAAACACTCGCTCCATATCAAGATTTATAGTAATCCGCGTTCGGTGAGACCAACTTACTGTATATTATCTCCTGGTACAAAAGACATTCGCTGCATACCAAGATTTATAGTAATCCGCGTTCAGTGAGACCAACTCACTGTGTTTGATCTTTTGGTACAAGAGACACTCGCTTCATACCAAGATTTATAGTAATCCGCGTTCAGTGAGACCAACTCACTGTGAATGATCTCCTGGTACAAGAGACACTCGCTGCATACCAAGATTTATAGTAATCCGCGTTCGGTGAGACCAACCAACTCACTGTGTATGATCTCCTGGTACAAAAGACACTAGTTATCCGCGTTCGATCCGCTTGAGACCAAGATTTATAGTAATCCGCGTTCGGTGAGACCAACTCACTGTATATTATCTCCTGGTACAAAAGACATTCGCTGCATACCAAGATTTATAGTAATCCGCGTTCAGTGAGACCAACTCACTGTGTTTGATCTCTTGGTACAAGAGACACTCGCTTCATACCAAGATTTATAGTAATCCGCGTTCAGTGAGACCAACTCACTGTGAATGATCTCCTGGTACAAGAAACACTCGCTCCATACCAAGATTTATAGTAATCCGCGTTCGGTGAGACCAACTTACTGTATATTATCTCCTGGTACAAAAGACATTCGCTGCATACCAAGATTTATAGTAATCCGCGTTCAGTGAGACCAACTCACTGTGTTTGATCTCTTGGTACAAGAGACACTCGCTTCATACCAAGATTTATAGTAATCCGCGTTCAGTGAGACCAACTCACTGTGAATGATCTCCTGGTACAAGAGACACACGCTGCATACCAAGATTTATAGTAATCCGCGTTAGGTGAGACTAACTCACTGTTTATAAATATCCTGGTACAAGAGACACTCGCTGCATACCAAGATTTATAGTAATCCGCGTACGGTGTTACAAACTCACTGTGAATGATCTCCTGGTACAAGAGACACTCGCTGCATACCAAGATTTATAGTAATCCGCGTTCGGTGAGACCAACTTACTGTATTTTATCTCCTGGTACAAGAGACACTCGCTGCATACCAAGATTTATAGTAATCCGCGCTCAGTGAGACCAACATGTTAAGAAACATGTTAAGTCAAAGGAGTATTTAATGTCACGGAGCTCACGCCATTAAGTTCAAGAAAAAACATAAATTGACACTTCTGCATCGCTGTCCGCTGTCAAAGCACACAATTTTTATTACTCCATATAATTTTCTTTATTGTTCGCTATTCACGATTTAAATGTAATATTATTTAAATATATATAAGTTTGTTACGTCAAAAGAGTTTTACTTCTACGTACAAATTAACGCAATCATCATCAAGATACATCAAGGCACATGTATGGAACCTTGACGCCATAGTCAAATACATCAAGCTACATCCATACATTGACACCATAGTCTACATGGTCCTTCGGAGCGGATGTAATATTACAGCAATATTGAAGAAGCGCCTATCAGGAAAACAGGAGTAATACTAACCAGCTAAGGACCGACAGAAGTCATTTAAAATCAGCCTTAAATACAAAGAATACATCAAACAAACAAGTCATTGATTTGGACACAAATAGGAAGGTCGAGCGAATAAAAGTGAGTCCGTTCCAATCATTCCATATTATATTCCCATCATTTAAGTATCTTAAATATTTCACGTAACTTACTATAATTTCAATTTCTATTAATTATTAATTTTATCATCCCATAACTTGTCAAAATGTCTGAGCTTAAGGATTTAATTAGAAAGAGAGGTACATTGAAAGGTCGATTAACTAATTTTACTAATTACGTAAATAAACTAACCGATTTGACGTCTGTAGCAGCGATTGAGTTTCAAGTACGATTGTCTAAAATAGATACACTTTTAAACGAATATGAGGCAATACAAACTTTAATAGATTGTTCGATAACTGACGAGAAAGACATCGACGTTCATAACGCCGACAGATACGAATTTGAAAACTCGTATTATTCAAGTGTTGCCATTGCCCAAGACATCCTGAAAAGCAATAAACCTGGCAGTTCTTATGTTTCGGGCAATGATAAACCTCGGACGAAGCATTCAACCACCCGCGGCATCAAACTTCCCACTATCCAGGTCCCACGTTTTAGCGGCAATTACGAGGATTGGTTAGAGTTTCGTGATACTTTTATTTCACTTATACACGACAACTCGTCTATTACTAATATACAGAAATTTCATTATTTGTGGGCATCACTGGAAGGAAGCGCGGCTCAGGTAATTGGATCATTGCAATTTTCGTCGAATAATTATAGCATTGCCTGGGATTTATTACGTGACAGGTTTGACAATAAAAGACTATTAATACAAAATCATATTCGAGCTCTCTTTTCGTTAGATCCTATTAAAAGGGAGTCATGTCAAGCTATTCGTAAAATCATCGATACTTTTACTAAGAATTTAAGGTCATTAGACATACTTGGTGAACCTACTCAGTCATGGGACACGCTTATCATATATATAATGAACTCAAAATTAGATTCGAGAACGTTACGTGAATGGGAAGAAACAAAAGTTAACATCAAAAGTATCCAACTTAAAGACTTTATACAATTTTTAAAAAATAGGGCTGATTTACTCGAGACATTACACATTAACAACACAAATATCAAAGTAGACAAATACAAATCTACGGAGTTTGGCAGCAGTTGCTGACTATCATACAACACAAAATAAATATAGCAATGATTGCCCCTTGTGCAAGCAAAACCATCGCATTTACAAATGTGAGACATTTCTTGGTCAGTCGGTTGAGGAGAGAATAGAGTCGGTTAGGAGATTCAAGTAATGTGAAAACTGTCTTCGCCCCGGTCATCAGTCTCGCTTCTGCAGGTTAGGTCCTTGTACTAAGTGCTCACAGAAACACAACACGATGCTACATCACACACAAATAATTCATCCACCGGTCGTCAGCGCAACATCGCTCTCAGTGAGTCAAACGGAGCGTGTCTTACTGTCGACTGCAGTCATATACATACTCGACAAGGACAACCACCGTCATAAAGTCAGAGCCCTCCTCGATTCCGGGAGCCAGACATCCTTCATGATGGATTCCTTGCATCGTAAACTTAACCTAAAATACATACAAATACAATCATCCGTAGTTGGTATAAATAATACAGTATCACAAATAACAAAACGTTGCAATGCATTCATTGAGTCGAGAACTAATTCATATCATACACAATTATCGTTCTTAGTTTTGCCAAACATTGCAACGCTTTGCAAGAATTACACACAAACACAACAATTAAATATACCTACAAACATAACCCTGGCAGACCCAGAATACTTTAATCCGTCAAGTATCGTGTTACTACTTGGCGCAGACATATTTTGGGATCTACTAGACCAGGGTCAGATACGTTTAGGTACAAAGGGTCCAGTTTTACAACAAACAAAATTCGGTTACATTATATCTGGGCCCACCAGTGGTGTCACTAATTCATATTCAAATTCATTTATAACATGCACACTTGTCACAGAAAATACTATACAGGATCAACTAGCCAAGTTTTGGTCTCTCGAAGATATTTCAATTGATAATAATAAGCAAGTATATTCTACTGAAGAGCGTTTATGCGAAGAACATTTTAAAAACAACTTTACGCGAAGAACCGACGGTCGATTTTCCGTTGCCGTACCACTTAAGAAACCAGAATCTTATCTAGGTAATTCATACGAACGCGCTAAGCAATGTTTTTATTCACTCGAACGTAGGTTTCGAAGGCAACCACAATTAAAACAAATGTACACTGATTTCATGACAGAATATTTACAATTAGGGCATATGACGGAAATAACACATTTACAAAAGGACAATAACACACAAAATTCATATTTCCTTCCACATCACGGAGTGTTGCGAGAAAATAGTTCTACGACCAAACTTCGTGTCGTTTTTAATGCAAGAGCTCCTACTAGTTTAGGGTATTCATACAATGATATTCAAATGGTTGGTCCCACTATTCAGAGTGATTTAATCTCGATTTTATTGCGCTTTAGACATTTTTCATACGTTATGACTGGGGTCATAGAGAAAATGTACCGGCAAGTACTTGTTCATAAAAATCAAAGACACCTACAACAAATTCTGTGGCGAGATGATCCTAATAAAGAATTAAAGACATATCAATGAAATACCGTCACTTACGGTACGGCGTCAGCGCCATTTCTCGCCGTAAGGTGTTTAAAGCAACTGTCAATTGAAAATCCTCATTTGGCTCAAATACTTAGTGACGATTTTTATGTGGATGATTTGGCTACAGGGTCGCAAACAAAGGAACAGCTATTTCAAATTTATAAACATATGATCAAAGTTTTATATACAGGCTGTTTTCATTTGAGAAAAATAAGATCAAATATTAATCTATGTCCATCAGATACCGATTCGCGTCAAATGCTCAATCTAGGCGACCAAAGCTCATCGAATATCTTGGGCTTAGGATGGTCTCCGTCTGATGATCAGTTATACTTCACCATCAAGCCGATAGTTGACACAAATCCAACTAAGCGGTCTGTATTGTCCTCCATAGGACAGATATTTGATCCGCTTGGTTTATTAAGCGTATGCGTTATACAAGCCAAAATTATGCTACAAAAACTTTGGTTACTGAAAATCTCATGGGACGAACCTTTACCTTCAAACATTAAATTAGTTTGGAATACATTTATTTCAGAGTTACATCACTTAAATAATTTAAAAATACCACGTTGTGTAATTAATGAGACTCAATGAAATTGAATTACACTGTTTTTGTGATTCGTCTCAAGATGCATATGGAGCATGTTTGTTTATCAGAACAAAGTATAACAGTCACATTGATGTGGCCTTGTTGTGCGCTAAAAATAAGGTTGCTCTTCTCAAACCGATAACCATTCCACGCTTGGAATTATGCGGAGCCCTTGTCACCGCACGCCTTATCAGAAAGGTACTCAATGCATTCAGATTACCTGTTAATAGATGCATCCTATGGACAGACTCATCAATAGTTCTAGGTTGGTTACAAACTCAACCTAGCAAACTCAAGCAATTTGTTTAAAACCGTGTTGCCGAAATACAGGAACTCACAAGTAATCTTAAATGGCGTTATGTTCCTACTAAACAAAATCCAGCCGACCTATTATCTCGTGGAGTCAAGATTTCAGAGTTACAAAATTATTCCTTGTGGTGGACGGGACCTGAGTTCTTAAAAGAGTCGGAAAATCATTGGCCTGAAAATAAATTCACTAATATTAATTTATCTACAGAAATACAAGAAATTATTTTAGCTACCACGGTTACTACCCAATCACACAATAATTTCATTGATTTTAGTCGCTTTTCTAAATTATTAAAATTAAAACGAACAGTAGCTTTTGCTTTGAGATTTAATAATAACTAAACAATTCATTTACATTACTCTTAAAACTATCACAAATACAATCATTTGAAGAATACAATACATTAATACATAAACAATACTTACCTCAAAAATGTAGACTTCTCAGCTTATCTCCTTTCGTCGATGAATCTAGTTTGATTAGAGTGGGTGGTAGACTTAAAAATTCACAATTTAATTACAATAAAAAACACCCAATATTATTATCATGCAAACATCATCTTACCAAATTAATATTAGAAGATGAGCATTTAAGGCTCATGCACGCAGGGCCGCAGTTATTATTGGCTTCCATTAGAGATCAGTTTTGGCCTTTAGGCGGGCGCAATCTCGCCAAGCTTGTCACACATAAATGTCAGACATGTTTTAGAATGAAGGTTCGAACAGTAAATCCTATAATGGGCCAACTGCCTGAGAGGCGTCTCCAACCAGGTTACCCCTTTCAAACCACGGGTGTAGACTACGCCGGACCGCTAACCGCTGTCGACCGTAAGGGACGTGGATGTAAGCATATTAAAGTTTACGTTGTGGTGTTTGTATGCTTCGCCACTAAAGGTTTACATTTGGAGCTGCTCACCGGTTTGACGAAGGAAGCCTATATTGCCGCCTTACACAGGTTTATTGCTCGGCGGTCGAAGCCGGAAGTAGTTTTTTCTGACAATGGTACACAGTTTGTTGGGGCTAAAAACGACTTAAATTCATTTTTAAAACAAAATAAAATTTCTATATCCGAATCCATGGCAAACGAAAGTATCGATTTTAAATTCATTCCTGCTTATGCTCCACATTTTGGCGGATTATGGGAAGCAGGAGTTCGTTCTTTTAAATTTCATTTAGTTCGCGTGTTAGGCGATTCACACCTCACCTTTGAGGAATTATACACAACTCTGGTTAAGATAGAAGCGATCCTTAACTCGCGACCACTATCTCCCATGTCTTCAGATCCATGTGATCTCAAATTATTAGTCAAAGGAGTATTCAATGTCACGGAGCTCAAGCCATTAAGTTCAAGAAAAAACATAAATTGACACTTCTGCATCGCTGTCCGCTGTCAAAGCACACAATTTTTATTACTCCATATAATTTTCTTTATTGTTCGCTATTCACGATTTAAATGTAATATTATTTAAAAACATATAAGTTTGTTACGTCAAAAGAGTTTTACTTCTACGTACAAATTAACGCAATCATCATCAAGATACATCAAGGCACATGTATGGAACCTTGACGCCATAGTCAAATACATCAAGCTACATACATACATTGACACCATAGTCTACACAACACACTGTACATAAATATCCTGAAATAAGAGTCACTCGCTCCATACCAAGATTTATAGTTATCCGCGTTCGGTGATACCAACTCACTGTATATTATCTCCTGGTACAAGAGACACTCGCTGCATACCAAGATTTATAGTAATCCGCGAACGGTGTTACAAACTCACTGTGAATGACCTCCTGGTACAAGAGACACTAGCTCCATACCAAGATTTATAGTAATCCGCGTTCGGTGAGACCAACCAATTCACTGTGTATGATCTCCTGGTACAAAAGACACTAGTTATCCGCGTTCGATCCGCTTGAGATCAAGATTTATAGTAATCCGCGTTCAGTGAGACAAACTTACTGTATATTGTCTCCTGGTACAAAAGACATTCGCTGCATACCAAGATTTATAGTAATCTGCGTACGGTGTTACAAACTCACTGTGAATGATCAATATCCTGGTACAAGAGACACTCGCTCCATACCAAGATTTATAGTAATCCGCGTTCGGTGAGACCAACTTACTCACTGTTTATTATCTCCTGGTACAAGAGACACTCGCTGCATACCAAGATTTATAGTAATCCGCTTTCGGTGTAACAAACTCACTGTGAATGATCTCCTGGTACAAGAGACACTCCCTCCATACCAAGATTTATAGTAATCGGCGTTCGGTGAGACCAACCAACTCACTGTGTATGATCTCCTGGTACAAAAGACACTAGTTATCCGCGTTCTATCCGCTTGAGACCAAGATTTATAGTAATCCGCGTTCGGTGAGACCAACTTACTGTATATTATCTCCTGGTACAAAAGACATTCGCTGCATACCAAGATTTATAGTAATCCGCGTTCAGTGAGACCAACTCACTGTGTTTGATCTTTTGGTACAAGAGACACTCGCTGCATACCAAGATTTATAGTAATCTGCGTACGGTGAGACCAACTCACTGTATATTATCTCCTGGTACAAGAGACACTCGCTACATACCAAGATTTAAAATAATCCGCGTACGGTGTTACAAACACATTGTGAATGGTCTCCTGGTACAAGAGACACTCGCTGCATACTAAGATTTATAGTAATCCGCGTTCGGTGAGACCAACTCACTGTATATTATCTCCTGGTACAAGAAACACTCGCTCCATACCAAGATTTATAGTAATCCGCGTACGGTGTTACAAACTCACTGTGAATGGTCTCCTGGTACAAGATACACTCGCTGCATACTAAGATTTATAGTAATCCGCGTTCGGTGAGATCAACTCACTGTATATTATCTCCTGGTACAAGAAACACTCGCTCCATACCAAGATTTATAGTAATCCGCGTTCGGTGAGACCACTGTATATTATCTCCTGGTACAAAAGACACTCGCTGCATACCAAGATTTATAGTTATCCGCGTTCGGTGATACCAACTCACCAAGATTTATAGTAATCCACGTTCGAAGAGACCAACTCACTGTATATTATCTCCTGGTACAAAAGACACTCGCTGCATACCAAGATTTATAGTTATCCGCGTTCGGTGAGACAAACGCACTGTAAAAGATCGCTCTCCTGGTACAAGAGACACTCGCTGCATACCAAGATTTATAGCAATCCGCATTCGGTGAGACCAACTTACTGTGTATGATCGATCTTTTGGTACAAGAGACACTCGCTGCATACCAAGATTTATAGTAATCCGCGTACGGTGTTACAAACTCACTGTGAATGATCTCCTGGTACAAGATACACTCGCTGCATACAAAGATTTTTAGTAATCCGCGTTAGGTGAGACCAACTCACTGTATATAAATATCCTGGTACAAGAGACACTCGCTGCATAACAAGATTTATAGTAATCCGCGTTCGGTGAGACCAACCAACTCACTGTGTATGATCTCCTGGTACAAAAGACAGTAGTTATCCGCGTTCGATCCGCTTGAGACCAAGATTTATAGTAATCCGCGTTCGGTGAGACAAACTTACTGTATATTGTCTCCTGGTACAAAAGACATTCGCTGCATACCAAGATTTATAGTAATCCGCGTTCGGTGAGACCAACTCACTGTATATTATCTCCTGGTACAAGAGACACTCGCTGCATACCAAGATTTATAGTAATCCGCGTTAGGTGAGACCAACTCACTGTATATAAATATCCTGGTACAAGAGACACTCGCTGCAAAACAAGATTTATAGTAATCCGCGTTCGGTGAGACCAACTCACTGTATATTATCTCCTGGTACAAGAGACACTCGCTCCATACCAAGATTTTTAGTAATCCGCGTTAGGTGAGACCAACTCACTGTATATAAATATCCTGGTACAAGAGACACTCGCTGTATACCAAGATTTATAGTAATACGCGTTCGGTGTTACAAAGACATTGTGAATGGTCTCCTGGTACAAGAGACACTCGCTGCATACCAAGATTTATAGTAATCCGCGTTCCGTGAGACCAACACACTGTATATAAATATCCTGAAATAAGAGTCATTCGCTCCATACCAAGATTTATAGTTATCCGCGTTCGGTGATACCAACTCACCAAGATTTATAGTAATCCGCGTTCGAAGAGACCAACTCACTGTATATTATCTCCTGGTACAAAAGACACTCGCTGCATACCAAGATTTATAGTAATCCGCGTTAGGTGAGACTAACTCACTGTATATAAATATCCTGGTACAAGAGACACTCGCTGCATACCAAGATTTATAGTAATCCGCGTTCAGTGAGACCAACACACTGTATATAAATAACCTGAAATAAGAGGCACTCGCTCCATACCAAGATTTATAGTTATCCGCGTTCGGTGATACCAACTCACCAAGATTTATAGTAATCCGCGTTTTTTTTTTTTTTTTTTTTTTTTTTTTTTTTTTTTTTTTTTTTTTTTTTTTTTTTTTTTTTTTTTTTTTTTTACCGTTAATAGGCAAGCGCTTGACCGTTGACTTGCCTGATTTTAAGCATAGTCACGGTCTAGGATGGAGCGCGCCTGCCCAGGAGGAACCCGTTCACTCTGGATTTGAACACACCTACATTGTAGTCATCTGGAAATATGGACTCAGGCAAAGCATTCCACAGTTTCGCAGTGCGAATAATAAATGTGGATTCAAAGCGCTTCGTACGTAGGCGGGGAAGTTCCACTGTGTACCTATGGCGCTTTGGTCGCGTTTGCCTGGCCGTCCGATAGTAGAAGGGGGTGGAAGGAATCAGATCATGTAATTCCTGCGCACATTCTCCGAAATGTATCCGATAGAAGACAGAAAGCGAAGCAACCACACGTCGATGTTCAAGACTTTGGAGTCTTGACTCGACCAATGTGTCGTCTCCTATCAGCCTCCTAGCACGTTTCTCAATCAACTCTAGAGCCCGAAGGTGGTGCTTAGCAGAGCCGTCCCAAAGGTGAGAGCAGTACTCCATACAAGACCTCACTTGTGCTTTGTATAAGCTGAGCAGTTGTTCTGAAGTAAAGTAACGTCTCACCTTGGCGAGGATACCAAGCTTTCGGGCGGCTATTTGGGCTTTGGACTCAATAAAAGAGCCGAAATTTAGAGTCGACGTGAGAGTAACGCCAAGAAGGTCAAGATGGTCAGTTATAGGTACGGACACATCTCGGAAAGAGGGAGGTAGCTGGAATTCCCTCTTTTTGGCGGAAAATAGACACGCCTGCGTCTTGGTTGCATTGAACATGACCAAATTGGCATCGCCCCAATCGGACACTGCCTTAAGGGTCATGCTCAGTCGATCAACCATAGCTTCTCTCTGAGCCTGAATTAGGGCCGCACTAGCTCCTGCGTTGGACCTGTAGCTCTCGACAACTGTGCAGTCATCTGCGTACCCATGGATACCGGGCATCAGCAGATCATTAATGTGCATCAGAAATAGTGTCGCCGAGAGCACTGACCCCTGGGGAACACCGGCATTAATAGCCATTTGATCCGACGAGTGGCCATCAACCACCACTCGTAACGATCGGTTCCTCAGGAAGTCTGAAATCCATGCACAAAGGCTAGCAGGCAGGCCATATGCAGGAAGCTTGCTGATAAGGCCATCATGCCAAACCCTGTCAAAGGCTTTCGAGATATCCAAAGAGACAGCAAGTGCCTCTCCGTGTTTCTCGATGGCCTCACTCCAGATGTGTGTGACGTATACCCGAAGATCACCAGTGGACCGATTTCGGCGAAATCCGTATTGTCGGTCACTGAGAAGGTCATTGGCTTCCAGGTACGTCAGGAGCCTAGTATTTAGGATACGTTCCATTGTCTTGCACAGAATGGACGTAACCGAGATGGGCCTGTAATTGGCAGGGTCAGCACGACTACCCTTCTTAGGCACGGGCTGCACGTTAGCTAGCTTCCAGGACTTAGGCACTTTACCTGTCTCAAGAGAGAGGCGGAACAGACGTGTCAGGATAGGAGACAGTTCAGGCGCACAGTTCCTCAGGACAATTGCTGGAATGCCATCAGGTCCGCTAGCCTTGTTCACGTCCAGACTGCGTAGCATTTTGCGAACTTCCTTTTGCCGAATGTGTATATCACTCATATGAGTATCGGCGCTAGGTGTTGCTCTAGGTGTCGCGCTACCAGCGTCAAGACGAGAAGATTCCGCAAATAAAGATGCAAACAGATTTGCCTTCTCTTCAGCGGTGTGTGCTAGCGTTCCGTCAGGCTTCTGAAGGGGAGGCAGTGAGGGGCGACAAAAGTTCGCTTCGACCGATTTAGCTAGGGACCAATACGCTTTGCTACCCGGTGGGTATGAAGCCAGTTTTTTCCCTATTCGACTAATGTGATCGAAGCGTGACTTTTGCATAGCTTTCCTGCAAGACTTGGCGGCTTTATTAAAGGCTCTCTTTTTTCGGCGTATGTCCCTCGCTTTGCGGTTACGAGCATCAACCCAGGCCAGGTACGCTTGATGCTTCAACGCTTCTGCGCGTCTGCATTCAGGCCCAAACCAAGGCTGAGCTAGGGTGGACAGTGGCTTGTCTGAAAACGGAATAAAATATTCCATAGCCAGACGTAGCAAATCTGTCACACTTTGCGCGCTAATCGAGGAATCACCAGAAGAGAAGCACACTCGCTGCCAAGGATAGCATGCAAGGAAAGAGCGCATTCCTTCCCAATCTGCTGACTTGTATCGCCACACCCGCCGAGTTCCAGTGGGACTGGCGTTGGGCGGGGAGTAGACAGATACAGATTTCACCAGACAGTGGTCAGACTTACCTAACGGTGATGAGATCGTTACTGAGTAACGGTCTGGTTCAGTTGTCAGCAGAAGGTCCAAGCAATAGGCTTTATGCGAGTCAACGTCGGGTACCCGTGTAGCACCACGGACCAGCTGGGTAAGATCTAACGCTAAAGCTAGCTTTCGTATCTCTAACCCAGCATGGTCAGTGTCCTGGTATGGATATAGCCACTCTTTGTGGTGGGCATTAAAATCCCCCAGAAACACTAATTGGGCAGTGGGGTACAACTGTTGAGCCGTGTCAGCTGCCTCACTGAGGTATTCTGTGAGCCTTGTTGTCTCCTGATTCCCGCTGTGCGAACGGTAGACACAGGCATACAGGATTTTCTCCATACCCGTGTCCACCAAACCCCAAAGTACCGATAATGTAGTGTCTTCAAATCGTCGGAGACGCCGAAAGCAGATGTCATTCCGGACGTAAACGCATACGCCTGCTCGTGATTTGAAATTGTTCTCCAGGGTATACCCTGGGTACAAAAGATACGATACGTCGGACGGACAACCGATCTGCGTCTCCGTAAGAAACAAGAGGTGGGGTTTCTCAGTCTCAAGGTGGTAGTGGACTGGCACGATATTAGAGTGCAACCCTCTAATGTTGCTGAGGTGCACTTTAAGCGAGAGGGAGTGCAACCGCTGTGAAACTTTCCTCTTTTTTCGTTTCTTGACCATTGTAACATCAGAGTACTTGATACAGGGCAAGGGTCGGAAGTAGAACGAGGCGCCATGCTGCTAAGACACGATGATACACACATGGAGTATCGCGCACACTGATGGGGGACTAGGCTGGAGACTGCGGGGACGCCCGAGCCCCCCCATGGATGTCCATCGGGCCCTCTCATCCGGTCGCCGACCGGCACGATGGCGCATCCTCGGGATTTTTCGACAGTTGGCGGGGCAGCCTTTTGTGAGTGGCTAGCTCACTACTTGGGCCCCCATCTATCTGCGGTCGGCCAGCGGTGCACCGTGCCTCGGATCCCGCTACCCTCCGCGACTAGTCTCCCGATGTGGCGATTCCAGTGTGCATTATTTCGATCTTTTGCAGAGACGCAACTGTTCTGACCCGACTCTCGGAATGGTGTCACCGGACATCGTACCGGAACACAACTGCGTTGCTTGGCGGTACGGCTTTGTTCGGTGGGTGGTCACTAACCACGGCTGAAGCCTACCACCAGTTAGAGTGTCACCTGATTGGCACCACCCAGGGACCACGTGTGGGGTTACGTGTTATGGGTATTCTCCCACGGACGAGGGTGACTCGGTCCCCAAGCGGTCCCCGCGTTCGAAGAGACCTGTATAATACGTTGTACTTGTATAGTCACGTAGTAGTGCTTCCATCCACGGTCCAACAACGACTGCCTTCTCTCTGCTCGGGTCGGTATTTATATAGTATCGTTGCCATGGTAACGGAGACAAACTAATGAGCTTGTAGGGTAGTTTATTAATACTGACATACATACACTACATTCCCTCCCTTGTTGTTTTTTTTTCTAGCAAAATCACAACTGTTAATTAGTATCTTCAATTACTTATCTGTTAATATTTTTAACGTTACTTTTCTTTCTGTTCTTCTTCTTTTCCATCTTCCGACTCATTTACATGTCAAGTATACAAGTCTTGTACTCCATTTTCATTTTGGACAACCTCCCATTGACCCTCGACTCTTTTCAAATGAACTACATTTCTCCGAGATATTTTTCCAGTTAAACCGTTTCGAATACTTATGTCTCCCGCCACTCTTTTTCCCACTGTATGAGGAGTTGGGTCATTATTTAGGCTAAGTTTATTTTTTTCCATTTTTCTTACATAAACTTTATTTCCAGGTAATAATTGGCATTCCTTAGATTTTCGTTTCCTGTCTGCGTATTCTTTTCCTGCTTCCTTTTTTTCTTGATCACGATCTCTGACATCTGCATCTTCAGGATTATGTAAATGTGTTATATCTCCTGCCATGGTTATTTTGTCCCGATATTACCGTTTGAAAAATAGTTCTGCTGGAGTTTGACCAGTCACACTGTGGGGCGGGCTATTATACATAGTTATATACTCTAGCAGAGCAAGACGCCAATTTTTTTTCTCAATTTGACTTATCTTTAATCGCTTCAAAATATCTCTTTTCTGGCGTTCAACCTCGCCATTCTGTTGAGGCCAGTATGGAACTGTGTTATACAAAACTATATTTTTTTTCAGAACAAAATTTTTTTAAAAATCTTCACTACAAAATTGTCGACCATTATTAGCTGTTATTGTTATTGGATTCCCTAATCTACTAAAAATTTCCTCAAGATTTCGTACTATGTCCATACTTGTTATTTTGCGACAAATCTTTTACTTCTTCCCAATTTTTTACTTCTTCCCAATTGATGTATATAGCTTTCTGAAACATTTTGTGGTTGTTTTTCCGATTTGCATAATCTTGATAAGCAATCTGCAATGTTTTCTTTTCCGGGTTTATAAACTACTTTGAATCTATACGCTTAAAGGCGTAATAACCATCTTTCTATTCTTGCACATGGTTTGGATTTAGGGCCAAATATAACCTCTAGTGGTTTATGATCCGTCACTAGCTCAAACTCTTTCCCAAATAAAAATATATAAAAATGTTCGACTGCCCAGACCAAGGCTAAGGCTTCTTTTTCAGTTTGACAATATCTTCTCTCGCAATCAGTTAAAGTCCGATGACCATATGGTATAATTCGTGGTCCGTGAGCGTTAATTTGAACTAATACTCCTCCCAATCCTACTGGACTGGCATCTGCTATGACTACAGTTCAGTCATTGACGTCATAATATCCTAAGGTGGGGATGTCGGACAATGCCATTTTTAGTTTGTTAAACGCATATTCCTGTTTGGTTCCCCATAAAGTGGTGATTTCTGTGGTTTTATTTTGTTTGTTTCTGAGTAGCATTTACAGCGGTTCCGTTGTTGTCGCCAAGTTTGGAATCCATTTACCCCAAGTTATTAATCCCAAGAAGCTCTGAAGCTCACCTATGTTCAATGGAGGGCGAAATTGTGTAATAGTTGTTATATATTTATCTAAAGGTTTGACTCCTTTGTAGGACAGTTCATGTCCTAGAAATTGTACGTTTTGTTCTCTGAAGATACATTTGTCTTTTCTAAGAACCACATTATTTTTTCTGAGAGTCTCCATAACTTTCTGTAATCTTAGATCGTGTTCTTCCAAATTCTTTCCATATACTAATATGTCATCAACGCAATTAATTACACCTTCACACCTTAATAATATTCGTTCTAAGGTCTTTTGAAAAATTTCCGGAGCACACGAGATCCCAAACATTAGTCGCATATATCTTAAAAGACCTTTAGTTGTTATGAAGGTTATATGCCTAGAAGTAGGATGGAGTTTAATTTGATGAAAAGCGTCTTTAATGTCCAGTTTTGAAAAGTATTTTGCATTTTTCATTTTCGGAAGCAGTTTGTCCATAGTGGGTAATGGATGATTTTCACGTAGTATGGCTTAATTAGCCCGTCTCATGTCTACGCAAAGCCTAATTTCGCCAGTTGTTTTTAAGACCGGCACTATTGGAGATACCCATCTCGAAGACCCTTGCACCTCTTCAATAATGTCTCTCTCTATGAGTTCCTGAACCCTTTTCTTCAAGTGGTATAGGTATCCTCCTTAATGGTTGAGAAACTGGTTGCACCTTCTCATCGATCGGTATCTCTACTAAATCATCTTTGAATTTTGGAAACACTACGTTTATTCCTATTTCATTTATTTGCAAACCAATTTTCAAAACACCCATTAAAATTGCAGTATCCTTTCCAAGTAGATCCCTATTTCCGTCAGCTATTATATAAAAAGTTGCTTTTTGAGACCTATCAGCAATTTCTATATTTGCATCAAATGAACCTAATAATTCCAAGGGCTTCTTACTTCCATATCCATAAAAAAATCTTATTGCAAACGAACGTTAGGTTCTGAATCTGTATGTTTCTTTGTTTCATTTCTTTCCATGTTTTCTCTGTAATTAAGTTACATTTACTACCTGAATCCACCAGCAATTTAACTTCCACTCCACCAATGTAACAATTTAATACACTGTCATCATTGATTCTAAATACATATTGTATGTCTCCAAACCCTGTATGCTCTATTTGATTTGTTTCGTATCTTTTACCATCTTTTTTAAATTTCTTAGTGTTGTCATCTTGTCTATAGTTATATCCTTCATATTTCCTTTTAGGGTTTATATTTCGTTTCATTGTCTTACAAAATTGTCTAAGGTGTCCTTTTATTCCGCACTTGTAACACGCTTTTTCCCTTGCTGGGCAATTGCTGTCTTGAGAAGTAGGACTCATATTTCCACATCTGCTACATCCAGATCTTATTTTCCAGTTCTTATTTTTTCTTTCTTTTGATGTGGTTTCCGTATTTCTTACTCTGTTAATAATTTCTTTTGATGCACTGTTCTCCCCAAATTCTTCTATTTGTTAACAGCCTCAAGAGTATTCGCTTCGGCTATTATGTTAGTTAATGAGAATGTATCTCCATTTTGTAGTATCTTCTTTCTGAGCTCTTTTGAGATACATTTTTCTGTTATTTGATCAATTATTTGGTCTTCTTTATCTTTAAACTGACACTTATCAGCTTGTTTTCTTAGCCGTACCAAAAAAAAAAAATTAAATTTCTCATTTGTTTCCTGCTTTATCAATCGGAAAAGATGACGTTCATAAACCTTACTTTGTTTCGGTAGAAAGAATTTATCAAGTTTAGCTATAGCCACTTCAAAAACATCAACTCCATCATCTGGTGACAAATTTGCTCCTGGTATGTTATAAAATATTTCTTGTAGCTCAATTCCACCAAAATGTAGTAAGGACGCTCGTTTCTTTTTATTCGTCTCGATACCAGCAGCATCGAGATAAATAAGCAGTGCCCTCTTATAGGGCTCCCATTTTGCCCCTACCGAAGTAGGCTCTCCTTCACAATCAAATTTATCTAATGTTAATTGAGAGCATCATTATCATCATTTAGAACCTGAAATACTGTTATTAATTTTGTCATTTTCTCATGACCGTCAATTTAATGACCCGTAGCTATATACCACTGCTTATTGTTTGTCATCCTCTGACGACTGTCAATTTAATGACCAGTAGTTATACTACTGCATATTAACTTTGTCATTCTTTCATGACTGTCAATTTAATGACCAGTAGTTATACTACTGCACATTAACTTTGTCATTCATTCATGACTGTCAATTTAATGACCAGTAGTTATACTACTGCACATTAACTTTGTCATTCTTTCATGACTGTCAATTTAATGACCAGTAGTTATACTACTGCACATTAACTTTGTCATTCTTTCATGACTGTCAATTTAATGACCAGTAGTTATACTACTGCTTATGTTGCCTTTACTTACGTACTCACTAGGTTTGATTCCGAATTTAAAGGTTCCTTCTTCCTTTTTTGTAAAAAAAAAGTTTAAATCCTCGTCGCCAATGTATAATACGTTGTACTTGTATAGTCACGTAGTAGTGCTTCCATCCACGGTCCAACAACGACTGCCTTCTCTCTGCTCGGGTCGGTATTTATATAGTATCGTTGCCATGGTAACGGAGACAAACTAATGAGCTTGTAGGGTAGTTTATTAATACTGACATACATACACTACAAGACCAACTCACTGTATATTATCTCCTGGTACAAAAGACACTCGCTGCATACCAAGATTTATAGTAATCCGCGTTCGGTGAGACCAACTCATAGTATATTATCTCCTGGTACAAGAGACACTCGCTGCATACCAAGATTTATAGTAATCCGCGTACGGTGTTACAAACTCACTGTGAATGAGCTCCTGGTACAAGAGACACTCGCTCCATACCAAGATTTATAGTAATCCGCGTTCGGTGAAACCAATCAACTCACTGTGTATGATCTCCTGGTACAAAAGATACTCGCTGCATACAAAGATTTATAGTAATCCGCGTACGGTGTTACAAACTCACTGTGAATGATCAATATCCTGGTACAAAAGACACTCGCTGCATATCAAGATTTATAGTAATCCGCGTTCGGTGAGACCAACTCACTGTATGATCTCCTGGTACAAAAGACACTAGTTATCCGCGTTCGATCCGCTTGAGACCAAGATTTATAGTAATCCGCGTTCGGTGAGCCCAACTTACTGTATATAAATATCCTGAAATAAGAGACACTCGCTCCATACCAAGATTTAAAATAATCCGCGTACGGTGTTACAAACACATTGTGAATGGTCTGCTGGTACATGAGACACTCGCTCCATACCAAGATTTATAGTAATCCGCGTTCGGTAAGACCAACCAACTCACTGTGTATGATCTCCTGGTACAAAAGACACTAGTTATCCGCGTTCTATCCGCTTGAGACCAAGATTTATAGTAATCCGCGTTCGGTGAGACCAACTTACTGTATATTATCTCCTGGTACAAAAGACATTCGCTGCATACCAAGATTTATAGTAATCCGCGTTCGGTGAGACCAACTTACTGTATATTATCTCCTGGTACAAAAGACATTCGCTGCATACCAAGATTTATAGTAATCCGCGTTCAGTGAGACCAACTCACTGTGTTTGATCTCTTGGTACAAGAGACACTCGCTGCATACCAAGATTTATAGTAATCCGCGTTCAGTGAGACCAGCTCACTGTGAATGATCTCCTGGTACAAGAGACACTCGCTGCATACCAAGATTTATAGTAATCCGCGTTCGGTGAGACCAACTTACTGTGTATGATCGATCTCCTGGTACAACAATAGACACTCGGTGCATACCAAGATTTATAGTAATCCGCGTTAGGTAAGACTAACTCACTGTATATAAATAAACTGAAATAAGAGTCACTCGCTCCATACCAAGATTTATAGTTATCCGCGTTCGGTGAGACCAACACACTGTATATAAATAAACTGAAATAACAGTCACTCGCTCCATACCAAGATTTATAGTTATTCGCGTTCGGTGATACCAACTCACCAAGACTTATAGTAATCCGCGTTCGAAGAGACCAACTCACTGTATATTATCTCCTGGTACAAAAGACACTCGCTGCATACCAAGATTTATAGTAATCCGCGTTCAGTGAGACCAACTCACTGTGTTTGATCTCTTGGTACAAGAGACACTCGCTGCATACCAAGATTTAGTAATCCGCGTTAGGTGAGACCAACTCACTGTCTATAAATATCCTGGTACAAGATACACTCGCTGCATACCAAGATTTATAGTAATCCGCGTTCGGTGAGACCAACTCACTGTATATTATCTCCTGGTACAAGAGACACTCGCTGTATACCAAGATTTATAGTAATCCGCATACGGTGTTACAAACTCACTGTGAATGATCTCCTGGTACAAGAGACACTCGCTCCATACCAAGATTTATAGTAATCCGCGTTCGGTGAAACCAATCAACTCACTGTGTATGATCTCCTGGTACAAAAGATACTCGCTGCATACCAAGATTTATAGTAATCCGCGTACGGTGTTACAAACTCACTGTGAATGATCAATATCCTGGTACAAAAGACACTCGCTGCATATCAAGATTTAAAGTAATCCGCGTTCGGTGAGACCAACTCACTGTATGATCTCCTGGTACAAAAGACACTAGTTATCCGCGTTCGATCCGCTTGAGACCAAGATTTATAGTAATCCGCGTTCGGTGAGCCCAACTTACTGTATATAAATATCCTGAAATAAGAGACACTCGCTCCATACCAAGATTTAAAATAATCCGCGTACGGTGTTACAAACACATTGTGAATGGTCTGCTGGTACATGAGACACTCGCTCCATACCAAGATTTATAGTAATCCGCGTTCGGTAAGACCAACCAACTCACTGTGTATGATCTCCTGGTACAAAAGACACTAGTTATCCGCGTTCTATCCGCTTGAGACCAAGATTTATAGTAATCCGCGTTCGGTGAGACCAACTTACTGTATATTATCTCCTGGTACAAAAGACATTCGCTGCATACCAAGATTTATAGTAATCCGCGTTCGGTGAGACCAACTTACTGTATATTATCTCCTGGTACAAAAGACATTCGCTGCATACCAAGATTTATAGTAATCCGCGTTCGGTGAGACCAACTTACTGTATATTATCTCCTGGTACAAAAGACATTCGCTGCATACCAAGATTTATAGTAATCAACGTTCAGTGAGACCAACTCACTGTGTTTGATCTCTTGGTACAAGAGACACTCGCTGCATACCAAGATTTATAGTAATCCGCGTTCAGTGAGACCAGCTCACTGTGAATGATCTCCTGGTACAAGAGACACTCGCTGCATACCAAGATTTATAGTAATCCGCGTTCGGTGAGACCAACTTACTGTGTATGATCGATTTCCTGGTACAACAATAGACACTCGGTGCATACCAAGATTTATAGTAATCCGCGTTAGGTAAGACTAACTCACTGTATATAAATAACCTGAAATAAGAGTCACTCGCTCCATACCAAGATTTATAGTTATCCGCGTTCGGTGAGACCAACTTACTGTATATTATCTCCTGGTACAACAATAGACACTCGCTGCATACCAAGATTTATAGTAATCCGCTTTCGGTGAGACTAACTCACTGTATATAAATATCCTGGTACAAGAGACACTCGCTGCATACCAAGATTTATAGTAATCCGCGTTCGGTGAGACCAACACACTGTATATTATCTCCTGGTACAAAAGACACTCGCTGCATACCAAGATTTATAGTAATCCGCGTTCAGTGAGACCAACACACTGTATATAAATATCCTGGAATAAGAGTCACTCGCTCCATACAAAGGTTTATAGTTATCCGCGTTCGGTGATACCAACTCACCAAGATTTATAGTAATCCGCGTTCGAAGAGACCAACTCACTGTATATTATCTCCTGGTACAAAAGACACTCGCTGCATACCAAGATTTATAGTAATCCGCGTTCGGTGAGACCAACCAACTCACTGTGTATGATCTCCTGGTACAAAAGACATTCGCTGCATACCAAGATTTATAGTAATCCGCGTTCGGTGAGACCAACTTACAGTATATTATCTCCTGGTACAAAAGACATTCGCTGCATACCAAGATTTATAGTAATCAACGTTCAGTGAGACCAACTCACTGTGTTTGATCTCTTGGTACAAGAGACACTCGCTGCATACCAAGATTTATAGTAATCCGCGTTCAGTGAGACCAGCTCACTGTGAATGATCTCCTGGTACAAGAGACACTCGCTGCATACCAAGATTTATAGTAATCCGCGTTCGGTGAGACCAACTTACTGTGTATGATCGATCTCCTGGTACAACAATAGACACTCGCTGCATACCAAGATTTATAGTAATCCGCGTTCAGTGAGACCAGCTCACTGTGAATGATCTCCTGGTACAAGAGACACTCGCTGCATAACAAGATTTATAGTAATCCGCGTTCGGTGAGACCAACTTACTGTGTATGATCGATCTCCTGGTACAACAATAGACACTCGCTGCATACCAAGATTTATAGTAATCCGCTTTCGGTGAGACTAACTCACTGTATATAAATATCCTGGTACAAGAGACACTCGCTGTATACCAAGATTTATAGTAATCCGCATACGGTGTTACAAACTCACTGTGAATGATCTCCTGGTACAAGAGACACTCGCTGCATACCAAGATTTATAGTAATCCACGTTCGGTGAGACCAACTCACTGTATTTTATCTCCTGGTACAAGAGACACTCGCTCCATACCAAGATTTAAAATAATCCGCGTACGGTGTTACAAACTCACTGTAAATGATCTCCTGGTACAAGAGACACTCGCTGCATACCAAGATTTATAGTAATCCGCGTTCGGTGAGACCAACTCACTGTATGATCTCCTGGTACAAAAGACACTAGTTATCCGCGTTCGATCCGCTTGAGACCAAGATTTATAGTAATCCGCGTTCGGTGAGACCAACTTACTGTATATAAATATCCTGAAATAAGAGACACTCGCTCCATACCAAGATTTAAAATAATCCGCGTACGGTGTTACAAACACATTGTGAATAGTCTGCTGGTACATGAGACACTCGCTCCATACCAAGATTTATAGTAATCCGCGTTCGGTGAGACCAACCAACTCACTGTGTATGATCTCCTGGTACAAAAGACACTAGTTATCCGCGTTCTATCCGCTTGAGACCAAGATTTATAGTAATCCGCGTTCGGTGAAACCAACTTACTGTATATTATCTCCTGGTACAAAAGACATTCGCTGCATACCAAGATTTATAGTAATCCGCGTTCAGTGAGACCAACTCACTGTGTTTGATCTCTTGGTACAAGAGACACTCGCTGCATACCAAAATTTATAGTAATCCGCGTTCAGTGAGACCAGCTCACTGTGAATGATCTCCTGGTACAAGAGACACTCGCTGCATACCAAGATTTATAGTAATCCGCGTTCGGTTAGACCAACTTACTGTGTATGATCGATCTCCTGGTACAACAATAGACACTCGCTGCATACCAAGATTTATAGTAATCCGCTTTCGGTGAGACTAACTCACTGTATATAAATATCCTGGTACAAGAGACACTCGCTGCATACCAAGATTTATAGTAATCCGCGTTCGGTGAGACCAACACACTGTATATTATCTCCTGGTACAAAAGACACTCGCTGCATACCAAGATTTATAGTAATCCGCTTTCGGTGAGACCAACTCACTGTATATTATCTCCTGGTACAAGAGACACTCGCTGCATACCAAGATTTATAGTAATCCGCGTACGGTGTTACAAACTCACTGTGAATGATCTCCTGGTACAAGAGACACTCGCTGCATACCAAGATTTATAGTAATCCGCGTTCGGTGAGACCAACTTACTGTGTATGATCGATCTCCTGGTACAACAATAGACACTCGCTGCATACCAAGATTTATAGTAATCCGCTTTCGGTGAGACTAACTCACTGTATATAAATATCCTGGTACAAGAGACACTCGCTTCATACCAAGATTTATAGTAATCCGCGTTCGGTGAGACCAACACACTGTATATAAAAATATCCTGAAATAAGAGTCACTCGCTCCATACCAAGATTTATAGTAATCCGCGTTCGGTGAGACCAACTCACTGTATATTATCTCCTGGTACAAGAGACACTCGCTGTATACCAAGATTTATAGTAATCCGCATACGGTGTTACAAACTCACTGTGAATGATCTCCTGGTACAAGAGACACTCGCTGCATACCAAGATTTATAGTAATCCGCGTTCGGTGAGACCAACTCACTGTATGATCTCCTGGTACAAAAGACACTAGTTATCCGCGTTCGATCCGCTTGAGACCAAGATTTATAGTAATCCGCGTTCGGTGAGACCAACTTACTGTATATAAATATCCTGAAATAAGAGACACTCGCTCCATACCAAGATTTAAAATAATCCGCGTACGGTGTTACAAACACATTGTGAATAGTCTGCTGGTACATGAGACACTCGCTCCATACCAAGATTTATAGTAATCCGCGTTCGGTGAGACCAACCAACTCACTGTGTATGATCTCCTGGTACAAAAGACACTAGTTATCCGCGTTCTATCCGCTTGAGACCAAGATTTATAGTAAGTAATCCGCGTTCGGTGAAACCAACTTACTGTATATTATCTCCTGGTACAAAAGACATTCGCTGCATACCAAGATTTATAGTTATTCGCGTTCGGTGATACCAACTCACCAAGACTTATAGTAATCCGCGTTCGAAGAGACCAACTCACTGTATATTATCTCCTGGTACAAAAGACACTCGCTGCATACCAAGATTTATAGTAATCCGCGTTCAGTGAGACCAACTCACTGTGTTTGATCTCTTGGTACAAGAGACACTCGCTGCATACCAAGATTTAGTAATCCGCGTTAGGTGAGACCAACTCACTGTCTATAAATATCCTGGTACAAGATACACTCGCTGCATACCAAGATTTATAGTAATCCGCGTTCGGTGAGACCAACTCACTGTATATTATCTCCTGGTACAAGAGACACTCGCTGTATACCAAGATTTATAGTAATCCGCATACGGTGTTACAAACTCACTGTGAATGATCTCCTGGTACAAGAGACACTCGCTGCATACCAAGATTTATAGTAATCCGCGTTCGGTGAGACCAACTTACTGTGTATGATCGATCTCCTGGTACAACAATAGACACTCGCTGCATACCAAGATTTATAGTAGTCCGCGTTCAGTGAGACCAGCTCACTGTGAATGATCTCCTGGTACAAGAGACACTCGCTGCATACCAAGATTTATAGTAATCCGCGTTCGGTGAGACCAACCAACTCACTGTGTATGATCTCCTGGTACAAAAGACACTAGTTATCCGCGTTCGATCCGCTTGAGACCAAGATTTATAGTAATCCGCGTTCGGTGAGACAAACTTACTGTATATTGTCTCCTGGTACAAAAGACATTCGCTGCATACCAAGATTTATAGTAATCCGCGTTCGATGAGACCAACTCACTGTATATTATCTCCTGGTACAAGGGACACTCGCTGCACACCAAGATTTAGTAATCCGCGTACGGTGAGACCAACCAACTCACTGTGTATGATCTCCTGGTACAAAAGACACTAGTTATCCGCGTTCGATTCGCTTGAGACCAAGATTTATAGTAATCCGCGTTCGGTGAGACAAACTTACTGTATATTGTCTCCTGGTACAAAAGACATTCGCTGCATACCAAGATTTATAGTAATCCACGTTCGGTGAGACCAACTCACTGTATATTATCTTCTGGTACAAGAGACACTCGCTCCATACCAAGATTTAAAATAATCCGCGTACGTTGTTACAAACACATTGTGAATTGTCTGCTGGTACATGAGACACTCGCTCCATACCAAGATTTATAGTAATCCGCGTTCGGTGAGACCAACCAACTCACTGTGTATGATCTCCTGGTACAAAAGACACTAGTTATCCGCGTTCTATCCGCTTGAGACCAAGATTTATAGTAATCCGCGTTCGGTGAGACAAACTTACTGTATATTATCTCCTGGTACAAAAGACATTCGCTGCATACCAAGATTTATAGTAATCCGCGTTCAGTGAGACCAACTCACTGTGTTTGATCTCTTGGTACAAGAGACACTCGCTGCATACCAAGATTTATAGTAATCCGCGTTCAGTGAGACCAGCTCACTGTGAATGATCTCCTGGTACAAGAGACACTCGCTGCATACCAAGATTTATAGTAATCCGCGTTCGGTGAGACCAACTTACTGTGTATGATCGATCTCCTGGTACAACAATAGACACTCGCTGCATACCAAGATTTATAGTAATCCGCGTTCAGTGAGACCAGCTCACTGTGAATGATCTCCTGGTACAAGAGACACTCGCTGCATACCAAGATTTATAGTAATCCGCGTTCGGTGAGACCAACTTACTGTGTATGATCGATCTCCTGGTACAACAATAGACACTCGCTGCATACCAAGATTTATAGTAATCCGCTTTCGGTGAGACTAACTCACTGTATATAAATATCCTGGTACAAGAGACACTCGCTGTATACCAAGATTTATAGTAATCCGCATACGGTGTTACAAACTCACTGTGAATGATCTCCTGGTACAAGAGACACTCGCTGCATACCAAGATTTATAGTAATCCACGTTCGGTGAGACCAACTCACTGTATTTTATCTCCTGGTACAAGAGACACTCGCTCCATACCAAGATTTAAAATAATCCGCGTACGGTGTTACAAACACATTGTGAATAGTCTGCTGGTACATGAGACACTCGCTCCATACCAAGATTTATAGTAATCCGCGTTCGGTGAGACCAACCAACTCACTGTGTATGATCTCCTGGTACAAAAGACACTAGTTATCCGCGTTCTATCCGCTTGAGACCAAGATTTATAGTAAGTAATCCGCGTTCGGTGAAACCAACTTACTGTATATTATCTCCTGGTACAAAAGATATTCGCTGCATACCAAGATTTATAGTTATTCGCGTTCGGTGATACCAACTCACCAAGACTTATAGTAATCCGCGTTCGAAGAGACCAACTCACTGTATATTATCTCCTGGTACAAAAGACACTCGCTGCATACCAAGATTTATAGTAATCCGCGTTCAGTGAGACCAACTCACTGTGTTTGATCTCTTGGTACAAGAGACACTCGCTGCATACCAAGATTTAGTAATCCGCGTTAGGTGAGACCAACTCACTGTCTATAAATATCCTGGTACAAGATACACTCGCTGCATACCAAGATTTATAGTAATCCGCGTTCGGTGAGACCAACTCACTGTATATTATCTCCTGGTACAAGAGACACTCGCTGTATACCAAGATTTATAGTAATCCGCATACGGTGTTACAAACTCACTGTGAATGATCTCCTGGTACAAGAGACACTCGCTGCATACCAAGATTTATAGTAATCCGCGTTCGGTGAGACCAACTTACTGTGTATGATCGATCTCCTGGTACAACAATAGACACTCGCTGCATACCAAGATTTATAGTAGTCCGCGTTCAGTGAGACCAGCTCACTGTGAATGATCTCCTGGTACAAGAGACACTCGCTGCATACCAAGATTTATAGTAATCCGCGTTCGGTGAGACCAACTTACTGTGTATGATCGATCTCCTGGTACAACAATAGACACTCGCTGCATACCAAGATTTATAGTAATCCGCTTTCGGTGAGACTAACTCACTGTATATAAATATCCTGGTACAAGAGACACTCGCTGTATACCAAGATTTATAGTAATCCGCATACGGTGTTACAAACTCACTGTGAATGATCTCCTGGTACAAGAGACACTCGCTGCATACCAAGATTTATAGTAATCCACGTTCGGTGAGACCAACTCACTGTATTTTATCTCCTGGTACAAGAGACACTCGCTCCATACCAAGATTTAAAATAATCCGCGTACGGTGTTACAAACTCACTGTAAATGATCTCCTGGTACAAGAGACACTCGCTGCATACCAAGATTTATAGTAATCCGCGTTCGGTGAGACCAACTCACTGTATGATCTCCTGGTACAAAAGACACTTGTTATCCGCGTTCGATCCGCTTGAGACCAAGATTTATAGTAATCCGCGTTCGGTGAGACCAACTTACTGTATATAAATATCCTGAAATAAGAGACACTCGCTCCATACCAAGATTTAAAATAATCCGCGTACGGTGTTACAAACACATTGTGAATAGTCTGCTGGTACATGAGACACTCGCTCCATACCAAGATTTATAGTAATCCGCGTTCGGTGAGACCAACCAACTCACTGTGTATGATCTCCTGGTACAAAAGACACTAGTTATCCGCGTTCGATCCGCTTGAGACCAAGATTTATAGTAATCCGCGTTCGGTGAGCCCAACTTTCTGTATATAAATATCCTGAAATAAGAGACACTCGCTCCATACCAAGATTTAAAATAATCCGCGTACGGTGTTACAAACACATTGTGAATGGTCTGCTGGTACATGAGACACTCGCTCCATACCAAGATTTATAGTAATCCGCGTTCGGTAAGACCAACCAACTCACTGTGTATGATCTCCTGGTACAAAAGACACTAGTTATCCGCGTTCTATCCGCTTGAGACCAAGATTTATAGTAATCCGCGTTCGGTGAGACCAACTTACTGTATATTATCTCCTGGTACAAAAGACATTCGCTGCATACCAAGATTTATAGTAATCCGCGTTCAGTGAGACCAACTCACTGTGTTTGATCTCTTGGTACAAGAGACACTCGCTGCATACCAAGATTTATAGTAATCCGCGTTCAGTGAGACCAGCTCACTGTGAATGATCTCCTGGTACAAGAGACACTCGCTGCATACCAAGATTTATAGTAATCCGCGTTCGGTGAGACCAACTTACTGTGTATGATCGATCTCCTGGTACAACAATAGACACTCGCTGCATACCAAGATTTATAGTAATCCGCTTTCGGTGAGACTAACTCACTGTATATAAATATCCTGGTACAAAAGACACTCGCTGTATACCAAGATTTATAGTAATCCGCATACGGTGTTACAAACTCACTGTGAATGATCTCCTGGTACAAGAGACACTCGCTGCATACCAAGATTTATAGTAATCCACGTTCGGTGAGACCAACTCACTGTATTTTATCTCCTGGTACAAGAGACACTCGCTCCATACCAAGATTTAAAATAATCCGCGTACGGTGTTACAAACACATTGTGAATAGTCTGCTGGTACATGAGACACTCGCTCCATACCAAGATTTATAGTAATCCGCGTTCGGTGAGACCAACCAACTCACTGTGTATGATCTCCTAGTACAAAAGACACTAGTTATCCGCGTTCTATCCGCTTGAGACCAAGATTTATAGTAAGTAATCCGCGTTCGGTGAAACCAACTTACTGTATATTATCTCCTGGTACAAAAGACATTCGCTGCATACCAAGATTTATAGTAATCCGCGTTCAGTGAGACCAACTCACTGTGTTTGATCTCTTGGTACAAGAGACACTCGCTGCATACCAAAATTTATAGTAATCCGCGTTCAGTGAGACCAGCTCACTGTGAATGATCTCCTGGTACAAGAGACACTCGCTGCATACCAAGATTTATAGTAATCCGCGTTCGGTGAGACCAACTTACTGTGTATGATCGATCTCCTGGTACAACAATAGACACTCGCTGCATACCAAGATTTATAGTAATCCGCTTTCGGTGAGACTAACTCACTGTATATAAATATCCTGGTACAAGAGACACTCGCTGCATACCAAGATTTATAGTAATCCGCGTTCGGTGAGACCAACACACTGTATATTATCTCCTGGTACAAAAGACACTCGCTGCATACCAAGATTTATAGTAATCCGCTTTCGGTGAGACCAACTCACTGTATATTATCTCCTGGTACAAGAGACACTCGCTGCATACCAAGATTTATAGTAATCCGCGTACGGTGTTACTTACTCACTGTGAATGATCTCCTGGTACAAGAGACACTCGCTGCATACCAAGATTTATAGTAATCCGCGTTCGGTGAGACCAACTTACTGTGTATGATCGATCTCCTGGTACAACAATAGACACTCGCTGCATACCAAGATTTATAGTAATCCGCTTTCGGTGAGACTAACTCACTGTATATAAATATCCTGGTACAAGAGACACTCGCTTCATACCAAGATTTATAGTAATCCGCGTTCGGTGAGACCAACACACTGTATATAAATATCCTGAAATAAGAGTCACTCGCTCCATACCAAGATTTATAGTAATCCGCGTTCGGTGAGACCAACTCACTGTATATTATCTCCTGGTACAAGAGACACTCGCTGTATACCAAGATTTATAGTAATCCGCATACGGTGTTACAAACTCACTGTGAATGATCTCCTGGTACAAGAGACACTCGCTGCATACCAAGATTTATAGTAATCCGCGTTCGGTGAGACCAACTCACTGTATAATCTCCTGGTACAAAAGACACTAGTTATCCGCGTTCGATCCGCTTGAGACCAAGATTTATAGTAATCCGCGTTCGGTGAGACCAACTTACTGTATATAAATATCCTGAAATAAGAGACACTCGCTCCATACCAAGATTTAAAATAATCCGCGTACGGTGTTACAAACACATTGTGAATTGTCTGCTGGTACATGAGACACTCGCTCCATACCAAGATTTATAGTAATCCGCGTTCGGTGAGACCAACCAACTCACTGTGTATGATCTCCTGGTACAAAAGACACTAGTTATCCGCGTTCTATCCGCTTGAGACCAAGATTTATAGTAATCCGCGTTCGGTGAGACCAACTTACTGTATATTATCTCCTGGTACAAAAGACATTCGCTGCATACCAAGATTTATAGTAATCCGCGTTCAGTGAGACCAACTCACTGTGTTTGATCTCTTGGTACAAGAGACACTCGCTGCATACCAAGATTTATAGTAATCCGCGTTCAGTGAGACCAGCTCACTGTGAATGATCTCCTGGTACAAGAGACACTCGCTGCATACCAAGATTTATAGTAATCCACGTTCGGTGAGACCAACTCACTGTATATTATCTTCTGGTACAAGAGACACTCGCTCCATACCGAGATTTAAAATAATCCGCGTACGGTGTTACAAACACATTGTGAATTGTCTGCTGGTACATGAGACACTCGCTCCATACCAAGATTTATAGTAATCCGCGTTCGGTGAGACCAACCAACTCACTGTGTATGATCTCCTGGTACAAAAGACACTAGTTATCCGTGTTCTATCCGCTTGAGACCAAGATTTATAGTAATCCGCGTTCGGTGAGACCAACTTACTGTATATTATCTCCTGGTACAAAAGACATTCGCTGCATACCAAGATTTATAGTAATCCGCGTTCAGTGAGACCAACTCACTGTGTTTGATCTCTTGGTACAAGAGACACTCGCTGCATATCAAGATTTATAGTAATCCGCGTTCAGTGAGACCAGCTCACTGTGAATGATCTCCTGGTACAAGAGACACTCGCTGCATACCAAGATTTATAGTAATCCGCGTTCGGTGAGACCAACTTACTGTGTATGATCGATCTCCTGGTACAACAATAGACACTCGCTGCATACCAAGATTTATAGTAATCCGCGTTCAGTGAGACCAGCTCACTGTGAATGATCTCCTGGTACAAGAGACACTCGCTGCATACCAAGATTTATAGTAATCCGCGTTCGGTGAGACCAACTTACTGTGTATGATCGATCTCCTGGTACAACAATAGACACTCGCTGCATACCAAGATTTATAGTAATCCGCTTTCGGTGAGACTAACTCACTGTATATAAATATCCTGGTACAAGAGACACTCGCTGTATACCAAGATTTATAGTAATCCGCATACGGTGTTACAAACTCACTGTGAATGATCTCCTGGTACAAGAGACACTCGCTGCATACCAAGATTTATAGTAATCCGCGTTCAGTGAGACCAGCTCACTGTGAATGATCTCCTGGTACAAGAGACACTCGCTGCATACCAAGATTTATAGTAATCCGCGTTCGGTGAGACCAACTTACTGTGTATGATCGATCTCCTGGTACAACAATAGACACTCGCTGCATACCAAGATTTATAGTAATCCGCGTTCGGTGAGACCAACTCACTGTATGATCTCCTGGTACAAAAGACACTAGTTATCCGCGTTCGATCCGCTTGAGACCAAGATTTATAGTAATCCGCGTTCGGTGAAACCAACTTACTGTATATTATCTCCTGGTACAAAAGACATTCGCTGCGTACCAAGATTTATAGTAATCCGCGTTCAGTGAGACCAACTCACTGTGTTTGATCTCTTGGTACAAGAGACACTCGCTGCATACCAAAATTTATAGTAATCCGCGTTCAGTGAGACCAGCTCACTGTGAATGATCTCCTGGTACAAGAGACACTCGCTGCATACCAAGATTTATAGTAATCCGCGTTCGGTGAGACCAACTTACTGTGTATGATCGATCTCCTGGTACAACAATAGACGCTCGCTGCATACCAAGATCTATAGTAATCTGCTTTCGGTGAGACTAACTCACTGTATATAAATATCCTGGTACAAGAGACACTCGCTGCATACCAAGATTTATAGTAATCCGCGTTCGGTGAGACCAACACACTGTATATTATCTCCTGGTACAAAAGACACTCGCTGCATACCAAGATTTATAGTAATCCGCGTACGGTGTTACAAACTCACTGTGAATGATCTCCTGGTACAAAAGACACTCGCTGCATACCAAGATTTATAGTAATCCGCGTTCGGTGAGACCAACTTACTGTGTATGATCGATCTCCTGGTACAACAATAGACACTCGCTGCATACCAAGATTTATAGTAATCCGCTTTCGGTGAGACTAACTCACTGTATATAAATATCCTGGTACAAGAGACACTCGCTTCATACCAAGATTTATAGTGATCCGCGTTCGGTGAGACCAACACACTGTATATAAATATCCTGAAATAAGAGTCACTCGCTCCATACCAAGATTTATAGTAATCCGCGTTCGGTGAGACCAACTCACTGTATATTATCTCCTGGTACAAGAGACACTCGCTGTATACCAAGATTTATAGTAATCCGCATACGGTGTTACAAACTCAATGTGAATGATCTCCTGGTACAAGAGACACTCGCTGCATACCAAGATTTATAGTAATCCACGTTCGGTGAGACCAACTCACTGTATTTTATCTCCTGGTACAAGAGACACTCGCTCCATACCAAGATTTAAAATAATCCGCGTACGGTGTTACAAACTCACTGTAAATGATCTCCTGGTACAAGAGACACTCGCTGCATACCAAGATTTATAGTAATCCGCGTTCGGTGAGACCAACTCACTGTATGATCTCCTGGTACAAGAGACACTCGCTGCATACCAAGATTTATAGTAATCCGCGTTCGGTGAGACCAACTTACTGTGTATGATCGATCTCCTGGTACAACAATAGACACTCGCTGCATACCAAGATTTATAGTAATCCGCTTTCGGTGAGACTAACTCACTGTATATAAATATCCTGGTACAAGAGACAATCGCTGCATACCAAGATTTATAGTAATCCGCGTTCGGTGAGACCAACACACTGTATATAAATATCCTGAAATAAGAGTCACTCGCTCCATACCAAGATTTATAGTTATCCGCGTTCGGTGATACCAACTCACCAAGATTTATAGTAATCCGCGTTCGAAGAGACCAACTCACTGTATATTATCTCCTGGTACAAAAGACACTCGCTGCATACCAAGATTTATAGTAATCCGCGTTCGGTGAGACCAACTCACTGTTTATTATCTCCTGGTACAAGAGACACTCGCTGCATACCAAGATTTATAGTAATCCGCGTTCGGTGAGACCAACACACTGTATATAAATATCCTGAAATAAGAGTCACTCGCTCCATACCAAGATTTATAGTTATCCGCGTTCAGTGATACCAACTCACCAAGATTTATAGTAATCCGCGTTCGAAGAGACCAACTCACTGTTTATTATCTCCTGGTACAAAAGACACTCGCTGCATACCAAGATTTATAGTAATCCGCTTTCGGTGAGACCAACTTACTGTGTATGATCGATCTCCTGGTACAACAATAGACACTCGCTGCATACCAAGATTTATAGTAATCCGCTTTCGGTGAGACTAACTCACTGTATATAAATATCCTGGTACAAGAGACACTCGCTGCATACCAAGATTTATAGTAATCCGCGTTCGGTGAGACCAACACACTGTATATTATCTCCTGGTACAAAAGACACTCGCTGCATACCAAGATTTATAGTAATCCGCGTACGGTGTTACAAACTCACTGTGAATGATCTCCTGGTACAAGAGACACTCGCTGCATACCAAGATTTATAGTAATCCGCGTTCGGTGAGACCAACTTACTGTGTATGATCGATCTCCTGGTACAACAATAGACACTCGCTGCATACCAAGATTTATAGTAATCCGCTTTCGGTGAGACTAACTCACTGTATATAAATATCCTGGTACAAGAGACACTCGCTTCATACCAAGATTTATAGTGATCCGCGTTCGGTGAGACCAACACACTGTATATAAATATCCTGAAATAAGAGTCACTCGCTCCATACCAAGATTTATAGTAATCCGCGTTCGGTGAGACCAACTCACTGTATATTATCTCCTGGTACAAGAGACACTCGCTGCATACCAAGATTTATGGTTATCCGCGTTCGGTGATACCAACTCACCAAGATTTATAGTAATCCGCGTTCGAAGAGACCAACTCACTGTATATTATCTCCTGGTACAAAAGACACTAGCTGCATACCAAGATTTATAGTAATCCGCGTTCGGTGAGACCAACTTACTGTATATTATCTCCTGGTACAAAAGACATTCGCTGCATACCAAGATTTATAGTAATCCGCGTTCAGTGAGACCAACTCACTGTATTTGATCTCTTGGTACAAGAGACACTCGCTGCATACCAAGATTTATAGTAATCCGCGTTCAGTGAGACCAGCTCACTGTGAATGATCTCCTGGTACAAGAGACACTCGCTGCATACCAAGATTTATAGTAATCCGCGTTCGGTGAGACCAACTTACTGTGTATGATCGATCTCCTGGTACAACAATAGACACTCGCTGCATACCAAGATTTATAGTAATCCGCTTTCGGTGAGACTAACTCACTGTATATAAATATCCTGGTACAAGAGACACTCGCTGCATACCAAGATTTATAGTAATCCGCGTTCGGTGAGACCAACACACTGTATATAAATATCCTGAAATAAGAGTCACTCGCTCCATACCAAGATTTATAGTTATCCGCGTTCGGTGATACCAACTCACCAAGATTTATAGTAAACCGCGTTCGAAGAGACCAACTCACTGTATATTATCTCCTGGTACAAAAGACACTCGCTGCATACCAAGATTTATAGTAATCCGCTTTCGGTGAGACCAACTCACTGTATATTATCTCCTGGTACAAGAGACACTCGCTGCATACCAAGATTTATAGTAATTCGCGTACGGTGTTACAAACTCACTGTGAATGATCTCCTGGTACAAGAGACACTCGCTCCATACCAAGATTTATAGTAATCCGCGTTCGGTGAGACCAACCAACTTACTGTGTATGATCTCCTGGTACAAAAGACACTAGTTATCCGCGTTCGATCCGCTTGAGACCAAGATTTATAGTAATCCGCGTTCGGTGAGACAAACTTACTGTATATTATCTCCTGGTTGGTACAAAAGACATTCGCTGCATACCAAGATTTATAGTAATCCGCGTTCGGTGAGACCAACTCACTGTATATTATCTCCTGGTACAAGAGACACTCGCTGCATACCAAGATTTATAGTAATCCGCGTACGGTGAGACCAACCAACTCACTGTGTATGATCACCTGGTACAAAAGACACTAGTTATCCGCGTTCGATTCGCTTGAGACCAAGATTTATAGTAATCCGCGTTCGGTGAGACAAACTTACTGTATATTATCTTCTGGTACAAGAGACACTCGCTCCATACCAAGATTTAAAATAATCCGCGTACGGTGTTACAAACATATTGTGAATTGTCTGCTGGTACATGAGACACTCGATCCATACCAAGATTTATAGTAATCCGCGTTCGGTGAGACCAACCAACTCACTGTGTATGATCTCCTGGTACAAAAGACACTAGTTATCCGCGTTCTATCCGCTTGAGACCAAGATTTATAGTAATCCGTGTTCGGTGAGACCAACTTACTGTATATTATCTCCTGGTACAAAAGACATTCGCTGCATACCAAGATTTATAGTAATCCGCGTTCAGTGAGACCAACTCACTGTGTTTGATCTCTTGGTGCAAGAGACACTCGCTGCATACCAAGATTTATAGTAATCCGCGTTCAGTGAGACCAGCTCACTGTGAATGATCTCCTGGTACAAGAGACACTCGCTCCATATCAAGATTTATAGTAATCCGCGTTCCGTGAGACCAACTTACTGTGTATGATCGATCTCCTGGTACAATAGAAACTCGCTGCATACCAAGATTTATAGTAATCCGCGTTAGGTGAGACTAACTCACTGTATATAAATATCCTGGTACAAGAGACACTCGCTGCATACCAAGATTTATAGTAATCCGCGTTCAGTGAGACCAACACACTGTATATAAATATCCTGGAATAAGAGTCACTCGCTCCATACAAAGGTTTATAGTTATCCGCGTTCGGTGATACCAACTCACCAAGATTTATAGTAATCCGCGTTCGAAGAGACCAACTCACTGTATATTATCTTCTGGTACAAAAGACACTCGCTGCATACCAAGATTTATAGTAATCCGCGTTCGGTGAGACCAACCAACTCACTGTGTATGATCTCCTGGTACAAAAGACACTAGTTATCCGCGTTCGATTCGCTTGAGACCAAGATTTATAGTAATCCGCGTTCGGTGAGACCAACTTACTGTATATTATCTCCTGGTACAAAAGACATTCGCTGCATACCAAGATTTATAGTAATCCGCGTTCAGTGAGACCAACTCACTGTGTTTGATCTCTTGGTACAAGAGACACTCGCTGCATACCAAGATTTATAGTAATCCGCGTTCAGTGAGACCAGCTCACTGTGAATGATCTCCTGGTACAAGAGACACTCGCTGCATACCAAGATTTATAGTAATCCGCGTTCGGTGAGACCAACTTACTGTGTATGATCGATCTCCTGGTACAACAATAGACACTCGCTGCATACCAAGATTTATAGTAATCCGCTTTCGGTGAGACTAACTCACTGTATATAAATATCCTGAAATAAGAGTCACTCGCTCCATACCAAGATTTATAGTAATCCGCGTTAGGTGAGACTAACTCACTGTATATAAATATCCTGGTACAAGAGACACTCGCTGCATACCAAGATTTATAGTAATCCGCGTTCAGTGAGACCAACACACTGTATATAAATATCCTGGAATAAGAGTCACTCGCTCCATACAAAGGTTTATAGTTATCCGCGTTCGGTGATACCAACTCACCAAGATTTATAGTAATCCGCGTTCGAAGAGACCAACTCACTGTATATTATCTCCTGGTACAAAAGACACTCGCTGCATACCAAGATTTATAGTAATCCGCGTTCGGTGAGACCAACCAACTCACTGTGTATGATCTCCTGGTACAAAAGACACTAGTTATCCGCGTTCGATTCGCTTGAGACCAAGATTTATAGTAATCCGCGTTCGGTGAGACCAACTTACTGTATATTATCTCCTGGTACAAAAGACATTCGCTGCATACCAAGATTTATAGTAATCCGCGTTCAGTGAGACCAACTCACTGTGTTTGATCTCTTGGTACAAGAGACACTCGCTGCATACCAAGATTTATAGTAATCCGCGTTCAGTGAGACCAGCTCACTGTGAATGATCTCCTGGTACAAGAGACACTCGCTGCATACCAAGATTTATAGTAATCCGCGTTCGGTGAGACCAACTTACTGTGTATGATCGATCTCCTGGTACAACAATAGACACTCGCTGCATACCAAGATTTATAGTAATCCGCTTTCGGTGAGACTAACTCACTGTATATAAATATCCTGAAATAAGAGTCACTCGCTCCATACCAAGATTTATAGTTATCCGCGTTCGGTGAGACCAACCAACTCACTGTGTATGATCTCCTGGTACAAAAGACACTAGTTATCCGCGTTCGATTCGCTTGAGACCAAGATTTATAGTAATCCGCGTTCGGTGAGACAAACTTACTGTATATTGTCTCCTGGTAAAAAAGACATTCGCTGCATACCAAGATTTATAGTAATCCAAGTTCGGTGAGACCAACTCACTGTATATTATCTTCTGGTACAAGAGACACTCGCTCCATACCAAGATTTATAGTTATCCGCGTTCTGTGATACCAACTCACCAAGATTTATAGTAATCCGCGTTCGGTGAGACAAACTTACTGTATATTGTCTCCTGGTACAAAAGACATTCGCTGCATACCAAGATTTATAGTAATCCACGTTCAGTGAGACCAACTCACTGTGAATGATCTCCTGGTACAAGAGACACTCGCTGCATACCAAGATTTATAGTAATCCGCGTTCGGTGAGACCAACTCACTGTATATTATCTCCTGGTACAAGAGACACTCGCTGCATACCAAGATTTATAGTAATCCGCGTACGGTGAGACCAACCAACTCACTGTGTATGATCTCCTGGTACAAAAGACACTAGTTATCCGCGTTCTATCCGCTTGAGACCAAGATTTATAGTAATCCGCGTTCGGTGAGACCAACTTACTGTATATTATCTCCTGGTACAAAAGACATTCGCTGCATACCAAGATTTATAGTAATCCGCGTTCAGTGAGACCAACTGTTAAGAATATTAGTCAAAGGAGTATTTAATGTCACGGAGCTCACGCCATTAAATTCAAGAAAAAACATAAATTGACACTTCTGCATCGCCGTCCGCTGTCAAAGCACACAATTTTTATTACTCCATATAATTTTCTTTATTGTTCGCTATTCACCATTTAAATGTAATATTATTTAAATACATATAAGTTTGTTACGTCAAAAGACTTTTACTTCTACGTACAAATTAAAGCAATCATCATCAAGATACATCAAGCCACATGTATGGAACCTTGACGCCATAGTCAAATACATCAAGCTACATCCATACATTGACACCATAGTCTACATGGTCCTTCGGAGCGGATGTAATATTACAGCAATATTGAAGAAGCGCCTATCAGGAAAACAGGAGTAATACTAACCAGCTAAGGATCGACAGAAGTCATTTAAAATCAGCCTTAAATACAAAGAATACATCAAACAAACAAGTCATTGATTTGGATACAAATAGGAAGGTCGAGCGAATAAAAGTGAGTCCGTTCCAATCATTCCATACTATATTCCCATCATTTAAGTATATTAAATATTTCACGTAACTTAATATAATTTCAATTTCTATTAATTATTAATTTTATCATCCCATAACTTGTCAAAATGTCTGAGCTTAAGAATTTAATTAGAAAGAGAGGTACATTGAAAGGTCGATTAACTAATTTTACTAATTACGTAAATAAACTAACCGATTTAACGTCTGTAGCAGCGATTGAGTTACAAGTACGATTGTCTAAAATAGATACACTTTTAAACGAATATGAGGCAATACAAACTTTAATAGAATGTTCGATAACTGACGAGAAAGACATCGACGTTCATAACGCCGACAGATACGAATTTGAAAACTCGTATTATTCAAGTGTTGCCATTGCCCAAGACATCCTAAAAAGCAATAAACCTGGCAAAGCTGATGTCGATAACATCAGTTCGTCTGGCAGTTCTTATGTTTCGGGCAATGATAAACCTCGGACGAAGCATTCAACCACCCGCGGCATCAAACTTCCCACTATCCAGGTCCCACGATTTAGCGGCAATTACGAGGATTGGTTAGAGTTTCGTGATACTTTTATTTCACTTATACACGACAACTCGTCTATTACTAATATACAGAAATTTCATTATTTGCGGGCATCACTGGAAGGAAGCGCGGCTCAGGTAATTGGATCATTGGAATTTTCGTCGAAAAATTATAGCATTGCCTGGGATTTATTATGTGATAGGTTTGACAATAAAAGACTATTAATACAAAATCATATTCGAGCTCTCTTTTCGTTAGATCCTATTAAAAAGGAGTCATGTCAAGCTATTCGTAAAATCATCGATACTTTTACTAAGAATTTAAGGTCATTAGACATACTTGGTGAACCCACTCAGTCATGGGACACGCTTATCATATATATAATGAACTCAAAATTAGATTCGAGGACGTTACGTGAATGGGAAGAAACAAAAGTTAACATCAAAAGTATCCAACTTAAAGACTTTATACAATTTTTAAAAAATAGGGCTGATTTACTCGAGACATTACACATTAACAACACAAATATCAAAGTAGACAAATACAAATCTACGGAGTACGTCAAGAGTTTGGCAGCAGTTGCTGACTCTCATACAGCACAAAATAAATATAGCAATGATTGCCCCTTGTGCAAGCAAAACCATCGCATTTACAAATGTGAGACATTTCTTGGTCAGTCTGTTGAGGAGAGAATAGAGTCCGTCAGGAGATTCAAGTTATGTGAAAACTGTCTTCGCCCCGGTCATCAGTCTCGCTTCTGCAGGTTAGGTCCTTGTACCAAGTGCTCACAGAAACACAACACGATGCTTCATCACACACAAATAATTCATCCACCGGTCGTCAGCGCAACATCGCTCTCAGTGAGTCAAACGGAGCGTGTCTTACTGTCGACTGCAGTCATATACATACTCGACAAGGACAACCACCGTCATAAAGTCAGAGCCCTCCTCGATTCCGGGAGCCAGGCATCCTTCATGACGGATTCCTTGCATCGTAAACTTAACCTAAAATACATACAAATACAATCATCCGTAGTTGGTATAAACAATACAATATCACAAATAACAAAACGTTGCAATGCATTCATTGAGTCGAGAACTAATTCATATCATACACAATTATCGTTCTTAGTTTTGCCAAACATTGCAACGCTTTGCAAGAATTACACACAAACACAACAATTAAATATACCTACAAACATAACCCTGGCAGACCCAGAATACTTTAATCCGTCAAGTATCGAGTTACTACTTGGCGCAGACATATTTTGGGATCTACTAGACCAGGGTCAGATACGTTTAGGTACAAAGGGTCCAGTTTTACAACAAACAAAATTCGGTTACATTATATCTGGGCCCACCAGTGGTGTTACTAATTCATTTTCAAATTCATTTATTACATGCACACTTATTACAGAAAATACTATACAGGATCAACTAGCCAAGTTTTGGTCTCTCGAAGATATTTCAATTGATAATAATAAGCAAGTATATTCTACTGAAGAGCGTTTATGCGAAGAACATTTTAAAAACAACTTTACGCGAACAACCGACGGTCGATTTTCCGTTGCCGTACCACTTAAGAAACCAGAATCTTATCTAGGTAATTCCTACGAACGCGCTAAGCAATGTTTTTATTCACTTGAACGTAGGTTTCGAAGGCAACCACAATTAAAACAAATGTACACTGATTTCATGACAGAATATTTACAATTAGGGCATATGACGGAAATAACACATTTACAAAAGGACAATAACACACAAAATTCATATTTCCTTCCACATCACGGAGTGTTGCGAGAAAATAGTTCTACGACCAAACTTCGTGTCGTTTTTAATGCAAGCGCTCCTACTAGTTCAGGGTATTCATACAATGATATTCAAATGGTTGGTCCCACTATACAGAGTGATTTAATCTCGATTTTATTGCGCTTTAGACATTTTCCATACGTTATGACCGGGGACATAGAGAAAATGTACCGGCAAGTACTTGTTCATGAAAATCAAAGACACCTACAACAAATTCTGTGGCGAGATGATCCTAATAAAGAATTAAAGACATATCAATTAAATACCGTCACTTACGGTACGGCATCAGCGCCATTTCTCGCCGTGAGGTGTTTAAAGCAACTGTCAATTGAAAATCCTCATTTGGCTCAAATACTTAGTGACGATTTTTATGTGGATGATTTGGCTACAGGGTCGCAAACAAAGGAACAGCTAATTCAAATTTATAAACATATGATCAAAGTTTTATATACAGGCTGTTTTCATTTGAGAAAAATAAGATCAAATATTAATCTATGTCCATCAGATACAGATTCGCGTCAAATGCTCAATCTAGGCGACCAAAGCTCATCGAATATCTTGGGCTTAGGATGGTCTCCGTCTGATGATCAGTTATACTTCACCATCAAGCCGATAGTTGACACAAATCCAACTAAGCATTGTCCTCCATAGGACAGATATTTGATCCGCTTGGTTTATTAAGCGTATGCGTCATACAAGCCAAAATTATGCTACAAAAACTTTGGTTACTGAAAATCTCATGGGACGAACTTTTACCTTCAAACATTAAATTAATTTGGAATACATTTATTTCAGAGTTACATCACTTAAATAATTTAAAAATACCACGTTGTGTAATTAATGAGACATTCAATGAAATTGAATTACACTGTTTTTGTGATTCGTCTCAAGATGCATATGGAGCATGTTTGTTTATCAGAACAAAGTATAACAGTCACATTGATGTCAACTTGTTGTGCGCTAAAAATAAGGTTGCTCCTCTCAAACCGATAACCATTCCACGCTTGGAATTATGCGGAGCCCTTGTCGCCGCACGCCTTATCAGAAAGGTACTCAATGCATTCAGACTACCTGTTAATAGATGCATCCTATGGACAGACTCATCAATAGTTCTAGGTTGGTTACAAAGTCAACCTAGCAAACTCAAGCAATTTGTTAAAAATCGTGTTGCCGAAATACAGGAACTCACAAGTAATCTTAAATGGCGTTATGTTCCTACTAAACAAAATCCAGCCGACCTATTATCTCGTGGAGTCAAGATTTCAGAGTTACAAAATTATTCCTTGTGGTGGACGGGACCTGAGTTCTTAAAAGAGTCGGAAAATCATTGGCCTGAAAATAAATTCACTAATATTAATTTATCTACAGAAATACCAGAAATTATTTTAGCTACCACGGTTACTACCCAATCACACAATAATTTCATTGATTTTAGTCGCTTTTCTAAATTATTAAAATTAAAACGAACAGTAGCTTTTGCTTTGAGATTTATTAATAACTGTAAAATAAAAAGCCCTAAGACATCTGGTCCCCTCAGCCTTAAAGAACTAAACAATTCATTTACATTACTCTTAAAACTATCACAAATACAATCATTTGAAGAATACAATACATTAATACATAAACAATACTTACCTCAAAAATGTAGACTTCTCAGCTTATCTCCTTTCGTCGATGAATCTAGTTTGATTAGAGTCGGTGGCAGACTTAAAAATTCACAATTTAATTACAATAAAAAACACCCAATATTATTATCATGCAAACATCATCTTACCAAATTAATATTTGAAGATGAGCATTTAAGGCTCATGCACGCAGGGCCGCAGTTATTATTGGCTTCCATTAGAGATCAGTTTTGGCCTTTAGGCGGGCGCAATCTCGCCAAGCTTGTCACACATAAATGTCAGACATGTTTTAGAATGAAGGTTCGAACAGTAAATCCTATAATGGGCCAACTGCCTGAGAGGCGTCTCCAACCAGGTTACCCATTTCAAACCACGGGTGTAGACTACGCCGGACCGCTAACCGCTGTCGACCGTAAGGGACGTGGATGTAAGCATATTAAAGTTTACGTTGTGGTGTTTGTATGCTTTGCCACTAAAGCTTTACATTTGGAGCTGGTCACCAGTTTGACGAAGGAAGCCTATATTGCCGCCTTACACAGGTTTATTGCTCGGCGGTCGAAGCCGGAAGTAGTTTATTTTGACAATGGTACACAGTTTGTTGGGGCTAAAAACGACTTAAATTCATTTTTAAAACAAAATAAAATTTCTATATCCGAATCCATGACAAACGAAAGTATCGATTTTAAATTCATTCCTGCTTATGCTCCACATTTGGGTGGATTATGGGAAGCAGGAGTTCGTTCTTTTAAATTTCATTTAGTTCGCGTGTTAGGCGATTCACACCTCACCTTTGAGGAATTATACACAACTCTGGTTAAGATAGAAGCGATCCTTAACTCGCGACCATTATCTCCCATGTCTTCAGATCCATGTGATCTCAATCCATTAACACCTGGTCACTTCTTAGTTGGACGACCACTTACCGCTCTTCCAGTTCCAAAGCTAGATGAGATACCTCCGACTAGGCTGCAACGATGGGATCGAGTAGAAAGACTACGACAACATTTTTGGATAAGATGGCAAAAAGAATATGTATCAGAATTGCAACAAAAGACGAAGTGGAGAACTTCAAAAGGCCGCCTTGAGAATGGTACAATGGTCATTGTAAAGGAAGATGCATTACCTCCAATGAAGTGGAGTCTTGGTCGTATCGTCGGCACTTATCCTGGAGTTGATGGTGTGACCCGAGTAGCGGATATCCGAACCAGTAAAGGCATCATACGAAGAGCCTTCAATCGCATCTGTCCTCTTCCATTAGACACTGAACCTGTTGAAAGCTGATCTTTCAACGCCGGGGGGCATGTTAAGAATATTAGTCAAAGGAGTATTTAATGTCACGGAGCTCACGCCATTAAATTCAAGAAAAAACATAAATTGACACTTCTGCATCGCCGTCCGCTGTCAAAGCACACAATTTTTATTACTCCATATAATTTTCTTTATTGTTCGCTATTCACCATTTAAATGTAATATTATTTAAATACATATAAGTTTGTTACGTCAAAAGACTTTTACTTCTACGTACAAATTAAAGCAATCATCATCAAGATACATCAAGCCACATGTATGGAACCTTGACGCCATAGTCAAATACATCAAGCTACATCCATACATTGACACCATAGTCTACACCAACTCACTGTGTTTGATCTCTTGGTACAAGAGACACTCGCTGCATACCAAGATTTATAGTAATCCGCGTTCAGTGAGACCAGCTCACTGTGAATGATCTCCTGGTACAAGAGACACTCGCTGCATACCAAGATTTATAGTAATCCGCGTTCGGTGAGACCAACTTACTGTGTATGATCGATCTCCTGGTACAACAATAGACACTCGCTGCATACCAAGATTTATAGTAATCCGCTTTCGGTGAGACCAACTTACTGTATATTATCTCCTGGTACAAGAGACACTCGCTGCATACCAAGATTTATAGTAATCCGCGTACGGTGAGACCAACCAACTCACTGTGTATGATCTCCTGGTACAAAAGACACTAGTTATCCGCGTTCGATTCGCTTGAGACCAAGATTTATAGTAATCCGCGTTCGGTGAGACAAACTTACTATATATTGTCTCCTGGTAAAAAAGACATTCGCTGCATACCAAGATTTATAGTAATCCAAGTTCGGTGAGACCAACTCACTGTATATTATCTTCTGGTACAAGAGACACTCGCTCCATACCAAGATTTATAGTTATCCGCGTTCGGTGATACCAACTCACCAAGATTTATAGTAATCCGCGTTCGGTGAGACAAACTTACTGTATATTATCTCCTGGTACAAAAGACATTCGCTGCATACCAAGATTTATAGTTATCCGCGTTCGGTGATACCAACTCACCAAGATTTATAGTAATCCGCGTTCGGCGAGACCAACTTACTGTATATTATCTCCTGGTTCAAAAGACATTCGCTGCATACCAAGATTTCTAGTAATCCGCGTTCAGTGAGAACAACTCACTGTGTTTGATCTCTTGGTACAAAAGACATTCGCTGCATACCAAGATTTATAGTAATCCGCGTTCAGTGAGACCAACTCCCTGTGTTTGATCTCTTGGTACAAGAGACACTCGCTGCATACCAAGATTTATAGTAATCCGCGTTCAGTGAGACCAGCTCACTGTGAATGATCTCCTGGTACAAGAGACACTCGCTGCATACCAAGATTTATAGTAATCCGCGTTCGGTGAGACCAACTTACTGTGTATGATCGATCTCCTGGTACAACAATAGACACTCGCTGCATACCAAGATTTATAGTAATCCGCGTTCGGTGAGACCAACTTACTGTGTATGATCGATCTCCTGGTACAACAATAGACACTCGCTGCATACCAAGATTTATAGTAATCCGCTTTCGGTGAGACCAACTCACTGTATATTAACTCCTGGTACAAGAGACACTCGCTCAATAAAAAGATTTATAGTAATCCGCGTTCGGTGAGACCAACTCACTGTATATTATCTCCTGGTACAAGAGACACTCGCTGCATACCAAGATTTATAGTAATCCGCGTTCGGTGAGACCAACACACTGTATATAAATATCCTGAAATAAGAGTCACTCGCTCCTTACCAAGATTTATAGTTATCCGCGTTCGGTGATACCAACTCACCAAGATTTATAGTAATCCGCGTTCGAAGAGACCAACTCACTGTATATTATCTCTTGGTACAAAAGACACTTGCTGCATACCAAGATTTATAGTAATCCGCGTTCGGTGAGACCAACTCACTGTATATTATCTCCTGGTACAAGAGACACTCGCCGCATACCAAGATTTATAGTAATCCGCGTTCGGTGTTACAAACTCTCTGTGAATGATCAATATCCTGGTACAAGAGACACTCGCTCCATACCAAGATTTATAGTAATCCGCGTTCGGTGAGACCAACTCACTGTATATAAATATCCTGAAATAAGAGACACTCGCTTCATACCAAGATTTATAGTAATCTGCGTACGGTGTTACAAACTCACTGTATATAAATATCCTGAAATAAGAGACACTCGCTCCATACCAAGATTTATAGTAATCCGCGTTCGAAGAGACCAACTCACTTTATATTATCTCCTGGTACAAGAGACACTCGCTGCATAACAAGATTTACAGTAATTTGCGTTCGGTGAGACCAACTCACTGTATATTAACAACTGGTACAAGAGACACTCGCTCAATAACAAGATTTATAGTAAGTAATCCGCGTTCGGTGTGACCAACTCAGTGTACATTATCTCCTGGTACAAAAGACACTAGTAATCGGTATTCGATCCTCGTGAGATCAAGATTTATAGTAATCCGCGTTCGGTGAGACCAACTCACTGTTAATGATCGATCTCCAGGTACAAGAGACAATCGCTGCATACCAAGATTTACAGTAATTTGCGTTTGGTGAGACCAACTCACTGTATATTAACTCCTGGTACAAGAGACACTCGCTCAATAAAAAGATTTATAGTAATCCGCGTTCGGTGTGCCCAACTCATTGTATATTATCTCCTGGTACAAGAGACACTCGCTGCATACCAAGATTTATAGTATTCCACGTTCGGTGAGACCAACACACTGTATATAAATATCCTGAAATAAGAGTCACTCGCTCCATACCAAGATTTATAGTTATCCGCGTTCGGTGATACCAACTCACCAAGATTTATAGTAATCCGCGTTCGAAGAGACCAACTCACTGTATATTATCTCTTGGTACAAAAGACACTCGCTGCATACCAAGATTTATAGTAATCCGCGTTCGGTGAGACCAACTCACTGTATATTATCTCCTGGTACAAGAGACACTCGCTGCATACCAAGATTTATAGTAATCCGCGTTCGGTGAGACCAACACACTGTATATAAATATCCTGAAAAAAGAGTCACTCGCTCCATACCAAGATTTATAGTTATCCGCGTTCGGTGATACCAACTCACCAAGATTTATAGTAATCCGCGTTCGAAGAGACCAACTCACTGTATATTATCTCTTGGTACAAAAGACACTCGCTGCATACCAAGATTTATAGTAATCCGCGTTCGGTGAGACCAACACACTGTATATAAATATCCTGAAATAAAAGTCACTCGCTCCATACCAAGATTTATAGTTATCCGCGTTCGGTGATACCAACTCACCAAGATTTATAGTAATCCGCGTTCGAAGAGACCAACTCACTGTATATTATCTCTTGGTACAAAAGACACTCGCTGCATACCAAGATTTATAGTAATCCGCGTTCGGTGAGACCAACTCACTGTATATTATCTCCTGGTACAAGAGACACTCGCCGCATACCAAGATGTATAGTAATCCGCGTTCGGTGTTACAAACTCTCTGTGAATGATCAATATCCTGGTACAAGAGACACTCGCTCCATACCAAGATTTATAGTAATCCGCGTTCGGTGAGACCAACTCACTGTATATAAATATCCTGAAATAAGAGACACTCGCTTCATACCAAGATTTATAGTAATCTGCGTACGGTGTTAAAACTCACTGTATATAAATATCCTGAAATAAGAGACACTCGCTCCATACCAAGATTTATAGTAATCCGCGTTCGAAGAGACCAACTCACTTTATATTATCTCCTGGTACAAGAGACACTCGCTGCATAACAAGATTTATAGTAATCCGCGTTCGGTGAGACAAACTTACTGTATATTGTCTCCTGGTACAAAAGACATTCGCTGCATACCAAGATTTATAGTAATCCGCGTTCGGTGAGACCAACTCACTGTATATTATCTCCTGGTACAAGAGACACTCGTTGCATACCAAGATTTATAGTAATCCGCGTACGGTGTTACAAACTCATTGTGAATGATCAATATCCTGGTACAAAAGACACTCGCTCCATACCAAGATTTATAGTAATCCGCGTTCGGTGAGACCAACTCACTGTATATTATCTCCTGGTACAAAAGACACTCGCTCCATACCAAGATTTATAGTAATCCGCGTACGGTGAGACCAACCAACTCACTGTGTATGATCTCCTGGTACAAAAGACACTAGTTATCCGCGTTCGATTCGCTTGAGACCAAGATTTATAGTAATCCGCGTTCGGTGAGACAAACTTACTGTATATTGTCTCCTGGTAAAAAAGACATTCGCTGCATACCAAGATTTATAGTAGTCCAAGTTCGGTGAGACCAACTCACTGTATATTATCTTCTGGTACAAGAGACACTCGCTCCATACCAAGATTTATAGTTATCCGCGTTCGGTGATACCAACTCACCAAGATTTATAGTAATCCGCGTTCGGTGAGACAAACTTACTGTATATTGTCTCCTGGTACAAAAGACATTCGCTGCATACCAAGATTTATAGTAATCCACGTTCGGTGAGACCAACTCACTGTGAATGATCTCCTGGTACAAGAGACACTCGCTGCATACCAAGATTTATAGTAATCCGCGTTCGGTGAGACCAACTTACTGTGTATGATCGATCTCCTGGTACAACAATAGACACTCGCTGCATACCAAGATTTATAGTAATCCGCTTTCGGTGAGACCAACTCACTGTATATTAACTCCTGGTACAAGAGACACCCGCTCAATAAAAAGATTTATAGTAATCCGCGTTCGGTGTGCCCAACTCACTGTATATTATCTCCTGGTACAAGAGATACTCGCTGCATACCAAGATTTATAGTAATCCGCTTTCGGTGAGACCAACTCACTGTATATTATCTCCTGGTACAAGAGATACTCGCTGCATACCAAGATTTATAGTAATCCGCTTTCGGTGAGACCAACTCACTGTATATTATCTCCTGGTACAAGAGACACTCGCTGCATACCAAGATTTATAGTAATCCGCGTTCGGTGAGACCAACACACTGTATATTATCTCCTGGTACAAGAGACACTCGCTGCATACCAAGATTTATAGTAATCCGCGTTCGGTGAGAACAACTCACTGTATATTATCTCCTGGTACAAGAGACACTCGCTGCATACCAAGATTTATAGTAATCCGCGTTCGGTGTTACAAACTCACTGTGAATGATCAATATCCTGGTACAAGAGACACTCGCTCCATACCAAGATTTATAGTAATCCGCGTTCGGTGAGACCAACTCACTGTATATAAATATCCTGAAATAAGAGACACTCGCTTCATACCAAGATTTATAGTAATCTGCGTACGGTGTTACAAACTCACTGTATATAAATATCCTGAAATAAGAGACACTCGCTCCATAACAAGATTTATAGTAATCCGCGTTCGAAGAGACCAACTCACTGTATATTATCTCCTGGTACAAGAGACACTCGCTGCATAACAAGATTTACAGTAATTTGCGTTCGGTGAGACCAACTCACTGTATATTAACAACTGGTACAAGAGACACTCGCTCAATAACAAGATTTATAGTAAGTAATCCGCGTTCGGTGTGACCAACTCAGTGTACATTATCTCCTGGTACAAAAGACACTAGTAATCGGTATTCGATCCTCGTGAGATCAAGATTTATAGTAATCCGCGTTCGGTGAGACCAACTCACTGTTAATGATCGATCTCCAGGTACAAGAGACAATCGCTACATACCAAGATTTACAGTAATTTGCGTTTGGTGAGACCAACTCACTGTATATTAACTCCTGGTACAAGAGACACTCGCTCAATAAAAAGATTTATAGTAATCCGCGTTCGGTGTGCCCAACTCATTGTATATTATCTTCTGGTACAAGAGACACTCGCTGCATACCAAGATTTATAGTAATCCGCGTTCGGTGAGACCAACTCAGTATATGATCTCCTGGTACAAAAGACACTAGTTATCCGCGTTCGATCCGCTTGAGACCAAGATTTATAGTATTCCGCGTTCGGTGAGACCCACTTACTGTGTATGATTGATCTCCTGGTACAAGAGACACTCGCTGCATACTAAGATTTATAGTAATCCGCGTTCGGTGGGACCAACTTACTGTATATTATCTCCTGGTACAAAAGACATTCGCTGCATATCAAGATTTATAGTAATCCGCGTACGGTGTTACAAACTCACTGTGAATGGTCTCCTGGTACAAGAGACACTCTCTGCATACCAAGATTTATAGTAATCCGCGTTCGGTGAGACCAACTCACTGTACATTATCTCCTGGTACAAAAGACATTCGCTGCATACCAGGATTTATAGTAATCCGCGTTAGGTGAGACCAACTCACTGTATATTATCTCCTGGTACAAGAGACACTCGCTCCATACCAAGATTTAAAATAATCCGCGTATGGTGTTACCAACACATTGTGAATGGTCTCCTGGTACAAGAGACACTCGCTGCATACCAAGATTTATTATAGTAATCCGCGTTCGGTGAGACCAACTCACTGTGAATGATCTCCTGGTACAAGAGACACTCGCTGCATACCAAGATTTATAGTAATCCGCGTTCGGTGAGACCAACTCACTGTGAATGATCTCCTGGTACAAGAGACACTCGCTGCATACCAAGATTTATAGTAATCCGCGTTAGGTGAGACGAACTCACTGTGTTTGATCTCCTGGTACAAGAGACACTAGTAATCGGCGTTCGATACGCGTGAGATCAAGATTTATAGTAATCCGCGTTCGGTGAGACCAACTTACTGTATATTATCTCCTGGTACAAAAGACATTCGCTGCATACCAGGATTTATAGTAATCCGCGTTCGATGAGACCAACTCACTGTGTATGATCTCCTTGTACAAAAGACACTAGTTATCCGCGTTCGATCAGCTTGAGACCAAGATTTATAGTTATCCGCGTTCGGTGAGACCAACTCACTGTGTATGATCGATCTTCTGGTACAAGAGACACTCGCTGCATTCCAAGATTTATAGTAATCCGCGTTCGGTGAGACCAACTCAGTATATGATCTCCTGGTACAAAAGACACTAGTTATCCGCGTTCGATCCGCTTGAGACCAAGATTTATAATAATCCGCGTTCGTTGAGACCAACACTACACCCACACTACAAGTCTACACCTACAATAGAGGTCATTTTGCCAGAAATCTTAGAAGTTTTCATATTAAAATCATAATATAACTCGTTTGTATCAAGATTTATAGTAATCCGCATTCAGTGAGACAAACTCACTGTGAACGATCGATCTCCTGGTACAAGAGACACTCGCTGCATACCAAGATTTATAGTAATCCGCGTTAGTTGAGACCAACTCAGTATATGATCTCCTGGTACAAAAGACACTAGTTATCCGCGTTCGATCCGCTTGAGACCAAGATTTATTATAGTAATACGCGTTCGGTTAGACCAACTCACTGAATAAATAAACTATTTGCATTCAGTTCTAGATATAAATAAACGTAACGATATTTTGTAAATTGTTTGAAATTTGTAGGTACTTAAAATCTTATGATTACACTTGAAAACTAAGATATATGGGCATAGAACGCCATGAATAGAATATTACAGATTGTAAATAAAGTAGTAGTTTTACAAATTGGTTACGATTTCGGCCACGGCGGCCAATCTCAAGAGAGATTAGCCATCTGCGCAGGAGATATTATAGTGCACAAGTGTGTGCGCAAACACATGTGCGCTCTTTATGTCCTCCGTAATTTCACTATCCGATGGGACGGCAATCCGACACAACCGGAAAAGTCCAGGCGCAGAATCAACAAGTTTACGTGCTTTTTGAGGTACGGGAATGTATACAGATTACCATTTTCCAGACTCCGGGCTGCTATTGAGGATTCGAGGATTGAGGATCGATTTTTTTTACATCTAACCACTAGACTGACAAGGCAGTCAATTTTACAATACTATACTATAGTACTACAGCGCTGTAGTGTGGAGGACCCACATTTAGGGGATATCGGATATGTATATTCGGGCAACACCTTGAAAACTTATGTTTATATTTTATTTTAAGAGGATTGTGTTCAGCTGTGGGACATATGTCTACACGTTATAATTACTAATTTATTATTTAATAAATCACTTCACTTGTGGTAGAGCTTTGTGCAAGCTCGTCTGAGTAGGTACCACCCACTCATCAGATATTCCACCGCAAAACAGCAGTACTTGGTATTGTTGTGTTCCGGTTTAAAGGATGAGTGAGCCAGTGTAATTACAGGCACAAGGGACATAAAATCTTAGGTCCCAAGGTTGGTGGCGCATAGCGATGTAAGCGATGGTTAACATTTCTTACAGTGGCAATGTCTAAGGGCGTTTGGTGACCACTTACCATTAGGTGGCCCATATGCTCCTCCGCCTTCATGTTCTATAAAAAAAAAGCAGCAAAAAGAAATAGCTCAGGTAATATTGTTTATTTAATGCCATACTATTCACGTGTTAATAATTACAATCAAATATTTTAAGATTAGACCATAGATAATTTAGTTTTTTTTTTTAAATATTTCTAATGTCAGACAGTTTTCAAATTCCGTTAATTGTTTTAACAGGGATGGTACAACGAGTAAGCCAGGTGGCAAGATTCTGAACACGGGATCAACTCAACACAGAGAATGTAACCAACTATGCATAAAAGCCTTTGAATAGTAAGGTTATTTTATCTCATTACGAACATCTTGACGGTCATAACGCCGAGGGTTACCGACGTCGACGTCACAACAGCCTTATCCTGCGCGCTTAAGTGGACTGTTGAGAAGGGACTTCTAGTAACATATTATTTTGATATGTGTCGTGTGTGTGTTCTAATTATGCGATCGGCGAATTCTTTTGGATACACATGAGCTTTTATATAAAATAGATCTACTAAGTTGTCCAAAAGAAATCTAAACAAAACTAGTTGTACCCCCCCCCCACTGGACGAACTTCCGCGTGTCAAATTATATATCTCTATTTCGAGATAATCAACTTATATAGCACTACTTCGGTCTACATGTTCGAATTCAGTTAATCGATATTATTTCATACATTGTCTGGCCCGTTGACGCAGTTGGCAGTGTTCACTACTATTACGAATTTTGTTAAATGAAACCACACATTACATGATAAGACACGCTTTATTGAAATTAACTTTGACACTATTATATTTAAATGTATTTAGTATAGAAACTCCTTAGAATAATTATTGTACGCATATTACTGTTAGACAGGCAGTGACCGTCCGCCCGGGTTTGCGGGTTCGACTCCCGCCCTGAGTCTGAGTGAATTATGTATAAAAATATATGTTATGTATTAACACATTTAATTAAAATTATATATATAATATAATTTAAATATAAAAAAATAAAAACTATATTTTATTTAACTATATATTATTATACTATTCTATATATATATAGTACAAACAAATAAATTTATTAGAGAGGATGTACTATTTACTAGCTATTAATACCTAACTTCAACACGAAGATAAACCTACATTTATCGGTGTTACAGTATAAGGTATCTCTCAAGGCCAGTGGTATTTTTTTTAACGAAAACTAACATAGTGGCTCACTACTGGCTTTCTCGCCTTTAACAATATATTTTATTCTCCGTCGTCTTTTTCTTACATACAAATTATTAAAAGTAACGCATCTTTTACATTTTCTAGCTACGGAAGTGTTTGTGGCATGAGGCTTGTAAACAAAGGTAGTAACGGAAAATTCGTGTACGAACTGAAGCTTTTCGAAGACTTGTGTCACTTGGAGCTCGCCAACTGTGTATCGAAGACGAAACGTATGTTAACAATTACTTTCAATCAATTATGAGTCGAGCCTGAATTATACAGAGTGAATTACTAATTACCACTATTTAATAGCGCTTAATGCGATCCCGTCTATGTAGGTAACACCCACTCGTCAGATATTTTACCACAAAGCAGCAATACTTAGTATTGTCGTTTTTCGGTTTGAATGGCGAATGAGCCAGTGTAACTACAGGCACAAGTGACATAAATGTTCGTTCCCAAGGTTGGCGTCGCATGGGCGATGTGAGTTTATTATGGTTCATTCAATTATATACTAATAACGTATCAATTGTCAGTGAGCTAACTGACATAGACCTTACTCACACATACCCTTGAGGCGGACTGTCAATAATAATATGTGATTCTTTTATCTAATGAAAGATGGCGGGATGAGATCATAGACAATCTTTATAATTTTTACATATCCCTAACAGTAAATAATGGTTAATATTTCTTACATCGCCAATGTATATAAGCTGGGGTGGTGACTATTTATCATCAGGCTCATTTGCTGGTCCGCCTACCTATAAAATAAAACAATATTCATTGATAATTTAAATACTTAGTCGGGACAGCTTCACAGGTTTGTTGATAGTTGTATTTATCCCCGTGGATGTGGGGTATTCCCTTTATGCGCTCCGGAGTATCCAACAAAAGAAGGTTATGTGTGAGTTAGTCACACATAACCTTCTTCGTACGTGACATCAAGGACATTGATTGAAGACACCAGAGACAATTAATTGACCTTTATTAAATACGTTTAGACATATTCCTTATAGTTAAATGTTATATGCAGGTCACGAGATGAATTATAAACACAATTTAATGGAAAATTGGAAGCCCATTGTTGCTTGCCGGGATTAAACCCATAATCTTCAATAAAGATACACGTCTTACAACTTGACAATCTTAACTACATCTCAAATTATGTTTTTTTTTTTTTGTATTATTGTCACTGTACGTCTTCCTTATTTAACTATTTTCACTCTCCTACAATTAACAACTTGTAACAGAGTGAACGCAATCAGACCCTACTCACACGTATCCTTGTGGCGTACTATCAATAACTAATATTAACTGAATGAAACCATAGACAAGGTGGTGCTTTTCGATGATTTGACATATTTCTAACATTTTTATTTTTAATTTCAGGACTCTGTAAGTATAAATAATTTTAAAAATTACTCTGCTAAGTTAATATTTCGTTTCTGTAACGATTCAATATTTGTATCTGTAAATGCTTTTATCTTAATAGATTACGTCTTTACATAATTAGCCAATTCCAATAACAGGAGAACGTAACGTCAGCTAAACGTTTATGTTTATGTTTAAGATTGGTTTCCTGTAAAAAAAGGAAAATGCGTTGTGAACATCACAAAGTATCCAACCGCCCCCACGGATATCGTGTCCCGGAAAATTATGTGGGATGAAAGGGTTAATAATTTTAAAAACATGTTTAAGGTGTTTTTATTCATAATCCTTCGACAACCTTAATGTTTATTATGTGCACATCGAGCGCGACGGCCCAGTGTCTGGATAATGAGAATCTAACCGATGATTCAGAGTTCAAACCCAGGCAAGCAATTGAATTTTCCTGTATTTAATTTGTGTTTATAATTCATTTTCTGCTCGACGGTGAAAGAAAACATCGTGAGGTATCCTGCCCCAGTGGCCTACGAAAATCTGCCACCAGTCTGATTTGGAGCAGCGTGGTGTGGTAAGCTCTAAGCCATCTCTCAAAAAAGTTGACCCTTGACCCGGCAGTGGGACATTAACTTTAATAATTGTTACTATTTTAATTTATAAATTAAAATTGATAAAATGCATAAAGGCTTCTAAGAGCCCATTAGATATAGTATACTTTAAGCAATATCACTGTGTCTATTAAGAGGCGCATCATCAGGTCACATGTTTCTTTTAACTGCCTCATTGGTCTATTGGCTTATAAGACATCAGATTCCGAGGTTCGGTTTTAAGTCTGGGACAAAAATAACTTGCTGGGTGACGAGAAATTCTATGCAGCAGTCCTGTCTGGCAGTGTGTGTATCTGGCTAGCTGGCAGTGTTCGATGGGGGGCCCCTGAAAGAACTCTTCGGTCATCTTTGCCGCCCTATCGGATTTAGGTGTGGGAATAGAGTGCACCATAAAGTCCTAAGCAGGTCCTGGCATTGTGACCCAAGTCACGGGGAAATCATCACCATTACGCACATATACCCGTGCATATTCTAGGTTATGTAAATTAAACTTCACACAATTATATACATATATAATTACATAAAATAAATAGTACAAAATGCGTACATCAAAGTATTGTCTATTAAAGTTAATCAATATATGTATAATGTAATTGAAAGTAGAAAACATATTGTATGTATAAACAAAAACCGCTCTTATTATTAATAATTTAAGATTTAAAATATTTTACAGCAATCAAACCTGATAACAATATTAATTATGAAACAAAATATAGTGTTGTAATATTATTTAAGTGATATATCACACATACACAGTATTGCTATATACAAATAATATTCGTAGGTTAATTAAAATCCCCAGGACTGTGACACAAAACAAAAGATAAAATTGCGACATTATTTAGACGCTTGTACTTTGTTATTATATAAGAACAAATAATAATGTCATAATTTTGTGTACTTGTAACATCATTTTTGTCACTGGCAACACTATTTCCATGAATTGTTTTAACATAACATAGACGATTAATTAAATATCATATATTCTTCAACGCTGGAGAGAACATGGGGGAAACTGGAATTGGGTCATCATTTATTGATATTGTTTAGCTGTTTAATATATCGTTCGCTGGTTTAGCTGTTTATTATATTTCGTACGCTTCATTCTTTGATATAAATATATACAGTAGTCCTTTTATTGTCTTGGCAACTTCGCACGGTTTTAGGGATAAAAGTAACTAATTTGACTTTTTCCCCTTCCATCATCATAGCATGGTGCTCTTGAGCTTGTCATTCTTTTATCGTGCGAGGCAACGAAAACACGGTTACAAGCTGAATACTTAACTTCAATTTAATAAATAAACGTTCCTTCAAACGAGGCGTGAAGAGGCATCTTGCGGGCCGGCAAGGCGAGGGCGGCTAGTGCATAACCTTCTTCCCGACTGTACTGGCCGTCCTCGCGTTTGGACTCTACTACCACTTAACATCAGGTGGAGTAGAGTCATTTGCCCTCCCGGGTAATATAAAAAAAAAAAAAAAATATATCTATTATTTGAACAGTAAAATGTCTAAACGAAGTGCTGAAGAAAAAAAAAAGTTACTATAATACAAAAACCAAAAAGTTAAAAGCTAAGCAAACGCGTAAAACATATCATCGTGTGATAGCATATTCTTCTTCGGATTCCGAAACAAACTTTAGTAAGTTTATTTAATTACTACTTTCGTACATGTGAAGTGACTATACATATATTATAGAATATTTTAATAAACTAGCGTCAGTAAGCTTTCCTGGGGGTTAACTGCGAGTTAACACGACGGTTAAGCAGACGTTTAACAGAATAAACCTGGGGGTTGACTGCGAGTCAACACGAAGGTGTAAATTAGAAGTTAACAAGAGTGTTAAATAGTTTTAAAAAATATGCGATACATATTTTTTCTCAACTACCCTACAAAAAAAAAACACATTTAATAATTTATTATTTTTCTTTCGCTTTTGGAATAGACAATGTCATGCCGCCATTACGTGAACTCGAATCTCGTTCACCGATACCGGCACCGTCGCTGCATGTGCAGACTCCACATACTCGGTGCTCGCCGTCACTACCATATACTATCGGATGAAATTATTTTACCGGCACTAGACATAGATCAAGATTCTGAATTTCAAATCGATTCTGATTTACTAGATGCTTTGGGTGATGCTTCCGAAGAGTCTCCAGCTAATGGGCCTAATATTCATAGCAAGTTAGCACAACGTTGGCTCCCAATCCTTAAAAAAGGCTTACCGTCTGAAATAAAAGAAAAGCTTTTTAAAGAATTCACCTTTTAAGTAAGGCTGAAAAGGTTCTAGCAATAAAAATGTTATCAGACTAATGCAGAATCCTGACTGATCTCCATTACGTTCTAACACAAGTAAGAACAAAACTTATTACTCGGGGGCTCGACAAATCTTTCCTTGCCATTATCCAGGTCCAAGATCGAGACGATACTTTATTTGGTAAGGACTTGCCAGAAAAAATAAAAGATTTTAAGTCGATCAATAGACAGGGGCTTTAGATTCGAAAAGCCCCAACCACGAAGCCGTCCACTTCCAAAGCTTCTATTCAGTCAGCAGGGATTCGCTACCAGGGAAACTGGTCAGGCCCCCTCGCATGCAAACGGTGACCAGGGGGGGGGAGGCGGATTACACAGTTCAGGAGCCAGTATCGTCGAAATCCGCAACCAACGCCTCCGACTGCGCTGTCACAGAACACGCGCTCTGCGATTTCAATAACGAGCAGTAGACGTGCCCCAACGCGGCATTGACACAGGTACATGCTGGTAGATTGTACTATTACTATAATTGCTGGTCACAAGTTACAAATAATTGTAAAGTACTTGATTGGATTCGTAACGGCTATTGTATACCCTTTTCATCGATAGTTGTTCAGTATACAATTTCTCAAATTACTTTTACTATTAAAGAAAAGCTGAATATGATAACAGCTATTAAAAATTTATTAGAACTTGGAGCAATAGTAGAATGTAAATCGCAACCTGATCAGTTTATGTCCAAGATCTTTCTTGCCAAAAAATCTAATGGAAGTTTTAGATTTATTCTTAATCTCAACAACTAAATAAATTTGTGACTGGGTACCAATTTAAAATGGAAGACCATAGGATTGCTAGTAAATTAATAACAAAGAAGTAGGCCTTCTTTGTTGTATGGCCACCATAGATCAGAAGGAATCTTATTTACTTGTCCCAGTAGCTTCAAAGTACCGAAAATTTTAAGGTATCAATTTGAAGATACTCATTTACAGAGACGGACTCATGACGGACGAGTTTACCGCCATGCCATATGAGGATGCCATCCATAGGAGGTCTTCTGCACCTCGAACTTTCACCAAAATAATGAAAGAAGTAATAGGCCAACTAAGGTATCGTGGCTTCCAGTTTGTTATATACTTAGATGATATTCTTTGTCTATGAAATACGTACAATGAATGTGTCTTGAATATTCAAGAAACTATGAAAATGCTATATTGTCTGGGCTTTTTTATTAATTTTGATAAAAGCTGTTTGGTTCCACAACAATGTTGTAAATTTCTTGGATTCATGTTTAATTCTTTAAATAGGACAATATCACTTCCCTTAGATAAACGATATAAAATACTTTATCTAGCACAAAAATTTATTTGTATAAATTCATGCACTATTCGAAATTTTGCGCATCTCATTGGTGTCTTAACATCCTCTTGCCCTGCGGTAAAGTATGGGTGGGTGTATACAAAAATACTTGAAAGACAAAAGTACTTAGCGCTAAAAACTGACAAAAATTACGATATAAAATTTAAGCTCCCCAAAGATATTATACTCGATTTAAAATGGTGGACCAAAAATATAATGACAGCATCACAGCCGCTTTCATTTCAAGATTTTGAGTTAGAGATCTTTACAGATGCCTCTAGAACTGGTTGGGGTGCCTATTGTAATAATAACCGTATTGACGGAGGTTGGAAAGTAGACGAACGCGATTGCCAGATAAATTATTTAGAGTTACTAGCTGTTTTCCTGGGCCTTAAATGTTTTGCCCGTGAAAAGCATAATACAAATTTACTTTTACGTGTTGATAATACAACTGCCATCAGTTACATCAATCGAATGGGTGGTAGCCAGTACCCCCTATCTAAATAATTTAACTCGAACTAATGAGCAATGGTGCGAAAAGCGAAATATATGGATCTACGCGTCCTATATTAACACAAAAGATAATGTAGAGGCTGACGAAGAATCACGTAAAGTAAACCCCGATATTGAATGGCAATTATCCGATATTGAATTTCAACAAGTAGTTAAAAACTTTGGTGAATCGGAAATCGATCTTTTCGCTTCTCGCACTAATGCCAAGTATATAACTTATATTTCCTGGCGACCAGATCCTGACGCTTTAGCTGTAGATGCTTTTACCTTAAGCTGGAAACATTTATACTTTTATGCCTTCCCACCATTTCCTCTTATATTAAAATGTCTACAAAAAATTACACATGATAAAGCAAATGGCATTTTAGTCTTTCTCTATTGGCCTTCTCAACCCTGGTTTCCTTTGTTAAATAGTTTAATAACGTCTAAAATCATATTCTTCGCTTCTAATTTCAAATTTTCTTCGTCATCTTCCAGCCCACGACAACACAATCTGATGCAGTTTACCCTGGCAGCAGCGAGGACGGCTTTCACCGCAAGGGGAACCCCAATACAAACATTATACTTGATAATGGCATCTATTTCCAAAAATACCGTAACTCAGTACAATGTTACCTACAGGTTATGGTTTGAATACTGTAATTCTCATTTACATAACCCTTACCAAGCTAAAGTTTCATTAGTTTTGCTTTTTTTTAAATGAACAGTTTCATAATGGTTCTACTTATGGTTCCTTAAACAGTCACCGTTCTGCTTTATCCCTCTTGATAGGAAAGGAGATCACTTCTAACGAGCAAATAAGACGTTTGCTCAGAGTCGCCTATAAATTAAGATCCACAGCACCTAAATATTTCTACACATGGGACCCACAAATTGTACTTGATTTTATTGCAATGTGGGTACCCCATAAAGAACTTTCACTTGAAAGAATCACGACAAAGTTAGTGATTTTACTCGCTTTATCCACTGCACAACGAGCTCAAACTCTTTAGTTGATCAAAATTAATAACATTAAAAAAAAAAAATCCCTTCTGGCATCCAAATTGGTATTGCCGATGTGATAAAATCTTCCGCTGCTAACCGCGATCAGCCGGTATTATATTTCTCTTACTTCACCATCCGCAGCAGACCATCAGCAGATGGGTCAAACAAGCTCTCGTGGCATAGACATAATGACGTTTAGCGCTCATAGTACGCGACATGCCGCTACATCCACGGCACGTATCCGCGGAGTGTCATTGGACCTAATAAGAAAAACAGCCAACAACAGATGGACTGACCGATCATAGTCATTTGCGCAGTTTTATAACCGAAAAATAATACCCGACAACAACTTTGCAAAGTCTGTTTTCCTGTCCACCTAATGTAATTTGATATGACATTTACAATGTCATACTTTGATTTACTATATACTTATTGAATAAGTTGATTGTTAAAATTATTTGTTTTATTTAAACACAAAATTTTCTACTCTAAACATCTACTGTATATATTTATATCAAAGAATGAAGCGTACGAAATATAATATATGATCAAACGAACTTACAAAGTGAAGTTCGATCGATATTATATGAGTACGCTTCATTCGAAGATATATCAATACCCACCCAACCCAAATCCCAAGAAGAAAATTTTGCGTGAATTTATAATTGTCTCTAAAGAATGACAAGCTCAAGAGCACCATGCTATGATGATGGAAGGGGAAAAAGTCAAATTAGTTACTTTTATCCCTAAAACCGTGCGAAGTTGCCAACACAATAAAAGGACTACTGTATATATTTATATCTTCGAATGAAGCGTACTCATATAATATCGATCGAACTTCACTTTGTAAGTTCGTTTGATCATATAATATATCTGGCGCTGCAACACATCAACTTACCTACTGTTCAACGAAACGCCATAACTATTGTACGGACAGGCTGTTGCCGGCTATAGCTATGATACTTACCACTATTAAAACAAGCAATGCTTTGTAATTATAGCATATATAAATAAACAGCCTTTAATTTCAGAGCTGGACAGCCTCCTCTCAATTTGAAGAGTGATTATGGATTTCTGTTCACACACATACAGGCATACATTAAAATATACTGGTACTTCTCCGGGTGAACCCACAAACTTGGGTTCTTACCACAGGATCTCGGCTCTGCATATAGACTTACGCAGTGAGCCGGTGCTATTACAAACCCATATATCTTAGTTATAACAATTTAAAATTTAAGATAAATTGCCATTCAATACAAGACACATCATCGCGTCGGTAAAATCCAAACATAAGGCGCTTATATTTTTTTAATTTTAAATTGACTAAAGAAGAAATGTCAATTATATAAATACACAAAAAAATACACTTATTCCTAATAAATGAACAGAAATTAACCGTAGCCTAATTTATTATCTATGAAATTAAAATTTAACCAAAAAAAATAATAATTTTCCTTATTTATTTAATATTGTAACATTAAAATTTTACTATAGTTCGTTTTATTCAAACTTATCATTTTTTTAATCAATATACATCACTTAATGTATTTAGTTGTACATAACTCTTTTTTTTTTTTCAGCCTTTTGCCGTCCACTGCTGGACGAAAGCCTCCCCTATAGAACGCCAACCATCCCGATCTTGGGCAGTCCGCATCCATCCCGTGCCTGCCACCTTTTTTAAATCGTCGGTCCATCTTGTCACAGGGCGTTCTACACTACGTTTGCCTAAGCGTGGTCTCCACTCTAACACGTGTCGGCTCCATCGGCCATCAATGCGCCTGGAGACATGACCAGCCCACTTCCACTTCAGCGAGCTAATTCTACGCACGATGTCAGAGACTTTAGTTCTCTGGCGAATGTCCTCATTTCAGATTCTATCGCCCAGAGAAACCCCAAGCATCGCGCGTTCCATCGCTCGCTGAGCGACCTTAAATTTGTGGACCAGTCCTACGGCGAGTGTCCACGTTTCGGCACCGTAAGTCATTACAGGTAGGACGCACTGATTAAAGACTCTGGTCTTAAGCGACTGTGTGATCGACGATTCAAAAATATGACGCAATTTCCCGAATGCCGCCCAGCCCAAACATATTCTTCTTTTAGCCTCCTTCTCAAAGTTGTGCCGGCCAAGTTGTATAGTATGGCCCAGGTATATATATACATAACTCATAGTATATAACAAAAGTAGACTGTAGTAAACAGCATATATATCTACTATTATGTTAATAAGTACCTTCTAATATTATAATATTTATTTTTATTTGTTTGATATGAGTGTATCGTTCAGTTTAGTAGCTGAGCAGCTGGGTAACAAGTTGTTTTGTTTTTCTGTCGTGAAACTCTTAGTAGCAGCCCGAAGTCTATATTTCTAGAAACCTAGATAATCCCTAGAATGCGTGGTTGAATGAGTGATTCTTTTCCCTTGCCCTGAAAAGCCATTAGTCATGTACCTGAAATTTCTCCCATCGGATCGTTATTGCGCACATTGTCCACTATAACGTCCTTGGATGATTGATTTTACCCTTTGATCAATCACTCTATTATTACTTAAGCTCTATAACATTTCCATTGTTGACCAAGGCCATTAATATTGAAGTACACATAAGTCACCTTCTCGAAATGAATCCCGATAAATAATTAGTACACTAGTTGTATGAGAATAATTGCAAATGAAGTACGAAAAAAAGTATCTAAATGTTTCCATCGTATTTATGCATATAATGATCAAGAGCTTGTTATAATTTTCATAAATATAAATAAGCGTATAATTAATTTGACTGTCCCTTATTCGAAGCTTTATTAAATGAGATAGGCACTTGGTTTCCTGCTTGTCATTTTGACTTATTTTCTTCCTTTTACCTCTCCTTCCTTTTTACGTCACTTCCACTTTATGATACTCATTGGCGTTTTAGATTCCCGCCGAGTCGGACGCGTCCAAGTTGCTATTCCGACTCTTATATCATTTGTAAGTTCGAGCTTAACGCTAAGCTAGAAGATTGTTTATGTGAGTACCCATTATTTCTTAAGAATATTTATATTTTTGACTTTATAATTATTTGATTTGGTAGTTTTGCTAAGTTTTTAAATCGTAGCATTTAGAAACGTTATAATTTGCAAACTACCAACATAATTTGAATTAACGTTTTATGTTCGATAAATGTTTTTTATTTTGAATATTATCATACTACCCACATATTTAAAATGTCGATTTATATATTAAAATTAAAGTTTCTTTAACCCACAATTAAACAGATTGTCTATATTTTTAAAAGATTTCGGTTTTATTATTTTAAGATAAAGTTTTTTACCTTTATCATGGATAATATCGTGCTCTCTGAAGCTCCTGGTCCCTCATCCACGCCGAATAAACGGCGAGAAGGGTCGCCGAGTTCAGGTTCGAGTAGTAGTTCATCGAGTAGCAGTAGCTCGTTATCGAGTGCTCCAAGGCGTAAACATCGTAAAAAGAAAAAGAGCGGCAAACGGTTGGCGCGTATGAACAAAAAACTGGCTGAAGAAGTCAGTTGGCTTCGCGGAAAGGTTGCAAGTCAGGAATAACAATGTAAGTACAAATTTTAATAACGATGATGTCATGTCACTTATGACAAGTGAAAGTAACCGTTTATATGAAGAGGTTCTTGATGACAAATCTGAAAAATCGTGTGATTATGATTTTACCCTTTCGTTTGAAACAAAATTAAAAGAACCGTCGATTCCTAAAGCGTCAGTTGCCTTTTTACAAATGCTTAGTGACCATCAACATTTAGATAAAAATAACTGGTCTGATGTCAGATATGCGGAAGCTCAGAAATTGTACAGTTTCTCACCGGGTTTTACTGACCTTGAAGTTAATGATGAAATAAACGCATTCGAAACCCCACGGCATCTTACTTATGCAGATAAGACTTTTGCAGCCTTAACTATGTGCGTCTTTAAACAATTGGAAGCTTTACAAAGTGGTTTACGGGACCTACTTGCCTGGGCAAGAAACTGCGATCCTTTGAGCTAGATCCTATGACGAGTTACATCAAAAAGTGAGCACACTGTGCTCTTCCGGCGACTTTCACAAAAGTTCGTCAGATCTGTTACAAATTATTTGTGGTCATCGTGCTGAAGTAATACAAATGAGACGTGATGCGATCCTAAAACACGTGAAGGATGCTACCATCAAATCTAATCTCCGCAAAGTGCCACCATCTACCTACCTTTTTAATCAAGAAAAGTTTACTGCAATTTTAGAACGAGTTGGTGGCGTAAAGAAATGCTTTTGGCCCGCCCAGAAAGCAAATATGACTTCTGCCTCGCAGGCAGAAATAAAAAAGTCACACGGGCCCCTCGCAGGGGCTCATTCCACGAAATAAACCCTCACAGGGCTTTTCACGTGCGTATAACCGCAATTACCCACATACTTTTCACTCTCATAATAACCCACCGCCGTAAGGTGGTTATTATCCAGGCTATGTACCTCAATTAAATTCGGTCGCACCGAATAATCGTTATTTTCAAAGTAACTTTAAGGAAATTCCACCAGAAATGAAAACAGCTCGGTCAAAATAACGCTGGACGAAAACGAATCTTGCCACCGTCCCCTCAAAATAGAGAGAATAAAAGACGGAAATTATGACTCAGGTCGATTCAAAGCGGGCCGTTTGGCGCAGTATCAGGATCAGTGAAAAAGTCTAGGAGCTCCAGCTTTCATTCTAAAAATAATATAAGGGTATCGCATACCCTTCAGCCAAAAACCACCTCTTGCATATCCCAGTATCATCAAAACAAAATTACTTTAGCAGATTCTACCAATATGACAATCATTATCAACAAAATGAAAGAACAGGCTGTATAAAAACGGGCAGTAACTTCTCCAAGTTTCCTCTCTTCAATGTTTCTGGTCCCCAAAAACGATGGCTCGTACTGTCCAATATTCAATTTGAAAGCAATAAACCGGTATATCTTAGCACACCATTTCAAGCTGATAAATGTTCAGCGTATACCAGATTTCCTGCAGCCGAAAGATTGGCTGTACAAAATAGACCTGTCGCAGGCCTACTTCCATATACCCATATCTCGCAGCCACAGACGATTTCTGCGTCTCTATTATCGCAACGAACTCCTGGAGATGACCTGTTTACCTTTCGGCCTGAGTACGGCTCCACAAACGTTTGTGGCAATATCGAATTGGATAACTCAGTTTCTCAGGGAGAAAGGCATAAGAATTATCGTCTTCTTAGACGATTTTTTGATAGTCAATCAGAACAAACACATTCTGCTAGGTCATGTAAAAATAGTGAAAGTTTTTCTGGAAAAACTAGGATGGATAATAAATTACGAAAAATCGTCCAGGAATCCAGAAAAAAACTTAGTATTTCTGGGGGTACTCTGGATAAATTATCGCGAGCTTCTAAGATTCTTGAACCGTATTCTAAAAATGCATCCCAAGATTGTTCACGTTATCCCACCAGCTGTGTCGGACAATCTGCTGTGATGAAGAGCCTAGAGCTGCATCGCGAACATTAATGGCTGGTTGGATCAAGTCTTTGTTGGTGGATGCTGGTATATTAGCTACTCCCGGTAACTGTCCACTGAACCAACGGTTACGCGCACCCCTACTGTCGAGATCTGAGCTAGGAATGTAGTATATAATATTCCATTCTCAACATGATCTCGCCAGCAACAGCAGCGACACTAGCTGTCGGGTCATTCCCACTTAAGCAACGTTCCTTCCAAGGGACTGACGCATAGTAATCGCGCATACCGTCCCAATCTGCCGACTTGTAGTGCCAAACGCGACGTTTGCCTACTGCCGATGGTGGCAGCTTGGCCTGTGGCACTTTGGTAGACATGAGGCTGTGATCTGAAGAACCAAGTGGAGCTTGAACCACAACCTGATATTCCACCGGATGAGAAGTCAGCAAAAGGTCCAGTAGAGAAGGCGCTTGCCCATCAATGTCTGGGATCCTGGTGGGCTGATCAACCAGTTGGATCAAGTCATGTGTGAGAGCAAAAGAATGAGCAGTCCTTCCAGCATGGTCAGTTTTGAGGGATTTCAACCATGATTCATGGTGAGCATTAAAATCCCCCAAAAACACCAATTCCGCGTTAGAAAACTGCTCTTGCGCAGCATCTGCCACCCGACTAAGATGGTCAAATAATCGGCTTGTCTCCTGTTGAGCGGTCCTCCAAGCAGCGCAGTCGGCGACAGCAAACATCCGTCCTGACAAACAAGCATACTCCGGCTTTCGCTTTGAAGGATTCTTCAAGCATGTAACCGGGATAATTAAGGTAGCTGGTATCGGCAGGACGGAGTATTTGTGTCTCCGTTAGAAACAACATTGCTGGCCGTGCTGTCTCGAGATGTTGGTGGACAGCGTTGAGGTTAGCGTGGAGTTCACGGATGTTAGTAAACTCGACCTCAAACAGCGTGGGTATGGTGGGGGTGTGCACCGCTGTACGACCGTTATTCCTACTTTGATGCGCTACCATATGGGAAAAAAGAATGGAAAAGAGAAGTGAAGCGAGCGACGTATTGTCACGATAGGGATGGGCAAAGTGTGGAGGCGTGTTTCCCAAAGTGGTTGCCAAAAGGGAAACTACACTGACCCGCCGGACGGAAGGGCCCCCGAACCCCCCTGGAAGTGTCCGCCGGGACCCCACCTTCCGGTCACCAACCGGCACGACGGTCCACCCCGAGATTATGCGTGGCCTGGTGGGGCAGCCTCGCGTGCTGGTTAGGCACGCTCGGGTCCCTGTACTATGCCACGGGCGACCAGCGGAATAGCCGTTTCTTCGGGTCTCCCTGTCCGGCAGGGCAATACAGTTTCCCCCGGCATTGGTTCAGCAGCCGTCTCCACTGGACCAACACCCATCGCGGCAATGCTCGCTCGGGCACTGGCTGTACGCTGGCTGACCTCGAAACGCGGCTGCAAGCCACTTCACGAGATTTTCAGCATGCGTACGGTAGTAACAAGCCAGGCGGATGTTTATCATCCTACCACCAGATGAGCAGATGGTCGCTCAGATATCCCTTAGTCGCCTCTTACGACACCCATGGGAAAGGGGCAGTGAAATGTATTCTTTCTCCGTCACTGCACGGATAAATCAAATCTAATAATAATCTTCAAAAATATTTATAAAGAAATTTCTCTTTAAGCCTTAGTAATTATTACACCTTAAAATTTGCAATTTTATATCATTATCGAACATAAAGCTAATAAAAGACAAATTTCCCGTAAATAAATTTACAATTTATCGCTTTTGACTTAGCCATTTTATTTAAGCGAAAATGAATATTTTCAACAAATCATAAAGATATTGGTACTTTATATTTTATTTTTGGAATTTGAGCAGGAATAGTGGGAACTTCTCGTAGTTTATTAATTCGAACTGAATTAGATTAAATACAGGATCTTTAATTGGAGATGTCCAAATTTATAATACAATTGTTACAGCTCATGCTTTTATTATAATTTTTTTATAGTGATACCTATTAGAATTGGAGGATTTGGTAATTGATTAATTCCATTAATATTATGAGCACCAGATATAGCTTTCAACCATCATTGTACTACCATATTAATTTCAATTCAAATTCAATTGAAGTATCAATAACATTTTGTTTTAACAGTAACAGCCTGTTAATGTCCCACTGCTGGGCTAAGGCCTCTCTCCCCTCCCTTTTGAGGAGAAGGTTTTTGGAGCTTATTCCACCACGCTGCTCCAATGTGGGTTGGTAGAATACACATGTGGCAGAATTTCAATGAAATTAGACACATGCAGGTTTCCTCACGATGTTTTCCTTCACCGTCAAGAACGAGATGAATTATAAACACAAATTATGCACATGAAAATTCAGTGGTGCTTGCCCGGGTTTGAACCCACGATCATCGGTTAAGATTCACCCGTTCTAACCACTAGGCTATCTCGGCTTTTTCTTTTATTATTATGTAATTGAAATTTAGGCTTACAAAATCTATTGTGAACTTGAACATTGTTTTCAACTCTATAATTTTTATATCTTAAAGGATATTTTTGACAACCTACAAATATTTTATGATACCAAGGATCATCAATTTCTTCACCAGTATAAGTTATTTCCAATGCAATATCAATAGCATTAATTTGAATACGATACAATGTATCAGGCACAACATGTTAGCTACCTTTTTATGAATTATATTAAAAGTAAATGGAGATATACGAGCAGCCCAGCGCGCTAAGCGTCCGCTTGAATTATTTAAATGTAATAACCACTTTAAACTAGCATGATCTGTTATCACAATAAATTCCATACCTTCAGTATAGGGTCTAAAATGTTCGATTGAATCTAATATAGCAAGAAGTTCTTTTTCAGTAGGACTGTAATTAATTTCACATTAATTAAATGTTCTAGAATAAAATGCAACCGGATGTTTATTGTCATTATCATCTTTCTGACACAATACACTACCATTAGCATAAGAGCTAGCATCAAAATGTAGAAAAAATGTTTTATTATAATCTGGACAAATTAATATAGGAGCAGTTAATAAGGCTTGTTAAAGTTTTATAAAAGAGTTTTCACAGTCTGAATTCCGTTCAACGACAGGATTACTATTTCTACTACCACGAGTAAGATTAGTTTAAGGATTAGCAATATCAGCAAATTTTTCTATAAATCTACGATAATATGAATACATACCAAGAAAACTTCGTACTTGTTTAACAGTTGCAGGATGAGCAAAATTTTCTAATACTTCTTTACAAAATTCACATTTTTTCAAATTAATAGTTAAACCAGCATCTTTTAATTTATGATAAATTTTACATATAAGAGTTAAATGAGTTTGAAAATCACTAGAAATTGCTAAATATACTAATATATGTCATATTTTTTTGTTTTATTATAGTTATAATTTTTTTTATATAGTGTTCTCGGTATACTAATAGGGTGTATCAAAAAAAAAATGATCATTTTTAACCAAATATTTGTATTATTATTTCTTTGATATAAAATATAATTAATACTCAAAGTATAATCCATTGATATCAACTGTCATTAGCCATCTGCTAGCCAATTGCTCGATCCCATGGTATCATTCCTTGGGATGGATGTCAAAGAACTCTTGAACCGCAATTTCAACTTATGCAAAATTATCAAATTTTTTACCTTGAAGAAAATAGTCTGTGGATCGAAACAACTAGTAATCTGATGGTGCGGGGTCTGGGCTATATGGTGGATGAGGCAGGAGTTCGAACCCATGAAGTTCTTCAAACTTTTCTTTGTTTCGACGGGAAGTGTGAGGACGAGCATTATCTTGTTGGAATAAAATTACTTTTCGGTTGGTCAAAGCAGAATAACAAATATAATTTGGCGTACAATTTATCCAGTTGTTCGCAGTAGACTTAATTATAACAATATTTTTCCTTGTATTATTACATCTTGGCTACAGATTATATAAGAAATGCCATCAATCTTGGATGAGTGACCAGTTAACGCGACATGTGCTAAGACGTAGCAGAAGAAGATTTTGCGTGATAGTGTAATTAAAAATATGTCAAAATGCTTTTATAGTGAATTGGTGTATACGTGGTAAATATATGAATAAGCATATCTAAACTATATAAATATGTTATATAATGGACCGTAATGTATGAAGATTTAAATAATTTAAGTATTGAGCTAAATAAAGTAAGAACAAAAGAAGTAAGTTTTTCTTTTAATTTTGTATTTTTTAAAATTAGTTAAATAAATATTATAAATTATTAAACAGAAAAAAAAAGTAAGAACATATTTGGTGAAAATCGGACCAGGTAGACGTCAAGGTGAAATTGTATTGAGAAAATTAAAAGAAGCTGATAATTTAGTCAGTTTAATTGTAGTTTAGTCGGTTGTCACAAACGGCTAAACTAAAACTTGAAAATAAATATGAATCAGTTAATAGTTTAATTAAGGCTATGAAAACTCATCTGTTGGCCAAAAAATCAGCAATAGCACTTCAACATAAATTATTTAATTTGCGACAAAACGATCTTTCTATAGATGAGTATGGTAAACAAATTTCAGATTTATTTGTAGATTTGACGATCTCTCAATCTGAAGGGAGTGAAAACCAGTTTTAGTGTATTGAAGCCTTTAAATGAAAAACAGGCCATAAAAAGTTTCGCGGATGGATTGAGAAATCGGCGATTAAGTACCATAATAGCAGCAAGGAATTATTCGTCCTTGAGTGACGCTATTCAAGCTGCTATAGATGAACAAATCACTACCCCATAAACATCAGGTGATATATTTTCTATGCGTTACAATAACAGAAATAACTTTAATCAATACCGGAATTTTAGAGGTCGGTTCAGAAATAGAGGTCAGTATACACCAGGAAGAGGACAGTGCCAGTTCAGGGTACTCAGGCTTAATCAGACAAGAGCAGCTGGAAAGGTGGTCGATTCAGAGGACGAGGCACGCAAATGTCATTTCGAGGCAATAGTGGTAAGATATTTTACAGTCGCTCTAGATATACTGAAGGAGAAGAACCAGAAACACATATTTTGACAGACTCAGATTCGCAAGAAAACCAAGAGTCTAGAGTCAGAACCCGATAATTTTTTTCGTGAATAACCATATAATAGTATCCTGTAATAATAAGTTTCATATTAATTTAAACATTAATCCTTGTGGGGACTTGCATACATGGCTTATTGACACCGGGGCTTCTATTTCAGCCATAAAATATGTACATGTAATCGCGAATAATATTCCTATCCAAAAAGAGACACTTATTGTTGATGGTATCGGAGGCAAAGTACAAACAATCGGATATGTTTATATTAATCTATATTCTGGTGATCAAATTGTAAACAATAAATTCTTTGTATTTAAATCGTTGCCATGTAAGGCTAGTGGCATACTACGCCAAGATTTCTTAAACAAATATAAGTCCGTTTTAAACTTTGGTAACAATTCTACACAACTATGGAAAGAAAATAAAAAAATAGATTTGCATATCACTACGAATAGCAAGTCATTAACTGTACCCGCTAGGCCTGAATCAATTCATTATATCAAAACAGAAATTCAACAGGATTGTGTAGTCTGCGCAACTGAATTAAAGGAAGGATTGTTTAAGCAAGTACGTTATCAACGCCGACCAATGGGCGAATACCTGTGCGATTTTTGAATACTACTGAGAAAAATATTTATTTAAAAGATTTTAAGCCCACGATACTCTTAGCGAATGATTATAATATTTGTGAATTTACCAGACCCGCAACAAAATATGCGGAAAGAGTAAAACGGCTTTTCCCATTACTCAATTTAGACCACTTAAAAACGGATGAACGCGATAGTATTAAAAACATATGTGCAAAATATAACGATCTTTTCTTCTTAAAAGGGGACAAGTTAACTACGACAAAATTTTACAAACACTCGATAAACTTAAAGCCTGACACCACGCCATTGTATTCTGAGCGTTATAGACTCCCACATTCTCAAAAAGTAAAATAAAGAAGCAAATAAATAATATGCTCGAGCAAGGTATCATAGAACCATGTAACAGTGAGTGGTCGAGCCCAGTTCTTGTGGTGCCTAAGATAACAGACTTGAATGGGTCGAAAAAATGGCGTTTAGTCATAGATTACCGTAAATTAAATAACTGTATACAGGTGATAAATTTCCATTACCTAATATTAGTGAAATATTAGATTCTTTATCCGGATGTATTTATTTTTCGCACTTAGATCTAAATCAGGGATTTTAAAATGTTGAACTTGAGTGATAGCAGAAAATATACAGCTTTTTGCTCGGGGCAGTTTCAAATGACCAGAATGCCGATGGGGCTTAAGACAAGCCCTAGTTCATTTTTGTGGATGATGACCATGGCTATGGCTGGTCTTTGTTACGAAAAATGTTTATGTTACCAAGATGATCTGATTTTAGGCCGAAACCTAGCGGAGCATAATAAAAATTTAATAGACATATTTGAAAGATTACGTAACGTTAACTAGGAATTAAATCCGACGAAATGTAATTTTTTTCAAAAAGAATTGCTTTATTTATGCCATACTGTATCAGGAGAAGGAGTATTAACCGATCCTGAGAAAATAAAAGCGGTGCAAGATTATCCTGTGCCTAAAAGCGCGGATGAAGTTAAGCGATTCGTAGCGTATACTAACTATTATCGAAAATTTATACCGAAATTTGCTGAAATTGTTTATCATTTAAATTTATTATGTAGGAAAAATACTAAATTTAAATGGGATGATAATTGTCAAAAGTCATTCGAAACCCTGAAAAAATTTATAACATCGCCCCCTGTTCTACAATATCCTGATTTATCTAGTAAGAACACATTTATTATACAGACTGATGCATCAGGTTACGCGCTGGGAACTATTTTATTTAATTCCGATGGCCGCCCAGTAGCGTACGCTAGTAGAAGCCTAAACAAGGCCGAGCTAAATTATTCGACGATAGAAAAAGAGCTTCTAGCTATCGTATGGGCTGTGGAAGCATTTTAGGCCGTACATATATGGTCGTACATTCAAAATTGTTACCGATCATAAGCCACTAGTTTATTTGTTTAGTTTAAAAGATCCGTCAAGTAGATTACTTAAGTTTCGACTATGCTTAGAAGAATACGATTATTTAATTGAACATATAAAAGCTAAAGAGAATGCAGCCGCAGATGCGCTATCTCGTATTACAATATCGTCCGAGGAGCTAAAAGTATTTAACAAATGTATTTGCGTCATGACGCGAGCCCCAAAGAAAAGATTAGAAACTAATATTTCAGTTAATCAAAACACTAAGAGCATGAAGAGTTGGCATAACGAGCCAACGCTAGTAGAATCTAACATTGTTCCGGAAAATTTGGTTGAACTTAGGTTTGCCGACAGGAAGTATTTAAATAGGCTACGAATCGAGAATAAGATTGCATATGAAAATAATATTTTTTTATACGATAGACATCAATTAGCGTTATTTATAAATCCGTCAGTACAATCTCGGCTGACGCCTACAGAGTTTATAAAAAAGATGTGTGAATTTTGTGATACAATTAAAATAAATAAAATATTTTTAATGAAAAACAAGGACAATAGAATATTTACACAAAAGTTTACAAATGAGATAAAAAAGTGTTCTGACTGGAGAGGGCAAACTATAATTATTATAAAAGATGTAGAGAGAATCGAAAATAAAGACGATAGGAGAGTTATTTTAAATGACTTCCATCTATTACCTACAAGCGGACATGCAGGTATTAGACGCATGTTCAATAGCATTAAAAAATATTACTTCTGGCCGGGACTCGAAAAAGACGTTATTAATTTTGTTAAAAAATGTCCAAAATGTCAACAACAAAAATATACGGCATTTGTTAAAGAACCAATGACCCTTACTTCTACGTCTCATACTACCTTTGAAAAAATATATTTGGATTTAGTGGGACACTTCGATAGGGATTCTTGTAACCATTCGTATATCCTAACACTTCAATGTGAGCTGTCAAAATATGTATGCGCGTTCCCTTTACTAAAACATCAGAAGAAGTCGTACGGGTGTTCGTGAACAATTTTATTCTACAGCACGGCGTTCCAAAAGAGGTTAATACCCATCGAGGCGCGGAATTTATGTCCGATATCTTTAAAGAGGTATGTAATATTCTTAATATCTCTAAGTTAAATTCAACAGCATATCACCACGAAAGTATCGGGGCGCTAGAGAACTCACACAAAAGTTTAGGGGCATTTTTAAGAATACAAACAGAAAATAAACCAGATTCATGGAGCACTTGGCTCCCATTTTGGTGTTTTGCATATAACACGACGGTACACACTTCAACTAAATTTACGCCATTCGAACTAGTTTATGGAAAGATATGTAATTTGCCAAGTAATCTCACGAAAACTGTAGAGCCACTAAGTGATACTGTATGATAACTATCCCAACGAGCTCAAGTATCGATTACAGATGTCACAAACAAAAGCGAGAAATAATTTAATCAAAAGTAAATTGCAGAGGAAAGACAAATATGATCACCACATAAGCCCTATTAAATATAAACAAGGTGATACTTTATTAATTAAAAATGAAACTGGTAATAAGCTTACAAACCTTTATACTGGAACTTAAAAGGTAATCCGAGACTTGTCACCAAATGTGGAGGTAAATATATACACGGTAAATTAGATTTAGTTCATAAGAATCGTATGAAATTGTACTATGTTCAATATCTGTTCGACCTCAACGCCTTCACAAAATATTAATATAATATGAAATAACATTTAATATGTTTCACAATGGCTTCACTAGATGGCGTTGGGATCGAATTGAATCGCGATGATACTTCGCTCACGGATTAGTACATAGTGTTGTTTAAATTTTAATAAAATTGGTCTTGCTCTGAAGTACGGTGTTTAACTATTCCTGAGTTATACTGGGTTCGAGAAATTTCGTACGGAATCAGTACATGGTCCTACGAGCCGAAGGCAATTTTAGAAGAATACACGCAGTAGTGCTAGTAAAAGTTTTAGCTTCGCTACTGACCACGGGCGGCGCTAGTGGTATGAAGATTGTTTTAATAGTGTGAGTAATAAGTGCGAAATACAAAAGTGGACTATCTTCGGTGAGTACAATTTCAAGTGTTAAATTAGAAGTTAATAGTGAACTGAGACTTAGAATATTTTGAAGAAAAACGACCACACGAGGAATCTGTAACCAATTTTAAATAAATTGAAGTCTAAAACACTTAGAAAATTTTACTCTTAAAAGGACTTAGAAAAATTAAGTCTCAAGAATACTTTGAAAAATTTATGTTTACAACACTTAGAAAAATTGCGCTTTAAGACATTTAAAATTTTTATATGTAAATTTACTACAATATATAAGAACAGAAAAGACCTGTTATAAAAATGGAAAAAGAACTAAGAAGATTAAAGGATTATAAAGGGCAAATTGAGAAGGGTGTATTAAACTTTAAAAAGTCTCCAAAAGAGCGTGTCACTTACAATTACGTAGATACTCGTCTAGAAATATTAGAGACACAATTTAAGAGTTTTACTACCAAATACGAGGAAATAGTCGGGGAATGTGAGAGTGAAGAATTGTTTAACTATTTTAAGGAAGACATTTATGAAACAGTTTATGAAACATATTTAGGTTATAAAGTAGAGCTAAAAAATGCCTTGTCTAAATTAAAATGTAATAAATCTAACGATGAAACTTGGGATCCCGCTTCATCGGACTGTAATGTAAGGTTGCCAAAGATAGTATTGCCAACTTTTAATGGAAATTATCTTAAATGGTCAACATTTCGTGACTTATTCACATCTTTAGTTCATAACAATACCAGATTAGATAATGTACAACGTCTTCATTATTTAAAAACACAGCTGTCCGGTGAAGCGGAGCATCTTATAAGACACATTCCTCTTACGGACAATAATTACAAAAAATGTTGGGAAATGCTGGAGCACAGATACAACAATAAAAAATTTCTATCCAACTGTATTTTAAAAAGACTATTTAGCCAACGTAATATGAATGTTGAATCTGCTCATTTATTAAAGGATCTTCTCGATGTCACTAGTAATTGTTTGCACGAGCTCACTAATCTTGGGATTGATGTCAGTTCCTGGGATGTAATTGTAATTTACATAGTAAGTTTGAAGTTGGATGTAGAATCAAGGAAGCAGTGGGAACTACACGTGAGTCAATTCTCCGATGATCTACCTACGTATAAACAATTTCGTCAATTTTTAGAGACCCGTTTTCGAGCCTTGGAGTTCATGGAACCCAAGGCCAAGTTAGTCAATAATTCTATTTCTCACGCTAAGGTTTTGCATGGTACAACTGTTTCATGTCCGCATTGTACCGAGAGTCATAAGTTACCTAAATGTAAAAAGTTTTGCCAGCTAGATAGTGACAAGCGCCGTGGTATTGCCCAATCTTTAGGTGTATGTTATAATTGCTTAGGAGTCAATCACACTTCTAAAGTATGTCGTATTCTCCTCAAATGCCGTATTTGCCAGCGGAAACATCATACATTGTTGCACCCTACGAACCCCAGTGTAACTAGTGAGGTTGCTACGTCAATGGAGCCAACAACCTCACATGAAAATATTTCAGAACGTAGACCACATGATATTACTGCAAATATAGCAACTCATTTGGTGAATGATAAAGCACAGGGTCAAGTCCTGTTAGCCACAGCTCTCATAAAAGCTGAATCACAAAGTGGGTCCTCTCAAATCTTGAGAGCTTTGTTGGATCAAGGATCACAAGCGTCCTTTATAACTGAGGGAGCAGCACAGTTACTTCGTTTGAAGAAAGTCGTAGCGAAGACTACTATTGCAGGGATAGGAGGAGGTCATGGTGATATCGTCTCAAGATATGTCGTTAACATTAATTTAAAGTCACTGCATGACCCTTCTTTCACGTTAAACGTAACTGCGCATGTTTTGAGTAAACTAACCTCAGTTATGCCGGACTCGAGGTTTGAACTTCAGAATTGGCCAGAAATTCAAAAGATTCGTTTAGCTGACCCACAATTTAATTTACCTAACAAAATTGACATTTTATTAGGAGCGGAAACTTACTGTCATATCCTAAAGGAAGGATTAATCAAAAGCCCTACGGGTTCTGCGGTCGCCCAAGACACACATTTGGGGTGGATTGTGTCGGGCCAGGTCAGTAAACAAGAAATGTCTCTTAGTACTCGTAACACGGTTATCACTATGCTTACTCATATCGAAGAAAACGATATGCTAAAACGGTTATGGGAACTTGACGCTGAACCTGTTTTGAGTAAAAAACCTCTCACGCCTGAAGAACAGGCTTGTGAAGACTTTTATATGAAGACGACCGAAAGGGATTCTGAGGGACGATATATCGTTAAGCTACCTTTTCGTTCAGAAAATCCGTCGTGTAAATATGGTAATTCAAAAAATATAGCTATAAAAAGATTGTTAGGATTGGAAAGGAAGTTGGCTAGGGACAGTAAATTAAAACAACAATATGCCGATGTGATAAATGAATATATATCGCTGGGTCATTTAGAAAAAATTACAGATAAGTTGGATTTAAATAAAAGTGATGCGGTTTATTTGCCTCACCACGCAGTGGTAAGACAAGATAAACTGACCACTAAGGTAAGAGTGGTATATGATGCGTCATGTAAGGGAACGAACGGTGTTTCCTTAAATGACAACCTAATGGTAGGACCCACTCTCCAGGCAGATTTGAGACACATTGTCATGAGATGGCGACAACATCCTATCTGCCTGTCTGCAGATATAGTAAAAATGTATCGTCAAATCAAAGTTGCGCGGTCAGATACTGACTTTCAAAGAATTGTCTGGAGAAAGGATCCTAGCCAAAATATAGAAGATTTCCGACTATTGACTGTAACTTTCGGAACATCATGCGCTCCTTACTTAGCAGTCAAGTCATTGCATCAAGTTGCTTGCGATGAAGGTCAGGATTATCCATTAGCTGCTGAGAGGATAATGACAGATTTCTACATGGATGATCTGATGACGGGTTGCGAATCTGAAACAGAAGTAAAAGAAATATATAAAGAAATGAATAATGTACTGGAAAAGAGAGGATTTCAGTTACAAAAATGGACAAGTAATAGGATGAACTTATTGGAAGAATTGAAGGAGGAGTCTGGTAAGGATTTGGAAATAAAAATAGATACGGTAACAAAGATTCTAGGGCTGACCTGGAACCGCTACACTGATAGATTTGATTATTCCGTTAGATTGCCACCTCCTGCTGCATCTGAAACAAAAAGAACAGTAATATCAGAAATATCACGACTTTACGATCCCTTGGGATGGATAACGCCGTGCATTATAACCTCGAAAGTCTTTATTCAAAAATTATGGATTGCTGGCGTGGGCTGGGATGAGGAGCTGCCGCCAGAACTCTTACAAGAATGGAGATATTACAGAGCTAAGCTGGAGAAGTTGGTTGATTTCCATATTCCTCGATGGATAGGTAAGAGGAAGAGCAACATTGCAGTTGAACTTCATGGTTTTAGCGATGCCTCAAACATAGCTTATGCAGCGGTAGTATACTGCAGAATTATAAACTCGAGTGGAGAAATACACTCACATCTTATTAACGCAAAGTCAAAGGTTGCGCCCATAAAGCAAATATCTATTCCACGTCTAGAATTATGTGGCTCTCTTCTAGTTACAAAATTATTAATCGAAGTAGCCGAAGTAATGAATATTCCTAAGGCAGATATTCATGCCTGGACAGATTCGTCCGTTGTGCTGGCTTGGTTAAGCGACCACCCAAGTAGGTGGAAGACCTATGTGGCTAATAGAACATCGGAAATACTTAGTTTGATGGATAGCACTCAGTGGGCTCATGTTCAGTCCAAAGACAATCCAGCAGATATCGCTTCTCGTGGTATTTCATCAACCATGCTACTTAATAGTGATCTTTGGAAACGAGGACCTGGTTGGCTAAGGAATGAACCGATCCAATATACAAGACCAAGTGCGATACATACTAAAGAGGAGAAGAAGACTGTGAAGGTCCATGCAGTCAATCTAGTATTGGATTTTGACGCGAATTGGGGGTCGAGATTTTCATCACTAAGAAAATTATTAAGGGTCATAGCTTATTGTAGAAGGTTTTTGCAATTAATAAGAAGTCGTAAAGCAAATGTTAAATTGAGTACTTACCTATCAGTCACAGAAATATATGAAGCCTTAGAACTTTGTATCAAGCAAAGTCAACAACAGTCGTTTCAAGAAGAATTCTTAGCCCTGAAAAATAAATTACCTATAAATAAAAAAAGTTCATTGCATAAATTAAATATATTTATTGATAAAAATTGTATATTGCGCATCGGGGGTAGACTCAATCAATCTCAGCTACCTGAAGAGACAAAACACCCAATTGTTATTCCTCATGACTCTTGTTTGGCCAAGTTAATTATAGCAGATGCTCATGAAAAAACCTTTCATGGAGGACAACAACTGATGCTTAATTTTATACGCAACAGGTACTGGATTGGACGGTTAAAAAATATGGTTCGAGCACATATACACAATTGTGTACCTTGTATTCGCTACGCTGCTCCCACAACCCAACCATTAATGGGCGAGCTTCCAGCTAGCAGGTTGACCCCAAGCAAACCGTTTCTTAACTCTGGAGTCGATTATGCGGGGCCCATTAATATGAGGGTATCAAAAGGTCGCGGACAACGCTCGTATAAGGGCTATATCTGTTTATTTGTCTGTATGGTCACGCGAGCCATACACCTCGAAGCCGTTTCAGATATGACTACTGAAGGTTTTTTGGGAGCTTTTAGACGATTTGTCTCTAGGCGTGGCCATTGCCGACATATTTGGAGCGACAATGGTACCAATTTTGTAGGTGCTGCCAAGGAATTGCAAAATATGTTTGCTCAAGAAAGCTCAATATTTACAAACATTGCAGCGGCTCTTGCTAACTCTCAAACGGAATGGCATTTTATTCCTCCCCATGCTCCAAATTTTGGTGGACTGTGGGAAGCAGGGATAAAAAGTGTAAAGCATCACCTGAAACGCGTAATCGGCGATTCCACCCTCACGTTTGAGGAGATGACCACCGTTCTGGCTGAAATTGAGGCGTGCCTAAATTCTAGGCCCCTATCTCAAAGTAGTAACGATCCAGAAGATCCCATAACATTAACTCCAGGGCACTTTTTGGTCGGTCATCCATTAGTAGTTCCACCTGATTACAATTATGAGGACGTTACACTAAGCACTTTACGCAGGTGGCAATTAGTCCAACGTATGGTGCAACATTTCTGGCGTCGATGGAATCGGGAATATCTCACACAATTTTATCAAAGGCATAAATGGGCTACCCGAACTCCCGAGTTTAATGTAGGCAATATTGTTTTAATAAAAGAAGACAACTTACCTCCAGCTAAATGGCTGTACGGGAAAATCATTCAACTGCACCCGGGAAATGACAATTTGACGCGCGTTGTCACTATCCGTTGTAAAGACACTACGATTAAACGTCCAACTTCAAAGCTATGCTTACTACCTGTCACAGAATAAGTCGTTTGACCTTGTTTTATTTTGGTTTTGTTCTCCTGAGATTTTATAACTTATTTGTAAGTTTCGTTTTGTAATAGCTATAGTTAATATTTATAACGATAAAAACACATTTTTTAATTTGATTACTTTGTATTTTATATTATTAATTTTATGAGATGAGGGTGGATAAAATATAGTTTAAGCATGTTACGTAGTGAATTATAAGTACCTTGTTATTGTGTGTTAGAAAAAGTTGCGCCTGTGAATATGATTGTGTTGTACTAAAAAGTTAAAAAAAAAAAAAATAGTTGTTTAGATATCGTCCACTATTCAATATTGTGTAATGTTACAGTCCACTTTGTTTCTTGTTTACGTTTGCTAAGTTTATGGTGGGCGGTACGAAAAAGAAAATGTTCCTTTTGGTGGGCGGAATGTTCAATATCTGTTCGACCTCAACGCCTTCACAAAATATTAATATAATATGAAATAACATTTAATATGTTTCACAATGGCTTCACTAGATGGCGTTGGGATCGAATTGAATCGCGATGATACTTCGCTCACGGATTAGTACATAGTGTTGTTTAAATTTTAATAAAATTGGCCTTGCTCTGAAGTACGGTGTTTAACTATTCCTGAGTTATACTGGGTTCGAGAAATTTCGTACGGAATCAGTACATACTATGACTAATTATGTATAACCTATATTAGGTACTCATCGATAGTTTTAGATCTTATATCTCTAAGCTAATGTTTATTAAGCTTATTCTAATATAACTTCTATATTGCACTACTTACTCGTATGCATAAGTAGAAAAGTAGGTGCTTATGATTATGTTATTTAATTTTAGATTGTAGATGCTAATGACTTACGAATATCGAGTTACTCGCTCGATTATTGTTTACAAAACAAGCAATCATTGCTTACATAACGATATTTAACACATGTTTAAAATTTAATTTTAAGCTTTTAAATTTATCCTTAAGTCAAAAAAAATAAAATAATAAAAAAGATATATTTTTTGTCCTTATTTTGCCGGGAGAGGTGTGATGTAGTATGTATGTAGTACATATGTATGCTTGGGTGCGTACTTATAATAATGTTAAATGAACTAAATATACTCAGTATTCGATCATCATTACAGATGTTTTATTGTGTCTAAGTCCCATCCTTATAATAATTCATATAAAAAAGGTAGCTTACATGTTGTGCCTGATACATGGTCTCATATCCAAATTAATGCTATTGATGCTGCATTGGAAATAACTTATACTGATGAAGAAATTGATGATCCTTGGTATCATAAAATATTTGTAGGTTGTCAAAAATATCCTTTAAGATATAAAAATTATGGAGTTGAAAACAATGTTCTTTATACATTTTGTAAGCCTAAATTTCTAACTAATAACTGCAGTAAATTAGGATTTCCTCAGTTCAATTTTTGATTTAGTAACCAAATCTTTATTTAAAGCTTATAAAAAGAATGCTTTCTTTTATAAAAAAGGATGGAAAGTCATTTCTTATGGATCAGGTTATATAGTGTGGAGAAGAAATTTTGTCTTGTCTAATGCTTCACAATATTTTTCGGCAAAACTTGCTCCTAAGTTTGTTAAATCTTAAATAAAAGAGAAGATTTCTTATAATGTTTATATTTTGAAAGGTTTAGAGAAAGGTACTATTGGTCGTTATCATGTTAAAGATATTATTAAAATATAATTTTGGTATAACTAAAATATTTTGTAGTTATATTAAGCTTCGGAATAAATATAGCTTTATTAGAGAAGACTGAGCGAGAGGTATGATAGAAAGTTCGCCATAAACTTATGAATTGATTGAGTGATAGGATTCCAATTTGAATATCTTTCTACAATTATATTTTTTTAAAGTTCAGCTTAGGACATTTTGGTTTTAAAATAAAATGATTCCATTTATTTCTTTGACTCATAATATTTTATTATTAACAAAATATATTTATTATATATTTTGTTTGTTATATTTGTGATATTGTTTTTACAATATAAATTTTGTGCGTGTTTATACTTTTATAAACATATTGTTTATGTATTTTTGTAAATAACATTTATGTAGTTTCGTTTAACATCATTACATATTTTAGTAATAAGTTATTTTTAGTTAAAGATTTCTAGAGATAATCCTTAGAATTGGATTATTGTTTTTTTTTTATATTTTTTATTTTGTTATTTTGTTCTGTGCTCGGAAAACTAGTGGTGTTGGGCCGGTCACAGTTTCAATATTTTTTTTGGTAGTTTTGTTTAACTGTGCTCGGAAAGGTGATGGTGTAGTCGGTCACAGTACAAACTATTTTTATATGCTTTCGTGTTCGGAAAGTCGTATAGTGTTACGTCGGCCACGTTAGTCATATTTCTTTGTTTTATTATAGTTAAAAAAAGAAGTCAAATATCAGTTCTCTTAGTTCCCGGCTACGTTCTTGAAGATGGCGTGCTCATAAAGATGTTCACAGATTCTATACACGGTGCGTACTAATCAATTGTGGTTCCTATATCATTCCAATGGAGTTTGATAAACTAATTCCATACCTCACTACAGCATCCCGGATGGGAGAAAACCCTACAAAAACTAAAAGTGACATTGCTTTGACAAGATTAATTCGATAGTTAGAAGGATCGTCGATGGTTGTATTATTTTTCCGGACGTCCAAAGGGCGCGATTCAAGCGCAGCTACACCCAATTCAAAAACCTTCCGCAGCATTCCAGGTTATCCATATCGACATAACAGGCAAGCTTGGCTCAAGGAACACTGAAAGGCAAAATGCGTATGTCATTGTGATCGTCGATGCATTCACGAAGTACACACTTTTGAGTTATTCTAATGATAAAAGCCAAAGCAGCAGCCTAGCAGCTCTAAAACGAGTGGTGCACATATTTGGTACCCCAGTGCAAGTCATAGTGAATGGAGGTCGTGAATTTCGCAGTGAGTTTAAGCTCTATTGTAATCGCATTGGTACCAACATACATTCAACAGCGCCAGGAACGAGCCGAGCGAATGGTCAAGTTGAACGTGTCATGGCCACTTTAAAAAATGCACTAACTATGACCAAGAACTATAATACCGAAAATTGGCGTACAGCATTAGAAGCCCTTCAATTTGCATTCAACTGCACTCCGCATAGAATGGCGGGAGTTGCACCACTCACACTTCTTACGGCTCAGCACCACAATATCAACTCTAATATAATCATGTAAGCATGCGTGGAGCACTAACATTATCACAATAAATTAAAAAAAAAGTTTAAACAGCGCTCACCTCCCTATGTACAGCAAATCTTATCGATACATTTTTATAATCCTTATAATGATGCGCAATAAAAAAAGCCTATCGCTAAAACACTAGTTGAAAACTTGGTACCTAATTAAAAATTATTTTGCTTAAAATAATTAAACTAACAATCATTTTTTGATTACATATTAATGTTTTAACTCTAGGAGTAACCAAGTGGTCAGCTAGTGCACCTGTAATCAGATGCCTAGTTCAAAGATAATCTCTCTCTTTCAGAATCGCGACTGGTGCTGAGCACGCGCCGTCTCGCAGAATGGTCTATTTTATTAAGTAATGTTATGATTAAAATGTATGATTTGACTAGGTAATATTAAAAAGAAGATGTAATGGTGAGTACTCTTTTAAGAGACGATTGTTCTCCTTATTTGTTAAAAAGTTAATCATTAAATTAAAAATTCAATTGTAAAACTATCATCCGGATTTATAAAAAACAACACATCATTGTTTAGTTAATTTGATTAAATTTAAGTAAATATGTTGCAATATTTTAGATATCATAGTGAGTGTGCCGGAACACCCACAAAATGCCAGTAGACGATTCGAGGCGTCACGGGATCGCTTGCGCACGCTACCGGGCCTCTACGGTTGGTCGATAATTTGTGTCAAAGTCAATATCAAAAATCTTTATTTAATATAGAAGCGTTACACTTGTTTATTGTTTGTCATAAATCTACCACCGGTTCGGATATAAACACATCAGACCTGAGAAGAACCGAAAGAAACTCACCGGGTTTTTTTTTATATCTCTTCCTTCGCAATAAGTAATATACAATAATAGCCGTATTATATATATTTTTTTTAATTTGAATTAACGTGGAGGCGAGCGTTTCATTCCCGAGGTGTGCAATAATTTAAAAACTCAGTGGTTGTGTAATATCCTTTAGCACAAAAACACAATTGAATATTTTGAACGTTTTCTGGGATCCTGTTGTAAAAGCGTATACATTGTCCACAAAAGACTTACTTAGTTATTGTGTCCCCACCTCATGCGGGGGAAACGCATACATGCGTTTTTCAAGCGAGAAAAAACAGTATACGTCATTGATTTTATATCCTGTTTCATTTTAATTTATAACATAATATATTTTTTATTATACATTACAGGTTTTATATATTGGTCATATTTATATTTTCTTTTCTCTTTAGATAAATAATTTTAATTTTGTCTTGCATTACTATGCGGTTACGGCTTTTTTCGAATTATTACCAAAACCAATGAAATCTATTTTTATTACTACTAGACTATCGCTGCCATTATAGTATTTTGTATGTATTATATAATTCAAATTGGCATTATACACGTTTAACTAAAAAATGTGCGGTCTTTTGTATTTTTGTCTATTTTAGTTTTTTGAATTATAAAATAAAAAAAAATTAACAAATATCCGTTAGATTAACTTTTGGTAAGTTAATTTCAACTTGAAAACCGACTATGACTGGGGAGCTCTATAACCTTTTAAGCCACTACAGCCATTTTGTACAACCGATGAAACAATATTAGTGTTCATTCAATGTGGGATGAAAATATGCTACGGATTGTGTATTCGCACTGAAGCAGCGTGCTAGAAGAAGCTTCCAACCTTTTCCTCAAAAGGGGAAAAAGCCTAAGCCCAGCAGTGGGAAATTTACAAACTGTTACTGTTTTAAGTTTTTGTATGAAAACTTTGATTATTCTGAAGTCAGTTTTGATCAGCAATACAAACTGTATTACAATAAATTATTCTTTAAATATAGGACTAATAAAAAACTGTTTAATAATATGTTTTTTAAGAAACCGTTATTATATTATTTATTAAATTTTAATTTCACTAAAAAATCGATATATAAATTCGATATATAAGTTGTTAGGTTAATCGTAGGGCCCGTTCCGCCCGACGGACTTCTTCAGTAAATAAGTTGCACATAAAATATAACTATTTTATTAAAGACATATTATGGTTATCACAATAGGGTTGGGCGAATCGCACGCGCTCACTGCTTGGTGGCGACTTCGTGCAGCTTCTTCTGTACCTCTTCGGCTTGCTTAACGAAGTCGTCGTAGGCCTGCTTGAGCTGCGGTGCCAGTTTCTGGTTGGTCTGCTCCACGTTGGTCGCGAATTCCTTAGCCAGCTTCTGGGACTCCTGTGAATAACAATTGCAGTATGTGAGTTAGATCCACAAATTATTATGTATTTTTAATGTACCTATACGTTGAAGCTAAATAAAATAAGTCTGTATTACAAACAAATTTAGTCTTCGCTCTTAGTATTATAAATATTATCAAATATATGTAGAACTAAAGTAAAATAAATAGTTTAATTTTTTGATAGTTCCAGAAGATTGAAGGCAATCAATTAACGACAGTCTGTGACAGTCTGCAGCACTGCAGCATTCCTTCTGCTCGCACGGCCGACAGACACATATTTAAGTATTCAATATTCTTCGTACTCACCTCTGCGGTTTTCGTGACGGCGGCTTGTATTTTCTGTTTCAAGTCGTTGGCGTGCTGCTCCACGTCAGGGTGTGCTTTGCGCAGCTCTTCTACGGTTTTCTCCATGTTTGCTTTCGTTTGTTCCAGCGCCTCTTTAGCCTTTCCAGTGGCGTCGTTAATCTGTTAATTTACAACAACATTTTTCACTTTACTATCACTAAAATCTAGACAATAAATGCTTCCCCTAATTGGAGATTATTAGAAATATAATTCAAAGCAAACAATCTCCATTGCCTTGACAATTAGCCTTGACATTGCGGATTACGAGCGAGCGATAACACGTGCAGCCCCTGTGCCGGAGCCGGATGATAGCAGTAGTCAGGTTACGTGGAGGTCACTTACCGCGTTTTGTAAGCTGTTGGAAAACGAAGAGATTGTTTTCAACACGGAGTCTGAACCATCCTTCAGCGCCTTATTAAGTTCCTGACTATTCTTCGAGTTAGCGAGCGCGTTGAATTGCTCGGTGAAAGTTTTCGAGAACTCAGCCGCGTGCTTCTCGATATCCTGGAGCGGAGAAGGAGCATCGCGGCGGACTTGTCTCGCTGATGCCTAAGTAATAAAACAATGTAAGAAATATTTCAATGTTCAAGCTATTTAGAAATAAACACAGTATAGAGAAAAACATGTGTAATATCAACGATAACTTACAAATGCCAAGCAGGCGAGGAAGAGAACGACAAATTTGGCCATTTCGAAGAGGTGTTGCAGGGTGATGTTGGTGTCTGGAGAGCCGAGGACAGTATGCTAGGTCCGGGAGTAAGCACGCTATTTAAGACGCAGCGCGACGGCCGCGGGGTGAGGGGCGCAGAGGGGCGCAACTGATAGCGGGTCTCTGGGGAGAAATTTTCCTGTACACGGTAAACACGGCCCGGCTGCCCTGTGCCCTGTTTACACAGTACAAACACATTAGCAATAATTAGGTAATGTGCACTCGCTATCTAATGGCCTGTAATTTGCAGTTGATAACTACGGCCCTGACCTAACATCCTCCTACAGATGCAACAGCCGATAGATCACGTCTCACAATCAGTAGGAAGACTCGAGCGATCTTATTACTCTAAGTACGCATTATGTCGAGTGTTCATTCGAAGTAACCGCCTCGCGACAGGAGGAAACGTCTCATAAGTAGTATGCCTGTATACGTTACTGATTACTTGGAATATAATACACACGAAAAAGGATTTTATTGAAAATAATTTACGACAACTTTTATTATTAACTCTTTTATTAATATTCAGTACGTTTTCTTTTTTTAATTCGGTACTTATCGAAAAACTTTTGTGCTATAAATAAAAAAAAAATGGAAACAATGGAAGAAGAAAAAAGCTGAGCGAGCACCAGTATTTAATAATAACAGAACATACTAATTTTTGGTTCGAAACGAATTCCGAAAGAACCGAAATGTGTTTAGTTACTATTTTTTATCGCGAATATTGAATCATAAATTGTGAGTATAACGTTAAGTTTTGAGTTAATTTAAGTTTCGGGTGTCTGACCCGCGTGATAACTTCGGGTCAGAGAGAGACACGACGCGAAACGAGTAGAGATACCTACAGTTTATTTGACTTCGTACCAAATCTCAAAGAGTATGTTACTTGTAGCGTGCGTCATCTTAAATAGCATCGACAATATCGTCGCCGAATACAAAAAAAATACATTCATGCGAGTATATCCCACAAGATATTAATCACACGAATAATTTTAACCAAATGCTAAATACAAACGGTGAATAAAGAGTTACAATACAAAGCGACAACGAATGCAACACGAATCCACTGATCGGCTCTCGGGAGGCGGAAGAACTCTGATCGATCGAACTGTTCAACGCGTTCGTTCAGAACATTCCTTTGTACACCACACGTACTCCGCGGAACGAAAAGGAACAACGGAAACCGAAAGGCTTTCTTTTTTGCCACAAACAACAAAATATATTTTTGTATAGTGTATCCACATGTTTAAGGCGCCTTCTCGTGGATGCCTCGAGGCTGACGTCCAGATAACCTCTAAATCATGACATGGCTAGCTACACCTACCTACTTACTTAACAATTGTTGCTATTAGGTACCGGCGGTGCCTTATGAATCATACTAATGTTAAAACTGCACTAAAACGTGATAGCATTAATACGGAACCTGTCCAATTTTATATTATTACTAGCAGATCCCGCGGCTTCACCCACGGATTTCAGCTCGTGACGAAAATACTTCCAAATCTGCCATTTTCACGGACATGACTATTTTAATTATGCTCGAAGTAAGAAGGTATGCGCTTTGTGTGCAATGTGTTATCTCAATAGTATTGCTTGTTATCAATATGTGTTTATTATTTACGTTACGCTTAACATACATTACAATAATTAGCCAAAAACACACCGTTTTTGAGAAAATTTCATCTTTGAAGATATTCAAAAATGTTTTAGTATCACTTAAAAAACAATTGCGTCGGGCGCGCTGTACGACCGTACGACGTAACAGCGCCGCTTGGGGTTACGGGCGGAGCCATAGCCGGGGGAGTGCTGACCACGTTGTGATCATAATTTCACAATTCTGGAAACCTCGCCGCCTCAGCTGTGTTCTTCAGGTTACACTGTATGTTGTTTTAGTGCAGGTCGTGCTCAGCGGTGACGGACACTTTGCACGTGTCGATGAAGCTCCGGGATCGATAAAACTTCAAATAGCTTGCCCCAGGTGAACTTTTCACATGTAGTTATATTCCATGTCATTATAAAAGCATATGTTATTTTTCATTATATAAAAAATGACATAACAGCCGCCGCAAACAACAGTATGACCGGCACGACCGGTCAGCCGGTCACGTCCGCAGGTCGAGTGGTCGCGGTGAGCGATAACGGAGCCTCCTCGCTGAGCACTGAACTCCGTGCTCCAAGTGACAAGCTCGTGTTAGGTGCCACTTAAACGACAACATCGATTGCCTCTAATCCGATAAATTAGCTCCTTTTTGTTAATCATTGGTAACCTGCTTCTAAAAACCGGTTAAGTCTAAACTACTACTTTAACTACTATTTAAACTTACATTTCAACTTGTTTTTTTATTATACTTAACTCAACCATTTTGCCTATAATTACCTTTTACAAGTAGACAAACAAAACGCACTTCTCTCAATTTATTTTCTCGATATTAGTATTAAATAATAGCAAAATGAGTCAAAAAAATATTAGCAGGATACTGCAGCGTAAATATGTATGTAGGTAAAAATACACACACACTATATCCTATAACGATGCGAGTTAGCGACATGACGGGCGACGCCGACGCTAAATGTCACTCATTTAATTATTATTTTGCTAATCATAACATTCGCCCAGTTCAACCTCGGCCGGTCAAGGACGCGCGCTGTTGTCAGCAAATGAGATAAAGTATAAAGCAGAAATAACGCATTCAGCGTATTTTACGAGTGTTAAGTAATATCTTAATTTCTTATACTACTATATTACAGCATATATATACATATCTGTGTGTGTGTGTGTGTGTGTGTCATGTCTTCACTATGCTATATTTTTTTTATAGGTTTCGATGTCCGAGGGAGTTTAATTACATCATTCGATTTGATAAGTCGCTAACACATAGGATGTAGGCTTATAGACACAGACATAGTTCCGCTATCCCTACCCCTACCTAGCTAGAATATAAATAACGCTCAGTCACAGATACATAATTATTACTTAATATATATATAATATACTATTTTCAAAATGTAATAATTTGAAATTGCTGAAGCTCTAGAAATGAAATAATAAATTTAATTTACAACGAGAGTGAAGGGCGAGCACCTCGTTGTCGGTAAAATAGCTGCAAGCCATGAAACATCTGAACATCACCCTCGACCCTTACGCGTTTGGGTAATAAACACCGTAAATGCTTACGTCATTCCTAAAATGAATTAACTAACAAAATAGGAATTGTTTTAGGTGCTCCATTTAATCGTCGGGTTAAGTATCAAAATCTTATCACTATTGCTACCAGGTAACGATATATTTTAGTTCGTATTGCTGTTCCGTCTGAAGGATGAGTTAACCAAAGAAGTAAGAGGCATGGACGTTTTAGCGCTTACATCATAAGCGCCAACAACCTTGGGGACTAAACCGTTATTTTTTTAATAGTAAAAAAATGGTTAAATGTTAAAAGGGATCGACATACTACGAGAAGAATTACTGCAGAAAATATAATATTTCTATATTTATAAACACAAGGTCTTCTAAGCGCTGATCGATTCGTTACATTATGTTTAAATAAATGTTTGTTATTAGAAAAGTGCTGAAGTGTTAGTGTGAAACTTAAATGAAATAAATGAGTATCAGTGCTGGACTTTGCCATCTCCATGACTGTACACGATAACGTGAGCAATGTTGATTATGCTAAAGTGCTCATTAATTGTTTAGCGATGGTCACGCCTCATTAAGCCACTAATGAGCACTTTAGCTTTGTTTCCTGTAAACACAATAATGTCTTATTTTACAAACATCAAATCAGCGTCGACGATGTATCAGGTATGTAGCGAACATCGCGGACCCCATGCTACAACAGGAAACGCTAGGACGAACGTCTTAGTTATATCCCTTAACATGAATGTGACCCAAAATAAGTAAAGTCACCAAACACTTCACGCTATATCTATTATGTATTCATTAGTTCATTTTGTATGTATGTATATATATATATAAAAGTATATAAATAATCAAAGTATATAAATGAACTGAATATATAAAGGAGATGTTTAGCACTTTTATATAAAACTATTTATGCAGGTATTAAGTATTGTAATTATTGCAAATAATATTGGATCACACAAAAGGCTAAAGACACGACGTAATTATTAATTATTGTCTAATACTTACTTTTACTAACAATGACAATTGTAGATTCGACGATGTAGAACAAGTGACCGCAGCCACGACGACAGCACGTGGTGGGAAGAAACGAGCAGACTGCGGCCGCGGCTGCGCATCGCTGCTTCCTCATCGACCACCATACTCGGTCTCCAGCCGCGCCCCGAGCGCAGGGCTGTCTCTAAGTACCGATGTGGTTATTACCTCGCCTACATTTTTGGAAAGATATACATATAGGTTTTGTTTGTATCCGAAGGACCTACACTGGGATAAAACTGCCTTGTGAATGAATTGCAAGAATTAAAATAATAATTCATGTTTTGAGAACAAACTTAAGGTTCGTAGAGTGACATCATCATATTTAAGGAGTTTTAAAAAACTAGTACTTCTGCTGATCCGGTGTAACTCTAACATTCTGTATATCATTGTTAAACTAGCTGTGCCTGCGGATTCACCTGCGTGTAACTTAAAGAAATTGCTAAAAGCAGACTTATAATAATTTCAGTATAAACAACATTTTTAGTTTTATTTTTGTGGGATATTAATGTTTATTGGTATTTGCCACACCTGGATCTAGATCCATGGGCAACATACAATTGGCAATGAGAAAAACATCATTCCCTTAAATCTATTCCGACATACTTGCATATCTTCCCTGTGCTTTATTTATTGTGACTACAAACGATACCCTCACAGGAAATTGTGTGTCCTTTTTAAACCTAAAAGATAAATCTGTGTATTTAAAAAATAAGTACTTATTATGAACTAACCGATTTAGTATAAATTTAACAAAACAATGAGAAAAAATATATGCGGCGACGAAACGAAATACCTACCTAACCTATAAACTTTAACTTACTAAGCTATCTAAAAACCGAAAACAAATACATATGTATGAGTATTTTCAAACAACCTCCTGTTGAAATATGTCAAAACTATAAAAAGTACAAAAAACTGTCTATATTCTTATCTCGATATCTTTCATAAGAATAATACCATGTTTATAAAAACGACTTCGCAAATAATGCATTATTTTACAAACACTAAATTTTAAGTGATGTTTGCCACAATACATTAGTGAAAACCGCACTCAAATCAGTTAAGCTGTTTCTAACATTAGCGTGTACAAAAGCAAAGATAAACAGACAGAGAGAAACAGAAATTCTAAAAATCTTTGTTTTGGGTTCTATTGCGACCCTTACCCTCAAAAATAATTTTACTCATATTCCTTCCATGTACAGACAGCGACAAGTTAATTCTTGCAGTTTCGACGAAACGGAATCAGCTGTACACCAATCAAAATTGTCAATAAAAATATCATCTATTATTTAAACGGTTTATCTCAATCGTGTGTTTTCAAACTAAATTGAATTAATGAATCCGGACGCGAGGGAGGCATCGAGGGCAGCTGATATCGTTATCACGACAGCAAATACGCGAACAGGATCTACCTTCGTAACTACGACTTGGCCAGCCTGACTCGCATTACCGAGACGTGCGCGCACGTAAGTGGTGACCCACCCTGAGCGTTTGCATTTTTTCCTTATACGAACTATTCCATATACTAGCAATGCACCGCATTTGACTCACTCTTCAAGTCGAAGGCTCGTCGAGGCCTTTTTTATAATTTAATATGGTTATTTAAGACTAAAATAGGTAAGATCCAATGAATGAATTTGCCAACCCTGTGCGGACCGCTGACTATTCACGTACTAAATACTCGCCGCGCCATCATCGCCTATTGTATCGCATACCTACCTGAGCATTATTGCGATGATAATATTTCGGTTGCTATTACATTATCATGGTGCGTGCTTTGATATGGCTCGTTGGCGAGTATTATTGTGGGCTTCGTGACTAGAGTTAATTTAGTGCCTGATTAAACTTATTTTATTCATACGAATACAATTACTACATTTATTATAGACAGAGTTGCACCGCCACAGTCTGGTGGCGCTGCTGGTCGCCACACACACGCTTAGTGTCAATATACTAAGCGATTACTGACACGATATAAAAAACCCTTATCAGTTTAAACATTTGTGATTTGACTATTTCAATTGAGTCCACGTCTACTCGGGTTCCGGCAAGCAGCCAGCGTCGGGTACTGTCCCACTCAGTCCGAGCCTCTCCACAATCACGTCACGATACGGGTTGTATTTCATTTTTGTTTAGTTTAAAAAAATCGCAAACTTGTTTGTTTGTGAATAAATTAACTGTAATAATACCTATTTTTTTTAAGAACAGCTAGGCGGACGAGCATATGGGCCACCTGATGGTAAGTGGTCACCAAACGCCCTTGGACATTGGTACTGGAAGAAATGTTAGCCATCGCTTACATCGCCAATGCGCCACCAACCTTGGGACCTAAGATTTTATGTCCCTTGTGCCTGTAATTACACTAGCTTACTCACCCTTCAAACCGGAACACAACAATACCAAGTACTGCTGTTTTGCGGTAGAATATCTGATGAGTGGGTGGTACCTACCCAGACGAGCATGCACAAAGCTCCAGAGATACTATATAAGTACGATATAAGTGAACAAACATATTATTATTTTAAGACGGGTATTCTCTAAGAACCCTTCTATTTCTCAGGACACTTTCCAGAATATAATATACAGCCCCGAGTTCAGTTTGCACAGGATGTGTGTGCAGACAAACTCATAGACTAGTTTCAATAATTATATATTTGGAATTTACCCATTACAGCTTTGTATGTAGGTATAATACAATTATCTTATACATGACGGGCCGGTTGGCGTGATTGGTAGATACTTGCCTTTCACGCCGAAGGTTGTGGGTTCGATTCCCACCCAGGATAGACATTTGTGTGCATGAACATGTCTGTTCGTCCTGAATCTGGGTGTAATTATCTATGTATGTATTTACAAAAGAAAAGTAGTATATGTAGTATATCAGTTGTCTGGTTTCCATAGTACAAGTTCTGCTTAGTTTGGGATCAGATGGCCGTGTGAATAATGTCCCAGGATATTATTATTATTATTATCACAAATATACATTCTAAAAGGCATAAATAAACTATAGTTATTAAGAAAATGAAGTTTAATTTTAACGAACGCCTAACTAACTAGCCAAGTGAGCAGGTAGCGGCAGGTAAATACCTTCAAATTATCTGACGCCGAGTTTCTTTCGTGCGTTTGGATTTATTTTCGAACCCGTCGTTGAGTAACTTCTATTGGGAATAAATATTTCTACATAGACTGGCCTTTTAATATGTATGGCGATTATTATTTAATAAATAAAGTTTTAAATGTTAACGGGATATTATGTGATGATTGTCTAGAAGACAATCAAACAATTGAAAATGATTTGCATTGTTTGGGCAGTAAAATATGTTGATATTACTTCCTTAAACACTGCACTGCACATTTATGATTTATATAATATTTATTTATTATAGAATTAAGTATATACCATAAAATAACAAAGTTACTATATTTCAATTCACAGAGATAGATGGCCAATAACGATGAGATAATTATGATTATATTACTTGTCCAAATAAAAGAAACAAAGATAATTAACAGAAAATAAATACGTATTGACAAATAAACAATCAATTACGAATTCCTTAATGGTATATAATTGATAATGTAATCAATAATAGTCAAACAACTTGCTTTATCGATTCTCGGGAACGGTGACTGGGGGCACTTTTTATTTTACTATAGTGATCGCCCAGTGGTCGAAACCATTATTGAAAATCTGATAATATATTATGAATATGCGTGTTTTGAATTCGTTTTGTTGATAACAGGACAGAAAATGGTAATGAAATGGTAATGAAATGTATTATGCAACGTATTACATACGTAATTACGTAACAATTGACTACATGATGGTCTCGTGGAGTCCCGAGGTCCTGAGTTGAAATCCTGATCAAAAAAATAAAAGTTTTGTGGTTTTTTTTTCTTTGAAGAAATTCTAAGAAGTCTTCGTAAGATAATTTGATACATGAAGGACGATTTCACGATATACAAATGAACATATTGATGTTTAGTCTCTTGATTTAAGTTTAATTAGTATTTTTATCACTTTAGTTTTCTAAAGTACCTAATTGTTTATTAATAATAATAAATATTTACTAATATAACTACAATCATGGACCCAAGCTTTTGTATCAACGCCATCTAGTTTAGATTTATCGTATTTAACACATCACTCATAGATGGCGCTGCAAGGTGTGCAATTATCGTTACAACGTTTTACGACTTATTCTTGTTCAATATATCTAAAGTGAATAACTATAATCATTATGCTGATTAGTGGTAATACTTTGCTTCAGAGAGCTCATTCATTTAAGGCAACGATACTCAACCTTTTCTTTATAGTGGCCACAAACAAAGTATTTAGGTAATGATTTCTTAGGTTTCGGGATTGTTACAAATATATGAAACAATTATGAACAGATTTAACGGTATTAATAAAAACCTTTACTGGTGGTATGGCTACCTGCAAGCTCGTCTGGATAGGTGCCACCCACTCATTAGATATTCTACCGCAAAACAGCATAATTTAACAGCAATATTGTTAAGCGCCTGTACTTAAATTGTACTAATATTGCGCTCAAGCAAAATTGTTGTAATCTCAACGTACTCTTAATAATATAGGTTATCATGTCTTGTAAATATGGCCGTATTAATGCAAAGAGGAACCACAGGACAATTTTGGATTTTTTGATTTATTGGACAAAATACATTTAAAATGGTGTAACTTATTGTGCCAAAAAGATAGCTATTAATACAAAAAACAATGGATTCAAAAGCAAAAGTAATCAATACACTTAATGCAAAATTGACCCGTTGAATCATGGGACCCGGATGTTCAAAGATATGAACGAAATTACTAAAAAGTCATTTATACAGAAAAGATCTACATATACTTAGTACATCGACATACATTATGCAAATTTGTATTATCTATGTTTATAATTAATACGCAAAATGGAACAAAGTATGTGTTTTTTACGCACAAAATAAATTCATGATTCCGTTACTAATATATTATGCAAAATAGAACCAAATAAATAGGATTCCGTGATGTGGAAAGAAATATTGTAAAATAATGTAAACTACTAGCTAGTGGCTCCATTTTGCATATAATGTTTCCAGACCTACCATCGCTCGTAGGTACCAAATGGCATGACCACTTTTACGAAAAAATATTAACTTCTCCCGTTAGTACTTATTGGACAAGGTCGAAGTGTGCCGAGATCTTTTTGTCAAAACACTTCACGTTTCAACCAAAAGGGTAAACACTGTTCTTAATAAGATGAGCTCTCAGGATTTAAAAGATGGAAGAGTATTGAAAAGTTGAGGTAAGAACAAATGCAGCGATGAGAAAGTTAGACAAGTCAGGTCAGATGTCACATCAACTCTCTTTCTAAATATAAATCTCATTATAGAAGGAGTGAGCGCGAGACAGATTATCTTAAACCTGACATGAGTTAAGACAAAATGTATAATTTATACTGTGAGTATATAGGAGACGCTGAAAAAATCGCTAAGGGAATGTATTAAAAGATATATTACAAACATTTCAATCTTATAAAATATACTTGTAATAATTGTGCTACGTTGCAAGCTAATTTCACTCACTGTAAAATAGCTGAGGATAAAAGACAACATTGAACGCGAAAATCATTGCCGAAAATGGGAAGAAGCTCGATAGTTTTAATGTTAAAAGAATTTTTGCATTCGCATCCCACCCTGAAAAAAGTTACTTAATTATTAAAATATAATATTTTCCTTTGTTAAGTTTTGTGCATTAAGGGTTTATTATAATAAAATACGTGCTTTCATTCATCTTAATATATTTGCGGGTTGTGGTTCCTTTGTAAATGTGGTAAGTCATTAATTAGTAAAAGTAAAAAGGATATATATTTATTTTCCACTTATATATTTTCGTAATTATCTAGAAATTAGTAATGAGTACAGTGCAAATTTAGATACCCATATTTAAATAAGTAATTAATAAATTCATCAAATTATGATAATTTTTTTAACCAAGCTGCTGAATATGTTTTTGTAAAACCTTTGATATCTCAGAAATGTGTTTTTGTAGAGTGGTTCCTTTTTGCATATAGTATACGGACAATAGGCATGATGACAGTATTAAAGAATTAAAAAATAAATGATTTTAGAATCCATTTCATTTAGAATCCAATCCGAATCCAAATTCCGACTGAGGAGTAGCTTTACATTTAAAACAATTGAATGTAATCGAATACTGTTCATAATAATCGAATTTATTTCATAAAATAGGGCAAAAAAAAACTCAGGTAAACTATAAAAATACGTTTAATACTAGCAATGAATAGGTTATGAGACTAAGCGTACGAGGCGGTCTGGCGGTCACCGGTGCGGCGGCAGGAAGGCGAGCGCCGTGAGCGCGGCGTCGGCGGCCGCCACCAGCGCGCCGCGCCAGCGCCACAGCGCCGTGTCGCGCACGGGCTGCGCGCGCAGCTCGGCGCACGACTTGCTGAGCGCCGTGACGCAGTCGGCGCGGTAGTGCTGCAGCCGCGCGTGCCGCGTCTCCAGCGCGTACGACGAGCACGGCCCGCCGAGGCACGCCAGCGGGAAGTGGTTGTGCAGCGCCAGCACGCGCTCCGTCTCGTGGAACGCCTTCACGTACTGGCCGGGCTTGGTGAAGTTGCGCGTCCGGTACACGTGTTGCAGCATGTGTAGGTATCGCGGCACCCCCTCCTCCCAGCCGTGCTCGTGCCGCAGGGAGTCCAGGTAGTAGAGGTTGGAGGCGTGGTAGGAGGAGCGCGGCGGCTTGCCCGGCGCCGGCTGGGAGAGGGGAAGCACGCGCTTCATGAGCGAGCTCCAGTCGGGGTCCTCCAGCGGCACGATCACCTCGTCTATGTCGAGCAGCGCCAGCCACCGGTACTGGTACATGTGCCGATACAGGCAGTCGTTGTACGGGATCAGCTCCATCTGTCGTTTGTGGGTCGTTTTCTTTTTTAGATACATGTGTTGCAGGCCGGGGAGGTTCGGTTGGCCCCCGGGCAGAGTTATGGGCGTCACCTCAGTTACACCGAGTTCATTGTAATAGTTCAACACCTTCGTAATGTTCGGGTGCACCTGAAGTTCGTAAAAGAATATTTTGTCCGCACCCATAAGCCGTATTAACTCGATCCATTCCACCAGACGAACCGACAGGTCCTCGTGTAGAAAGTCTAGCCCCTTCACGCAGACGGCGAATTCCTTTTGAGCGAGCGGTGGTTTGGGACGATCGTAATGAACGCGCAGGTTGTTCGTGGCGCGATCGCAAGGATCGACCACGATGGACACGGAGGCGGGCACCAGGTGACGCACCTCGGCCGGCAGCACGCACGCCAGCAGGTATGGCTGCAGCACACCGTCCCGGTAGTTGCCCCACTTGCTGTTCCACACATACTTGTACTCGAGGTTACGCACAACCACGGGCGCCTCGCGTTCCTCGAACCACAGCTGGCAGTGCGTCGTCATCGTTGGCTTGATACGATCGTGCACGGCGAGCACGCGCACAGCAGGCCCGATGCGGGACGTGTTACGCGCGTCCATGTAGGCGCCGTAAAAGTGAAAAACGTCGGACTTGACGCGAAGCGTTTGCCAGTATGTATTGTGGAATTCGAGGTCATATATAGAGGGGAAGGGCGCACAATCCTTCTTCTTGTAGAACTTGTTCTTGTCATTCCGGTGCTTGTGCCAGTAGGCGAGCGGCAGCGACGGCAGGCGGCGCTCGGCGTCGGCGCGCAGCTCGTCCTCGGTGAGCACGCGCGTGTCGGTGGCGAGTCGCGGCGCGGCCGGCGGCGTGGAGGGCACGGGCGCGGGCGTGCTGGCGGCCTCGGACTGCAGCAGCAGGCGCGCGGGGGGCGCGGGGTGCGCGCGCGGCGGCGCGGGCTGCAGCCGCGGCAACGCCAGCGCCGCCAGCGCGCCCCAGCACACCAGCGCTGCCAGCCACCGAAGCCGCGCGCGCCCCGACCCGCTCCACCGCGCGCACCACCCCCGCATGGCCTGAAATCAATAAATATCACATTTCAAATACGTTTCATACACTTATCGTTAAAACAAAACCTTTAAAGGGTCTGTAATCGCTTTACATGATTGCAGCCGGCGGCGGCTGGCTCGCTCTCACTGTCTACATGCGTGCAGCAAATTGTCTCGGATATCAATCATCTGGTCTCGGTTTGTTTGTCTGTCTTTCATTTATTTTACTATAATTTAAATCCAGTCACATATAATTTCAATTCGAGCTGACTCATTACAAAACATTAAATCTTTATATTTTTAATATAAAAAACACATATCGGGAAGTTACTGTCAACGTCGTCAGTCGATGTCAGGCGATGTCAGTGTGATGTGCGATTCGATGCATCAATGTCAAGTTCGTATTTGTCATCAAACGAAAACACACTGTTGTTATCGTATCACCTAAGTAAGGGTTTGTTCTTAAAATTGCATTTATTTATAATAAATGATTAATTATTCAAAAGCAGGTTTGTGTGTTTAGTATAATTATGTGTAATTTATTTCTATGGGAGTGAGTTTATAAGTTGACAGCGGTAAAGTCCGCGTGACTACTGGGTACCTGCTACCTGCTAATGACGAGTGTCAAAACATACGAGTACAGTAACGAGGAACCCATTTGTTCGTCATCCTTTCGTAGAAGTGTTACTTGATCATTTTTACTGGGAATATACTCGTTGGTCGTTCAATACCAAACGACAGCTTTTGCTAATTTAGAATCTGGAGTAGTAAAAATGGCGGAAACGTTCATTCAGACTATTTATTAAACAAACGTTGGCATTGGTATATCTACGGTCCTGAGTACATCAAATAAATCCCGGTCGGGCAGGACCAACTAGTAGATTAAAGGTTGGCGGTAGATACAATCCCGGGCCTCTAATTCTGCACTTGAAGCCCTGAAGTATTTCCTAGCCTTTAAATTCGTCGCGTCGGCTTGTTGAGAGTGAGGTGACTGACCTGGTCTTTGATGGGAATTACCGATTAAACTATATTCATAAAGTTCTCAAAAATCTGAAGCATAATTAGAACAACATATATTACTTTAAATCGGAACTGAAATGTCAATTATAATGCACAGCGCAGACCAGCGCGTGACCAACGTCGGCCGAGCTCATGGCATAAGGCCCGTACCGGATGTAATTTTCGGAAGCGCGAGCGTCGCGCGAGGTCGCTCATAAAGCTCGCCGCGCACACTTAATTATATTTATTGCATAACTAAACGTAGCTAATAAGTAAGAAAAAGTCGCAAAGTAATCGTGTTAGGAATTAACTTACTTACCATCCGGTTTACGTACAAAATATTACGTACTTTACGAGGATTAATTCATTTGGCATTCTATCTCCACTGAAGGATACAAAGTGCATTTCGAATTTAGCTTTAAATTGACAAACATTATCTAAGCAGACATGTTGTTGTATACGACTCAACACGCTACACACTAGGATAAATCTTATTGAGTCATTTATCCGACGGTAGGTTAATAGCAACTCAACTGGTGCTGTGTGCTGTGACGTCAGTAAATGATCCAAAGGTATTTCGTTACTAAGATTGTGATAACAAGCCCTCGATAAAAGCAAATGACAATCATGCACGCTTCGTACATTGTATTACTGGCTCTATGATACTGGCTAGATGACACACGTACGTGTGAACATTGACGTTTCAAGAGACTAGTGTAACTAAGTGCCGTGTGCGCTGGCGTCGCGCGGTCCGCAGCGTAACGGCCCATTGTGTTCGCCTGATGGCTACATGTACGTCGACACCTTATGGTATATACATTTCACTTTCTTATACCTTAACCATATAATTAAGCACGTATCTAATGAATACGAACACTACGTTGAGTGTACGATGTGTATGAGTCAATATACGTATTTCCCTTTTAAATATGACTGAAGGATAATTTGCTTTTGATTGAAAGACGTTTCGGCGCGGGCGGCCTCATGTCGAACAGCTCGCACGGAACGGTCACGGTCGGTGACGTACACGCGGCGAAATTGAATCAAGTGATTAATGACACAAGCGATTATGTTCCGTTTCATTAGGGCACAGCGTCTATATTAGTTTGTAAATTATGTAGTTAGAATTCTAAGTAGCGATATGGCCCCGGTCGCGGCGAGGACATAATACTATCATATTACGAAGTTGCATTCGTATGACATTACTGCTTACAAAGACGGCGCGTTTTATTTAGAAATGAGTTTGTGATTTGCATCGCTTTACGCGTATTCGTTTTCCGTTGCTTATGCATAAATGTTTGTTAAGAAATAATCGGTTTTGCTTAAAAAAAACGCAAACAGCCGTAAATGTTTCACAGCTGGACCTTCTGACCGGCCGTGTCTGCAGCTTATCGTCACGAAATCGGTCACAACACAACATCTAGTCGATAAATGAAATATTTTATCGTAAACATTTTATTAACACCTATCTTATCACCGAAACACCAAACCGCCATTAGTTCAACATAATCTAACATTAAATCAAGTGTAATCACATATTTAGGTTCATGTAAATAATATCGAAATACACGCATTCCACAATATTGTGCAAACAGCATTATTATAGTTACAGTGTATTAATAAAATATTATATATTTATTGAGATTTAGCTTAATATAATAAGAAAATATATACATAAAAAATATGTCGAAGTAGACGGAGAGAAAATTGTCGGTCCAGGCGCTTCTGAAGCGAATGCTGCCAAAACTATTATAGATAAATCTGTGAGTATAAATATTTCTGTTTAAATATATGGGAACGAAAACTTTAGTTTAATTATCACAGATTTTTAATCTTATAACATACTACATAAAGTTTAATATAGATACCATAAAATATTTATCAACTCATACGAAGATGGAAATATTTTTATTACCGCTTAAGAATATTTATTGAAATAATAATTACTTCAACAATACCCTTTACGTGCCAAGTCGATGTTCCTTGCTTCAGTCGACGTTCTGACGAGCACGTTTGGACGATTTCAACCGGAAAATTGCAAGGCGGAACATTTATTACGATATCGCAATAATCCATACAACGAATACTAAATGGACAATAACTTTACAAAAACTAAATTATTGCTCATCTCCATGGATATCGATACTTATTGTTGAACAAAAAATATAATTCGTGATGACGTCGATCAAATGTTGGAAGAATATTAGCTTCTTAAATCACTGAATTAAAGACAACGAATAAAAATTCTAGAAAAACCTGATTAAGATTCGTAAATACAAAAACAAGTCCAAAGGCAATTGCATACTTTATCCGCCTCTAAGACACGTTAAAGTTTTTGTTCGGTCGTAACTTAACGACCCGGAAACCTTGAATTACCCGCAAACGTTTATATTACCGGCAATTAGTAGACGATGATCACATGCCTCGTGATGATCGTGAGTGATCGCTAATGGCTCCGGACAGCAGCCGACGGCTCATCGCGTCACGACCAACGTGATGCCGACAGGTGGAGCGACTGCGGGTCGTGATATCATATCCTTGTAGCATCCTTCATAGCAACGTCAACTCTGAGATAAAATACTCTTAAGAATTTTTCTTAAAATAAACTCGAACCTCCACACCACCAACATTGAATATTTTTGGTACAGGAATTATACCAATAATGAAAATTATTAGTTAATCAATTTAAGTAAGACACTTCATTCAGATCAGACAGGTATATTATTTGAGATGGCCCAGTGGTAAGAACGTGTGAATCTTAACCGATGATCGTGGGCAAACCCGGGCAAGCACCACTGAATTTTCATGCACTTAATTTGTGCTTTACGGTAAAGGAAAACAGCGTGAGGAAACCTGTATGTGTCTAATGTCACTGAAATACTGCCACGTGTATTCCACCAACCCACACTAGGGCAGCGTGATGGAATAAGCTCCAAACCTTCCCCTCAAAAAGGGAGAGGAGGCCTTTAGCCCAGCAGCCGGGCATTCACAGGCTGTTACGGATAGGTATTTATATTTTATTCAATAATAATGGCAAAATACAAGTGGAGCGATTTGAATCGCAAGTTCGAGTCTGAGCCTCTTTACACTTAACTTGATGATAAGTATGAAATGGGATTATGACGTCAATCGTCTATTATTCAAAAAAGAGGAATAATGGTGAGTCATCATTCATATACGATTGGCTTCGCAGTTTTATATTGATTTTAATAATTATATTTTGAACGAACGAACGGGTTGTCTCGTGTAAATTATAAGATAAAAGGTTCTCATATCATCATATGGGTTCAAACAGCGATCACTCATTTGATCAACGCGGGTAGAAGGGCGTACCGCGTATAAATATTAATATGATAACACTTAGGAACTTTGTCGAACGTTAATGTTACTGTAAGATGTCTTCCCACATACCGAGTCACTTACACCGTCGATGGTCCGACAACTACGCAGTAGAAGAGTTATAGTACTCGTGCCTGTAATCGTACGGCTCACTCGCAGGACTAGACCACACAGTGTCGATGTTCGACGGTTGATTAGCTGTCGGGGCACCGCACCTAACGAGACCGACAACCGTATAAATTAATGATATACAAACTGTGTATTACGTAATATCGGAGCGTGATGTGTATATACTGAACAACAAATAACTGGATTGTAGCTTACTAATGATAAAAAAGTAGTTGTGGTGGTTGTATTGTACGTGTCATGTATAGTAATGTATGCGTTTTACGTTACGCGAGAGGGCTCAGATGGCGGCGATGGCGGGGTCGTTGTACCCGCAGGGGCTCGTTTTCATTATGCAAGTCGCATGCGCCTGCGCATTGCATATCGAATTATTAGTCAATTTGCAGCCATTTGTCAGTTTATCATATACACATACATAATATAATTATATTATACTATATATATGTATATATTGTAAGATTAATTACAATATATGCGTAACGTATACGTTCATATTTACAGGACATATAAATATGATAAAATATAGTATAGTACGAGTATGTTATTTCAATGGATACAAAGTTTTTGTCGGTTCTTCTCTCAGTAAGATCTACATACCGAATCGATGGTGACATTACATTTGATTTAATCTTCTTGCATAACAATACATAAGTGCTAGTAAGAGCCTATTTGAATAAAGTGTAAAGTTCGAGGTCCAACAACAAGTACCTACGAACACGAGTACGACGGAAGGAGAAAATGTGGTTGGTAAGTTCTCCTATCTATCGCGATGCAAACGTCATGCTTACGTCATGACATCGATATTAATATCGTTTTCACTTTTACGCGCAAATGTTTGCATATCGCTGGTATTTGTTGAAGCACAGACGCTTTAGTACTAAATATGTACCGAGTGAAACGACTTCATCATCTTATATAACGCAAATTTATTTTTTTATAAATTAACAGTTCGTTGATGTCGCCTGCATCTGAACCGAAAATTGTGGGTTCAAACTCAATCAGGCACCACTGAATTCATGTGCTAATTTGTGTTTATAAACTCTCGTTAAAAGGGGACGAGGCTTTAACCCAGCAGTGGCATATTTATAAGCTACTTATGTCCCACAGTTGGGCAAACGCCTCATCTCCTCCACAGGCGAATTATAAACTTTATTTTATCTTCGATTAAGACTCACTTGATACCTTTTTGTAATTAGGATAAACTGATCGGCTGAGTTTCATTTAACACGAACGTGATCTGAGTTAGCAACATTTGGTTAATTTATCTTAATATAGTTACATGTACGCGACGTGCAATATGTTTACTTGAACAACGAGTTTGCAGCAAAGTGTCAGTGATTTCTTAATTTATTTCATGAACATTATAAGTTAACCAGCCGACCTAAATACATAAGACATAATTATTGACTAAAATCTGACGCCTGCAAAATTGCGATACATTTTTAAAGTTTATTATCCACGACGGAATCTTCAATTTGGGAACGATGAATTTATTGCTCGTAACTTTGTTTTATACGTTCAAAAACATTAAAACCTAGAGACCGACCTAAGCCCCCTCGCGATATTAAATAGCCTTAGTTAATAACGTTGGCTGCGCTGGGTCGGCTCGCGTCTAACCACCTTTCCCTTCACCCTAGTCCTTTCCTAAAACAAAACACGTCTGACTGGAAATACAAGAACGCGCGTCGAGGAGACGGCGGAAAACAACTTCGTGGTTTTGTTAACATTAGCTAGAACCGCTCGCAGCGCTCGCAGCGCCCGCCCCAGGCGATATGTACGCGGGATTTTATTACTTATAACAAAACAATATGCTCGCCGTATATTTATAGAATATGTTAAATAAATATTTGTGCCTATTATTTTACATTGAAAGTTTGTAAACGAAACATGATATAAAAAAAAACCGCTGATTTCTTTCGCCGGTGCTTCTCAGGACTGGGTGTTTCATTTATTTATTTATTTTGAGTTGAGTCGGTTTATGAATGTGACTTACTTAAAAATATTCAAGCGGCATCTTGAACTATTCACGAATACAGCAAAATGAAAGTTAAAAGTGACATAATTATAAAGTATACAAATTCAAGAAGTCTGCAAATAATTTAACGACTGCAAGGTACTGTCCTAAAAACCTGCCAAAAGTTTGCCAAAAGTGCGCTCGCGTTTGCATAATGATGCAACGTTACGCAAACGTGCAGGCGGCCGAACTGAAATAAAACAAACCAGCTCTCTAACCGAAATAGCATCCTCAGGTGACGCATGCGCAGGACAAAAAAAACATCGCCTGACGCATATCCTGAGTGTTAAGGATCAAATGAGCGACGAGCATCAAACAGGCTGGCGACGGTCCAATGGAATTAAAATCGTATCGAGTGACTAGAGAGCCGCCGAAGGGGAGGCGGCGAGCGGATGCCGCACGCGCGTCGGTAATGACCAATTCTTCAATCACTCCCTTAGATCGTTATCGCGCGTGGCGCACCGTGTCGCTGCTGTTAATCTGCACACAAAGGAGACTACTGCGCCGGCGCGGCGGCCGCGGCGCGCTACTTGACTACTGCGTGAAAACTAATCACACTCTTCCATCTGTTAACTGCAGCCTCAGTTAATTGCGGAATTTTAAATGATAAAGAACAGAAATTATTTGAAAACATTTGAGACATTTTGCTCGTATTCTATGCGTTTGCGCATCGTCCATCCGATTGAGTTAAAACTCTGTACCGTTGTTGGCGGTTGTGTAATGGTCGCTGGCGCGAGAATAGTATGGGATAATTGCTTAGGAAAAAAAAATTATGAATCATTACAACGCAGGCAGGACAGTATCGCTTTACTGTACAAACAAACTCTAACTCCGTGATATTTGTCCGTGATGTTTGTACTCATATTTGTCAGTTTTTTACGCTATAAGTTATAACACAGACCTGGAGCCTGAGAGCTCGCAGACAAGCCGGCGAGAAGGCGGTAATCGGGGCCAACGCTGAGATGTAACACCGGATGTCCACTTAAAGTGGTAGTCTGTTCTATGTCGAGCGATAGACAACTGAGTAGTTATTGTACGGGCGGGTAATTTTTAATCGCTTTATAATATTTTTTCCATCAATCGAACACTATATAATGATAATAAAGATTGGAATTCGCAAGTCACAATAACGTGGTGATTGAAATAATTACAATATACATAATACGAGGATAAGGTTAGCTTTGACGGATGGCGCTGTGATGGGCGTTTAGCTTAGCAGCGACAGCGTTCGCTCGCAAACGCGCCATTAGCGAGAGATTGACGATGACGACCGAGAAACGGAATTACAAGAATTCTTTAGAGAAATTCCGCGTGTCCACTCCGACTGATTCATGTCAACATCGATAAAGAAATTAAAGATTTACGTCACGTCATTATAAATAACGCACGACTAAATCTACTGTGACATATTTTAGGGGAGAGAATACCAGACGCATCGTGACGTCACTTGAGACTGCAGCGCAAACTCGTCTGTCACATAATGTAAATATTTATTGCTGTGTGTGGTTGTTGCGTGGCATCGTTATATATTATCTCGCTGTATGTGTACGTCTATGTATAGTGATGTACATTTGATATCGCTAACATTGTAGTTCAAAGCAGTAAGAGGCTCGGGCAGGCGTTCAAGTTGTAGGAGATACCCGCCCGGTTCGATCGACCGGCCCGCGCCGGGTCGCAGTTTGCGCGACCGCGAGTAATACTTTGCAGCTGCAACTTTCCCATCGAACCACCATTATAAAGAGATATACTATTCACATGATTGCACCAAGTTGCCGACTCCGCAAACTCAATACATACTTTCCGGGCAAGGTATTGGATCCGATATAATATAATTCCGCAACAATACACCTATAGATAATATAAAAACGTGGATTAACTTTCGTGGATATGTTACGCGATATATTATTGACATTTCCATTCAATTTAATCTTGTAATTTGAAGATTCGAATGTTTTACAGCGCAGTCTTTGCGTAACCTATCTCTTGTGCCGGAGACACATTAGCATTGTAACGATCTTACTAATAAACGGACGTGTCAACCGTAAATTTACTTTGGAAACGATGTAAGATGAACTACGCGCGTTATATGAGGCGCGAGCTGCCCTTAGGTGAGTTACGGGGAGGTGATCAACGCTTGAAAAGCGGGTCGTCTCCACAGTCTACGCGAGTGATTATTTAGAATAAAGAGTGTTTAAGTATATAGTGAGTGCAAGTAGACACTTTACGTAATTAATGTGTAACAAGTACCAATGTATGATCACTTTCATAATTTGTTAGAATAAGTTAAGTTTTATAAGTTTATCTATCAAAAATTATGTATTTACCCAACCATATTTTATGTTACTTTTTATTAAGTGGGATGTACTGTGCCGGAGACACATTAGTATTGCAACTATCTTACTAATAAACGGACGTGTCAACCGAATAGTGTTTTATTGCAATACTCATCAATCTGACATATACAGGTATATACATACGTGTACTCATAAGTACAGTACACTCTTCTGTAAAATATTTTACTCTAATGTAAGCACGATTACTTATCTACCAAATCTTTCAGATTAATAGATTTAGTACTTAAGTTTTACATACTCTTTGTACTGTATCCAAACGGGTGATAAGCACTTCGTTACAAGTTAAATCATTTTATTATAAATCTCATATCTAAACGACGCGTCTGAACTAGTAAGCGGGAACAACAACTCGCGAGGAAGGTACGCTCTCGAACTATGACATTCCTTTTAAGGAGCGAGTCGAGCTAGATGGAGGAAAGGTCAGATGGCAACGACACGGTAGGAGCGGCACTCCGCGAAGACAGCGAGCAGAGGCCGCGAGGCGATGGCGATCCCGTCTGTACCGATGCAAGTCGAACCCGTCCTTGTTTGAGGTTGCATGTCAACAAAATGCCAAAACGTTTCATTTCCTTTTATTTTTTATATGAATCGAAAGAACTATCAAGTGAAGCGAAGTATGTCGTAACTTTATTTGAATATAATCTAACTACAGATTTTGTCGTTACTGATAAATCGTTCTCAACTGTAACGCCGAATATAATTTGACATCGACAATAACCGGTGAGTTATTTTTGATATAAAATGAACGAAGCGGTTGTGAGTCAAGTTTTGTTAGATTATAAGAATTATTATATCGGCATAATATACTAAGAAATAACAAATATAGCAGAGCCGTTGAACTAATATGGACTGTATTTCTGTTCACATCCGCGCTATTCTCAATTCGTTACTCGTGTCATTTTCTTGTAATGTGTCCAGTTGATCGTCCTCATTCCGAACGTCCGAAGACAGTTACGTCTGTTTTTCTGCGCTCGCGCACCTCGCGTAATCAATTGTTCGGTCTCGAAACAGTGTTGTCGCTGAACTTGCCACCAGACAAGTGCGACCGTTATCGTAAATACAACGTGTGCTTAATAAATATTCACCTGACAATTTTTATTTATTTCTTAAAACTCGTTTCAGTCAAAATTAAGCTTTAATTAAATTGTGTAAATATTTTCTAGAAGTAAACATACATGTCGTTTGTGAGGTGTTCCACACGCGTTAAATTCGACAATCGACATTACTAAAGTTATCTAGTGCGTCTGAAAGGAGGTCAATCGTGGCTACATATAGAACAAAAGAAAATGCAATGGACAAGCAGTAGCCTTCGACTCTGCGCCGCTCGAACGCCGTTGTGAAATTCGCGATATTCTGTTAAACGAGTTATACCTTGCATCGCGTAATGTACGAATGCATGCTCGTGTTCGATCGAGTACTGTTCAACCGAAAGTAGTGAACAAAGACACTCGACAATTCCGACGAACAGAAACAAACACACGCGACGGATGCTCGTCTTAATTTACAGTGAGATAACGATACCAATAATGATTTTAGGAGAACCGCAATGGCCCGCTGGCAGGAGAGCCTTAAGCGAAGCGGCCGACAGCGCAATCATGTGCTTCATTTGTGTTTATAATTCGTCAATTAATACATCTCAAATTTTAATTTAATACATCTCAATTTTCAAATCAAACATGCGTTGGATGATCTAACTATACTAACTAATCACTTATACCCACTATCCCGCTACGGAATAGCGTGGTGGATTAATTTCAACACCACCACATCAAACAGCCAATAGAATGTAGCCCAGCTGTGGGACATATCCAGGCTATTAAAGAAATGTTGTAAGATTAATTTAAAATCATGTTTATTGAATATGCCAAAGATGCCAACGATGTCAAAAGAGGGTTTGAGCCAAAATGTCTTAAGCTGTTATTTCTTTGTTAATGTGAGAACGACGAATCGTATGTAGCGGATGTCGCTGATAAATAATTGAATTGAATTAAGGTGTTAGGAGCGCGTCATGACAACAAATTAGAATTGCAAATGATAACATTTAAATTTGTTTAAAAGTTTTCTTTCAACGATAACTACAATCGCAAAAAGCCTTAGAAAATACGACTAGCATACATACATACATATATATATATATATTAAATAATCAATCTATAAAAATGACTAAACGGTCTTTTTATCGGTCATCGACCTTATCCAAACCACACGTCCTTTGAGGAACAATTTGCTGTATAACGCTATCTTCGAAGTACGCAACAGTTTGCGAAATAAACGAACGTCTCCGAATGATTTACGACGAACGCCATGACAGCGCATCGCGGTTCCGCTGCGTAGACAAAGATGACGCGCCATTGACAAATACCATGGAGATTATTGAGAATTGGCCGGCGGGTTGCACAACTTTGATTGACAGTTCTGTTTTATTGGTCGATTTATACCCGTTTATACATTACTTTAAACATTTCGTGCTAGTATGTGCATTATTCGGATTTCGCATAATTTAGTTAGATCCTCATCGACTGAATCGCCTCGTATCGAGTGTTGTAGTTGGAAATTAGAGAATATCGGTGATAAGAAATTGCGATGCGTGTCGAACAGTATAGACTGTCGACGGAGCGGATGTTGCAATATGGAAGATCGCGCCAACTGTGTCAGTAGGATAATATGACGCGAATTATACACACGCGCCAACTATATTGCATTTTATAATCATTATTAATTTATTGACAATGAAAGTTACCATTTTCCAAATTGCATGATGTCACGCATAGTTCTTTGCAGTAGCAATTAGTTTTTAGTAGTAATTGATTATTATTGAATGAAATGCGTATGTTTGCATATTTTACACCGAACTACGTTACTTTACTAAAAACCACGACGTTGAACTGTAAGTCAGGGTCAAGCAGCGTTGTGGGAGGCACAACGGTGAGAACATCATATATTTGCATTATGTCGTAAAGTCAAATATTTGTTCCTAATTAATATCACATGGTCCATTCACCTGCCTGCGTCGCGTCTTAAAAACATAAGAAACAGTTAAATCGTTAATTAATGTTTATTAACTGGGTTATGAATAAATAAACATAAAAGGCGATATATATGTAAGACGTTATAATCGAGCTAAAATAACGTCGTATTCGAGATAAACACAAACGCGCGCGATCCTAAGGTGATACACAGCCTGCAGGCCGCAGTCCGCAGTCCGCAAACAGACCTAAGCCTCCGACTCACGAGATAATGGTCGCGGTCGCGGCCACGTCGGACATACGCGAAGGTGTGAGATTGTAAAAACTCTTGACTTACGTGTCAGAAAATATCTACCTATGTGTGTGTGAGAATATGACTGCCAAGCTCTACGATACAAAAGCCGGAATGAGTATTCAATAAGGTTGAACATTTAGCCCCTAAAGCCGTACGTTAAGCATACGTAAAGCAGAAACGAACTCTTATGATTTATTCAGAGCTGCCTCGCTCGCTGCAAGTGATCGAGTTCTACTCAGTTCAATGTCGGAAAGCTCAACAAAAGCCGGACAGACCGGACGATGCGGTCGCGCTGAAATATCCAAACACGCTTATTGCAAAATAAATCAAGAGCATTCTCTTTATGACATTGCCGTTACATTTATCTATAGCTACTAACAAAACTGGCGCTGTTTGCTAAACGACGATGACGTATATCCGAACACGCGGCTGTCGTGTGTTGTAACGTTGATCTTCGATGTCGTTTCGCTCGCCGCCATGTGGAAGTAGTTTTTTGCGTATGTACTCGTCAGTTTTTTCAACGAATTTGACGCACGTGCTCATTACTGACCTACTCTGTTTAGCCCACACGATGCAAAAATTATCTAAATACTAAATATAATACTCAAACTGCGTCAATGTAGAGCGTGATGATGCTATTCGAGGTATTTTGTGTTTGTTTTACGCTCAATGTAATTCAACAACTCTCTTTACAAGTGATATAACGCTCATAACGATGAAATAATCGAAATGCAATTGAATTCTCGACTCCCACGGCTGCCACACTCGAAAACCAGTTACATAAAACTCAAACTACACACGGTCCTGTTTCCATTTTAATCGTACTTAACAATTACATCAGAGATTAAAAATATTACCAGTTGAAACATGAAAACTGCCGATAGCCGTTAGATGTTACTAATGTGCATTACGTACATACCGTGTATTCGTATCATTTTATTAGCGGCGCACCGACTTCGCACGATTAAAAGAATGATTTTATCCCGTGCTATTTCTCGAGCAATGTTATAATTACCATATATTTGTTAATCATTCACCGTGAGTTTGCCCGCGCTGTGCAGTTGTGACGTACAACACAACACGACCCACCTAGCTCACACCGTCCATTTAAATCTCGTTACATTTCTAATGCTATTGCTGCGACTTACGCAGTGTGAAAGGTAATATTTATCTACATAAAACGTATATATGATTAATGTTTTTTGAGGAAGAAACTAGAATTTACACAAATTTGTACATTTATATTTAAAAGAAAAAATATTATCAGGGTCTTTACCGACGCAATAGAACCCAAAAAATTAATTGTTAGTTTTTTTCTGTTTGTGCGTGCTAATCTTAAGAAAGGCTTAACGGATTTTGGTGCGGTTTTCACTAATGTCGGTTCATAAATAATAAAGTTATGTCAATTTAAAGAATCACTTATAAAATGAATGTTCAATTAATTTGACTGAAACCTTAGCTACCTATAAGTGATAGTATGTAAAATGATTATGATTGAAGGTTTATACAAGCACAACCAACTTAAAAAATGTACAATTTCAGAGATTAGATATTTCCAATGTAAGTTGAGCTTAAATCTATATGATCAATCATATTAAATAGTGTTCAGCTTATGCTGGTACAGTCGGTTAACGCACCCACTCGGAGATATGTCTATCTTTTAAGGTTGACTCAATATAACCTTTTGTATGGTAATCAAATTTGTTCTAAGATACTGCTTTATTTGCAAAGTGTTACAATTCGCGAAGTAGGATTGAACCGTCGAGCTAATCAAACTGCAAGAAGTTAAGTCTTACCTTCAATGCTTAGATGCAAGATAAGGTAAGCATTCAAATCGATAGTTGGTGGTGGAGTGTTGTCCGCTGTCGTCTCGTTGAGCGACATCGCGCACGCGCACGACGCATTTGTTTAGTTAAGTGGAGAATGGACAATACGTTACCGTATTTGTTTACCTCCCCACAGGACACACGCTACATCGCTCAACTAACTGGCTATGTTAGCCATGCTCCCCCTCCAGCGTATCGCCTCGGTCACTCGCTCCCGAGACTTATGTTTTGTCAGACGGTGGAATCATCTTTCGACATATACATAAGAGAGCCGTTGATCTCGTCTGAATTCTCTCCGGTCGTATCGGATTGCCGTCACATCAGATTACGAGAGTGAGGGAGTAGAGAGTGCACTCTATGGTTGCGCGCACACGTATGCTATTATTTTCCAAGGCCAGTCTCCGTTAAGAACGGCAGCCGTGACAGAGGTCGGTCGAAAGGACATCATCATATTACGTATTTATATAACATTATTGCAATGAATTACAGCTAGTTACAATTAATTTTTGATTGTAATTTAATTAATTGTAACATAAGTCAAACATAAAGAGCACGTCGTGAGAGAAAGATAAACTTCCGCTTCAGTCGCGCACTCGCAGGTTGCACAAGACGACGCCCAGGGTTCACAACCGTACGATAATTTCCATTACATTACATTACATTACAATAATCAATAACAATTGTTGTTACTGTCATTTGCTACTCTCTGCCAATCACCGATCTTGGTTTGATGTGGAGTGTTGGCATTGTCTTTTGAATTTGATCATATTTGGCGTATATATTGCATATTATCCTGATATACGATAATTTTGCTCCATGTATGATAATTTTACGAGTTTCGGTACGATAACTGCCTGGCTTTAGGTTCTGAACCCTGCGACTCCACCGCCGCGCCGCGCCGGTCGACATCACGTCTCGGCTATAACGCTATATCGTTAACACAACGTGTACTACATGCGCACGTAGTTGTCCGTCTGTACCAATTGTTAAAACAAAGGAATCTTATTAATGATCTAGTGTTCGAATTAAAACACAAATAATACTAAATGTTAACAATTATATTTTCATCGTTACAAACTGTTAAATGTGTTTAATTAATGATCTTATTTGTAGTTGTTTTTAACAATATTCGAGTGAACAATTCTATTGACCGCATGATCGGAATTGATGGATGATTCTTATTAATCTACAATTTTTGTCACAAAAACTTGATTAAGTGAAATATAAAATATATTAACATTTCAGATTAGTTTGTTTTGCAATGTGACTTGTAGATACAAAGTTCTGTGCGAACTTTCACGAATCTCAGTGCAGCGCATGCGCAGTGCTTACGTAACTTGAAAGCTTGACGCTAAGCTCTATTATCGAGCTCGATGATGTTTTGACTCACATAACTTCCGCGTGCACTAAAGGTTATATGTAAAAATTATAGAATACAAATCAAACTGTGTCTCGTTTGTAATCAGCTGTATAAATATATATTCATCACGACTGGACCATTGAACCGATCGTAATGAAATTTGAAATACAGGTAGCCTAGTTCGTGGCTAAGGGCATAGACATAAATGACTGGACTTACGAAATACATAAGTTTGACGAAATATCTTTACATGAGTCATATCATCTTTGTCGTCGCGTTGTGACGTTGTCGGTGCAGTGCAGAGAGGATAAACTCTCCGAAGATGACGTCACGTCGCTCACCCTTCACAGCAAAGTAATCGGTTTTCCCGATAATTATCATTATCAACCTATTCATCCGCGCATTTGACTCGAGTAATGTTTATTACTACTTCTAGTAATACGACAGCTTCATCGGTCTAGCGATTGAATTTTACGACGACCGATCTCGATGTCCTGGGTTCAAATCATAGGTTGGGCATTTTATATGTACAAAACGTACGTGAGTCGTGTAATGATAGTAAGAGGTCGATCGTAATTCATGAATCACAAATCGGCCTAATCGTACTTTAAACAACTTCCTGTATTCGTATGATTTGGTTAACTCACAAAGTTCTACCGCCGCAGAGCTAAACAACTGTAATATTCAATAATAAATTGTAATAACAAGTAAAGTATGTTCTTATAAATCTTATTGTGATACCTGTAGAGGCGAATATTCGTCGTCAAATATATTCAAACGGTACAGTTAGCGGCCCACATCGGCCGCCGCCGCCGCCGCCGCCGCCGCCGGCTACAACGGTACGAGTACGTTCTAACTCACCGAGCGCCGCGGTCAGACCAGCGATCACAACACAATAACTAACGGCCATATTCACTGCGTCATACGAATGTTCGAAGGGTCCATACCCTCGGCGATCTTGATCCCTAATTATTCCTCTTATACGTACGAGTATAAATATGGAAGCTGGTAAATCTGTTCGAGATCAGCCGTCTTTGTGTTTAGCTGATCATCGCAGTTGACACACGTATAAATGTAATTCAAGTTTTTCACCTGTCCATCAATTTTGTTCACTAGCACTAGATGGCGCTGCAACACCTCAATTGATCAACTTGATTATTAATAAATGCGATTGCGGAGTACCAATTGGTACATTATAAGGCAACTTCTGCCTACATTCGCTAGTCTTATAAAAATGTATATAATAGTCTTATATAATTGTATAAAAAGTATTATTTATCTTCCGTATACTATCTGTTCACGGATCTCATGCGATTGGCTTAAACGGTTTCTCTCAAAGCACATCAACGTATGGGTTTATTTTTTAATTTGTGTTGCATTGTAATTGTCCTGCCAGGTAGCAGTTAATGATAAATCAACTGGTTTTTGATTCAGAATGAAAAGATAGAAGCTTCACAAGTTCGATCTTCAACTGTAGTTGTATTATGTAAGAGCGCTTCTCTAGAATACGAGCAGAGCCGCCGAACAGAAGTGATCGTATCCGGCAGATAACGTTCAGATCGGATTTACACTCTGTGTCAAAATGTCATGAGCCAACTCCTTACACAACCTCACACAAATATAATGTAGGTCGTTTGCAGTTAAATAAAATTGTCCTTTTACTTATTGCATAAACCTTCACGATTGCGGAGACGAACACGTCGAACTAAAGTAAATAAATCAATCGAAACGCAAACGCATGTATTAAAGAACGCAATGTCCTGTTTTTTTTTTGTATATGGAATAGGAAGGCGGACAAGCATATGAGCCACCTGATGGTAAGTGGTCATTAACGCCCTTAGACATTGGCATTGTAAGAAATGTTAACCATCGCTTACAACGCCAATGCGCCACCAACCTTCGGAACTAAGATGTTATGTCCCTTGTACCTGTAATTACACTGGCGACGACGACGAGCTTCTTCAAATTAAGATATGATTTAAGTTTCGTATTGTGCTTCTGTGTGTGAAGTGAACTGAGAAAGAATGTGACGTTTTAAGTGAGCACGGTAACCTCCAAAACTGAACTTCATCGAATCAACCCATTCAAAGAGTCATTCTTATCAGTCCTCTGGATACGTGAACATCAAATTAAGCGGAGATACCAATATAGTCGTACTGAGTTCAGATTCATTTATCTTGTCGACCTGGGAGACGGTTATTGTCACCGCCAGTTGAGCGATCACCGGATACAATAACTGTTACGGGTTAACTCCGCAGACTGACACAAATCGGTCGGATCGACCCCGGGACCATTTTATGCTCAGCACAAAGCCGCCGCCGCAATTAAACAAATAATCTTATCGACTACTGAGCTGTAATGACAAAAGTGTAATAAAACATTAAAAGCTCGATACGGGGCTTATCTTGTTATCTCTTATCAGATACGTAAATAACAAACACAATTATATAAAAACGTAGGCAGTTTATTTTGGTTTTTATCTCGACATAAAATAACTCACTGTAATCGCTTTATTATTTCGAGTGTGAGTGTGTGTGTGTATTCAATATTGTCTTTATAAATCAATGACTCGAAAGATGTAACTCTTGTAACACAGTCGTTTTCTAACCGTAACTGGTGGAACCGGCGGGCCCCGGTCGGTGAAGTGTTCCGAGAAAGAAAACGATCTTGTTACCTAGATAAGGTATCAAAGAACTGACTCTTGCCTTAATCGTGTAACTGATTATGTTCTGTACGGCTTGCGTGCTGCTGTGCTTCACATTTACGATCGGTTAAAAACCGTCAATATAAAACATTTCAACATTGTGTAAACTGTAAACAAATTGAACAAAAAAAAACACAAATAAATCAATCACATGGAAGTTTGTATAAATTGTTTTCTACGCCAAGTGTGTGAAAACTCACAACTCCATCGGTTGTTTAAGTCAGCTACAAGATTTGACCCGCAAAGATAGTCATTTAAATTAAAAAAAATAAACAAATTTTGAAAAACCTTTGAATAAAGCATCTCATGACATTTAAATAATAATATTATCAATGTGAAATAATTTGTTTGGCAAGTAAATACTCCATGATGTTAAACGCATGAGTACTTGTTTTGAGTAAACATCACAATTATGGTCACAAACAAGTTTACAGTGCAGAGAGTAATCACACAGTCAGGGCCGCGCGCGGAGACACGCGTCTGGTAATTGTGTTGTTTCCATTAACATAAAGGCAATGTTTATTGCAATATAACAATAATAGATATTTGTTAAAACAACGATCAAACGTGGTAGGGCTTTGTGCAACCCTTCTGGGTGGGTACCATCCACCCACTCATCCGTTATATTGCCGCCAAACATCAATACTTTGTGTTCCAGGGTTCTGGTTTGGCCCAAGGGTTCTAACACCTTAGATTCTATGGTTAGCGATACATTGACAAGGATTTATTTCATATTTATGCAGATATTATCTACGGGCGAAGACGAAGCGCACGATGATAGACTTTGTGATTTTCTATTTATGTCTATGTATCCATATCGCTAACTGCAGAACTTGTCAGTTTATTAAAGGCTACATTAGACTACTTCCGTAACTTTTTTAATCTCACAGTGTCGTGCCTGTGTCTCGCACAAGTACCAGCCGCGAGATCGATATTCGATAAGTGTATCGCGATGTATAACAATGATGATGAGAGGTCGATCGTTGCCTCACGCTGGTCGGCGACTGGGCGACTGCGCACGCGCTTGCAACATCGACTAACTGTTACAATATACTGATGTATTGGAGCATATGACCGGCATTGTATTCAGTACTGAGGCTATCCTTGTATAATACAGAAGAATCATATCATACATTCTCAACGATTTTCTGTCAGCGCGATACAGGAAGCTGTATATTTTGAAAGTGGATAATTGTGCAATAAATATTAGTCTGGTAATATAGTGAGCGACTACACGTAAGTCATTGCATTCTAATAAGTAATAAATCTAACATAATTTTATTGCTTCGGTATTTTAAGTAAACGTGATATTTCAATATGAACAATATATTGTGTACTATTGATTTATTTATTGTAAACTATGTGTATACATTTTTATAATATACATAATAAAAATAAAACAAAATACTGGGCGAGTAAGTAATTGTAGAAGTAATTGTAAACCTCAATATTTGTTCAAACATCTGTGAACTTATCTTCGTAAAACATATCGATAAGACTGCGTTATCGTTATCTCTGAACACATTGCCATTTCTTTTTCGCATTAAGTGCACTGAGCGAAAAATAACAATTTCTCCTAACTCGAAGCAGGAGGTTCAAGAGCATCGCCAGTGTTACGCGTTTCCGACAGAACACACACGCACACAAGCATATAAACGCAAGTGCACGCCGGTATGCGCAATGCGCACGCGCAGCATTTTGCGCAGATATTCGCTTGACATTTTTTTCGGTACCACGACTTACTTTTAATTTATGGCCGTTACATTCCGTCGTGACGAACAACATTTAAAAGATAATAATTGCGTTATAATAAAATGTCAAATAAAAAGAATCAAACTTTTAATAGGGGTCACTACATTGTTTTAAATAATTATATCGCTATAAATTAACGACATATCAAAGGTTAAGGAATGTGACAATTCAAAGCGGTTTTGGCATAAAAGGCAAAATTTGAATTTTTGATTGACTAATAATGTAAGTAGGCAGCGACTCGCTATAAGTCACGCGTTGGCATTTAATACAAGTCATCGATATTCGACCCAACATCGAGACGTTTTCCTCCTCATCGAGACCTACTTCCTGGTATTTTTGTTTGGTATTTAATAACTCGACAACACAATTAAGTTCTGATCGATCGCATTCTCCGAGCTTCAAGTCGCTCGTCGTGCTGAAGTCTATCACAAACTTTGTAGGATTCCGTGTCAACGACAAAACCGGAATCCATTAAATGATATTAGTGACCCAAAACTTACAGATGTTTTTGTTGAATACATTTACCCGGAAGAGATACATTTTATGAGAATGGAAAGTATTTGTCAAACGTGGAATTATATATTTAAAAAGTTGAACATGTTTGTACTAACGAGGAACCCGTTCTCGTCCAGTAAGGTCGATCAGTTCAAGGTGTGTTAAATGTAATTCATGCAAAAGTCAGATACGATATACTTTAATTCGAAACGGAGTGTGGCGAGTGTTTGGACATTCATATAAATGTTTAAATTATTTCAGCATCTTTGCGCCATTCGTATCGCATTTATTGTATTTTATTATTAAAGTGATGGAGAGAGAATGAATTTTGTGAGCGATGGCATAGTAGAGCCGAGATGGCCTAGTGGTTAGAACGCGTGAATCTTAGCCGATGATCGTGAGTTCAAACCCGGGCAAGCACCAAAGAATATTCATGTGCTTAATTTGTGATTTTAATTCATCTCGTGCTTGACGGTGAAAGAAAACATCGCGAGGAAACCTGCATGTGTCTAATTTCATTGAAATTGTGCCACATGTGTATGTATTCTACCAACCCGCATTGAAGCAGCGTTGTGGAATAAGCTCCAAACCTTTTCCTCGAAAGGAAAAGGAGGTCTTAGCCCAGCTGTGGGACACTAACTGGCTGTTACTGTACTGTACTATTATGAAATTGAAAAAAGGTATATTCTTAAATTAAAATTTGAAAATACATAAATTCATATATGAGTGTACCAAAAAATAACTTTTTTTTTATAGAAAAGGAAGGTTGACGAGCATATGGGCCGCCTGATGGTAAGTGGTCACCAAACGCTCTTAGACATTGGCATTGTAAGAAATGTTAACCATCGCTTACATCGCCAATGCGCCACCAACCTTGGGACCTAAGATTTTATGTCCCTTGTGCCTGTAATTACACTGGCTCACTCATCCTTCAAACCGGAACACAACAATACCAAGTACTGCTGTTTTGCGGTAAACTACTAATTTATTTCAATATCGACCAAAATTTGAGAGTAATCGTAACGCGGTAATTGTCTAACGGTCTCTACCCAGAGAGCCGAGAGGTCTGTGAGCACATCTAGGCGGAGTCGGGGAATAGCCGTTCTGTGAGAACTAACTCGAAACTCACCGCAAAACGAGATGGTGAAATGTACGAGTGAAATGCGATATTCCCTAAAACATTTAAAGGCTACCATATAATATGTATGCACGTCAGATATCGTATCACCGTTAGTCGTTTTCCGACATTCACGGGTGAGATACGAAGTGATGTCTTAAGATACATCCACACTAAATGTTTCCAAGTTTTAGTGCTCAATTCCGATAGTAAAGTTATTTGTTGTCAATACATTATGTTGTCGTGTTCAGTAACGTTGCCCAACTTATAATAGTATCCTGGGACATTATGCACATACGGCCGTCTGATCCCAAACTAAGCAGAGCTCGTACTGTGGAAACCAGACAACTGATATACTACATATACTACTTTCTTTTGTTAATACATACTTATATAGATAATTACACCCAGACTCAGGTCAGGCTGACATGTTCATGCACACAAATGTCTGTCCTGGGTGGGAGTCGAACCCACAACCTTGAAGGGCAAGTATCTACCAACCACGGCAACCGGCTTGGCGACTTCTGGAAACAGTCATCAGTTCTGCCATGTATATCGCACGTCATTTTTCTATAGTCAGGTACACGTTTACATATAGCGTGCAAATCGCTCGGAGTTGAAAGTTAGTTTTTGCTATATTTAGTCAATTTATATAATTGGTGATTGGTTGCGACCATTGAACAAACAACAAATGGTCGCTAAAGTTAAAGAATGTCACCTAATGTTGTCGTGTTGTATATTGTGACTTTTTTTTTTAGAAGAGGAAGGCGGACGGGTTTGGGCCACCTGATAGTAAGTGGTCACCAAAGCCCTTAGACATTGGCATTGTAAGAAATGTCAACCATCGCTCAAACAGCCAATGCGCCACTGGCTCTTTCACCCTTCAAACCGGAACACAACAATACTAAGTACTGCTGTTTTGCGGTAGAATATCTGATGAGTGGGTGGTACCTACTCAGACGAGCTTGCACAAAGCCCTACCACCAGTAAACTGCGGTGTGCCATACAGAATAGCACAGTAGCTCCACATTATTGCTATCGCATCGTTGTCGTGTAGTAACGAAACAAATATCAAAAATATTATGGTTAGTTATAACGTAATCTGGGCCTTCGACCGCTTACAGCTAATCCCTACCAACGCTAACTAGCGCCGGCGTTTGTTTGTATGAATAACATTAAACTCAGCTGAAACTTATAGTAATTACTATTAACAGCGTGAAACAGTTCTCATACATTGTTCGATGTTACAGTAACAGCGAGAGTGCAGGAAGAGTGTTAGCCGTTGTTATTATTGCTCGATGCTCGAAAAGGAAATTTAAAACCGAACGCGAAATATTGAAACACCGGCAGAACTAACTTGTTATTTAAATGCTGCGACTCCGACCAACACAAATACACGAAGTATAAACACGTAAGACATTCACGCAACCGATTCAAAGCCCGCGCCCCCGTCGCCACACGATATTTCTCATCTACATGATTAATTCTACTGCTTATTTATTGTATAATAAGTTGTCGTTTCGGAGAGAGCTTACCAGTTCAAACACCACTACCATCTTCGTGCCGTCTGGGTCGATGCGCTAACCATTTATTCCACCGCCAAACAATAATACTGTGTTTTCCTCAGCTGGTGTGGTTTTACTCAGCTCTATAAGGTGTATAACATCTTAGGCCGATCATCAACATGAAACGATATTTTAAGTTTTATCATTTTAGAGAACTATCTAGTAAGTCGGTAATTTCGCTATTACTTACATTATGTATGACTCGCTGTGTGCTGTGTAATTACGTACAGCAAGCAGCTGGATGTTTTGTCCGTACATAATAAGCGCGCCATCATGCAAATACGATATTATTGTATTTGCAGTATAATTGCGGACAGCGGGCGGTACACGACAATTATTATATCTAATGAGCAGTGGACGACCGGATGTGACGTGTTCGACAGACGATTGCAATTCCTTTGATTTAGTTTCCTTTACACGTAGCGGACAAAAAAAGGATTCGAAGCGTTTACGAAGGAATTTTGATCAGGTTTTAAGCATAAAAAGTGGTTTATCGAGACCAGATTTAGTCCGTATACAATACTTATATTGCATACCGAACTCGTCTTAAAAGAAACCGTCGGTTCAGTACTCACTAACTAATCAGTTTCTTTCCGTTTGTTCTCGATAGAATCTACATTCTGACTAGCAGTGGCTTTAAATTCAACTTACGCAAATAAAGTTTTCTTTGATTTTGTTGGTTTTTATTGTCTTATTTATTAAGTTCTGCAACTGACAAGTTACAGTGAAACCTTTGAATTCGATGGAATAAGCTCCAAACCTTCCCGTCAAAATTGAGAGGAGGCCTTAGCCCAGCAGTGGTACATTAACAGGCTGTTTCTGTACAGCGTCGAAAGAAGACGGAAGACGAGATTGTGATAACATAAAAAAAGTTAATGCCACTTGCATGATTTCTGTTTTGTCTTAAGAGCGTCGAGTCTAAACAACAGATCGCGTTGCAGCCGCGTTGCCTGCGCCTGCGCCTGCGCGCGGCAGAAGCGTGAGGGCTGGCAAATAAATGTTTAGGTGTGTGTAACAAGAGTTAACATTTATATAACGTTGATTAATTAATAGCTTTAACTAACTATTAATTTAGAATATATTTCATTTGGAATATAATCGCAGCAATCAATTATAATTGTATTTGTCACATGTACCGCGAATATATTCTACGTGTTATTACCATTTTTGCTAACATAATTTTTATAATAACATAACTTTAAAATATATTATTTGAACAAATTCGAAACACACCGCATCACCCCTAACGCTGACTGCCGTGTCGTGGCCGTGAAGCTTCAGCGGCCGCAAATAGACCTCCCCCTCGCAACCTGCGCCCCTCGCGCTTGTCGGCAAGGCGACCTCTCGCTCGAGGCGCGCTTTAGTCGTTACCAAGCCCGAGCCCAATCTTTGAAATGCACCGATCATATTCAATTACAACCAAATATATAAAGTTCATTATCATCAACATACAGAACTACTTGACTCTGATGATAAGAGTAGTGTTTACAAATACGCCGTTTACATGCTGTCACTGTTGTCGTATGTTTTACACACGTGACTACTGAAAATATAACTAGTCACGTGTACCGTAATGAATAAATTAAAAAATGACAACGAGCAAGTTTCAAGCATAAATCCCTATTTATTCTTCGTCCTTGCTCGATGTATTAAAGAAAGAAATATATTCCTTTTCAATCAGCATCTTGCTTTAACTAGTTGATAATGAAAATGAAAATAAACTTCCGAATCTAATGTACAGTTAAGTTTGTTAAATATTTGCCGAAACCAATGACCTTAGTTTAGGACACTCGCCAACGACGCCAGTCGCGACGATCCGCTGTTACCCGTTAGGGTTGTCACCGTCGTGATCCGTCCGACAGGATTTATATTTGTTATTCACACCCACATGTCCTGTTATTGTAATTTAATGAGTGGAAAAGATCAACTACTGACTTTTTTATTCTTTCTTCTTAGCAGTATTTAAATTAAATAATTTATTAAATTATAGTATTTAAATTAAAACATACAGGAAAATTAAGGAAATTTAAATATTTTTTTGTGTACGATTGATTAATACGTATATTTTTTTTATTATATCCAAATAGTAAGACTTGGTTGAGTGTAGAATCGAATGTCCGTGGTACACAGATAAGGCGCGTCGCCTCGTCCGCCGCAGCCCTGCTCTCGTCTGAGTGTACTCACAAGTGCCGGCGGCTGACTCATTATAAAAAACCACCGTCCAACTTTTATCGACACATTCCTTGACGTTTGTGGCCTTAGTTATTTTTTGTACGAAATTCGATAAACAATTTCTATTAGAATATGACTATTGAGAAGTGATTCTCATTACTTTCTTTGTTTTAGTTTATTTTCTGCAAATTAGATAATTGTATTATGTAATTGTATAATTAATGAATACTTACCTGGTAATAAATTTCAGAACTTTTTATAACTACACAAATACTCGTGTTTCGATTTGCAGCGACCCCTCCAAGCGCTGCGCCTGTGTTACAGCGCGTTATCTCACGGCTCTCCGTTCGTTGTTAACGTTTAGCTTTATAGTTATTGTTATTACACTTTGCGCATCGACTGGCTAAGCCGTAATATAGTTTATTACCGCACATACAATATTACGTAGTTAAGTACTTGTAATATAGTGAATATCGTTATTGATATACAAACGGCCTGAGTATCGACACCCCACTTGGAGTAAAAATTCGTGTGAATACGTGTAATTCAGGTATATCTACTTATATTGTGTTTATTTTTTACGTCGTCATGCTTGCAGTGCGACTGCGCCGAGCGCACGCGCACGTCATCCTGTCGAGCGAGTCAATGTCAATTATATGTTTAGATGCAAAATTTCTTCATATTTACAGCGAACACCAACCATCGTGATTATTTACATATTGATCTTCGTGTTTTTAAAATATCACTTCAAACGAGTCGTTTGGAAAAAATATTTTTTACGGCATCGTAGTCTAACTCGTCCAAAGTTCACTTCGAGAGTCAGTCAGTCGGGACACCGACTTTGTTTAGATCGCAGAATAGAAGGCGAAATATTTGTACGCGACCTTTATTTAAAAATAATGCAAAAACAGCCGACGTCACGGTCATAAGCTTTACTGTAGAACAGGAATTCGTTGCTTCCTTCACTTCCTGTCAGTGAGGTTGTAGTTCGGCTGCACACTTGTTGTTTCGATTCGACTACTTAGATGTATGTGCGTAAGTCGGACCGGTTGGTGACTCATCATAATATATAAAATAACCCACGAGATACTCGAAGCACTTGCAAGAACTACGAGATTTGTATCTTTACACTTTTGAAGATTATATTATTTTAAGTATACGAAATAGTGCAGATACTTGAAGGCGAAGTTTGTGGTCAAGGTATGTGGTTAGCAATTTCCGTTTATAAAACATTTCGCTTTTGACTTCATCGAATTGTATTAATTTATCTTAAAGTCAACATATGTTACACTTAATCATGTCGAGTAGACATTCTTTAGTAAAACTTTCAATTCGTTACTATAACATTAGAGATAGTTGAGATACTGAAGCTTGTAACACACAATTAGTGATAAACAACACTATTTATCTAATTTGAAATAAACATTATAATCTAGCGTAGTTCTGTTTATTTTTTTATTTCCGCTATCGACAATTTCATTTTACACGATTTAACGTTTAAACGATCGATAACGGCACAAATCGGCCGATAATAAGATGGAGATCTTGTAACCGATGTGCGATAGTTGGTTTTGTCGTGGCCTTCACGTCGTCGCGCAAATAGCAATTACGATTTTACGAGGCATTTCATTAAAACCTCATTACACCGCTCAGAGTGATAGCAAACAAACATGTGCATATATTTGCGTGCAGTGAAGGTTCGATCTTAGCTTTGAATACTCAAATTGCTGTGTAGTTGGGAGTAAAACGATGTGTTCAAATCAATTGTGAAAATACATTTATCATAGATATAGAGTAGTTTTCACTCACGAGTTAAAGGGGGTTTAAAGGGGGTTGCCCGGTTTGAAACCACAATCATCGGTTAAAGATTCTTGTTCATACCAAATTTTATCAAAATCGGTTCAGTGCAGACGTGAAAGCGTATCAGCACATTAATAATATTAGTATAGAAAATTTTCAACCACACTTCGTATCTATCAAATGACAACTCATAATGCATTCGTCAACAAGGTTTATTTAAATTTAGTCGTTATATTAAAAAAGCAATAAGATGAAATGTAAGATGCGCGCGCGAAATGAAGACTAACTACGTTCCAGTCCCGCGGAAGTCGGCTCCGGGCTCGTTTGTAGCCGAGCCGCTTAACACGAGCGCACTAATTGCCGCCCGCTCTTACCACTGAACTAGTTATGTAAATATTGAGAAAAGTAGCGCTCGCTCTCAGCGACTCGCGCTTTAGGCGGAATTGCAACCAAACGAAATGTAAGTTGTAGACAATTAACACAATACACGTACACGCGTGTATTCAAGAAATTGTAGATGTATTTTTGACTCTAAAGAATATACTAAAGCACTCGAATTATCTTTAAAACCATTATTAATGTGAATGTGACTTGTTTTTTAGACGTCTTAGATATTTAACCACTTATCGTGAAATTTTACACACACATGTTCAGGGGTACAATAGAGAACCGGATATCTATCCTCCCTCCTGGCCCACAGGAGGGAGGTGTAAGATCAAAGTCAATCGAATAAATGACGCGCGAACGAAACAAATTCATTTACATATATATGATATATATTTCTACTTTCAATGTGGTTTAAATTAGATACTCCATTAAAAAGCAATAACTTCGGAGTGATTATCACCAAGTATTAGGGACAGGTACGCGCGACGGTCGACTGCACTGTGTAGTTCATTAGTCATTGTTCCACATGTTCTTACTACTAACGGTAAGATTATTATCGTCTCGGGCTCAGTAAATTACAATATATACTAAATTAAAATATATATTTAATCAGACAACACTAGCACACAGGAATGAACAAAAAGCAAACAATTTTAATTACTAGAACAACCTTCAATTTCAATCAGATAAAAGTAATAAATTGAAAAACATTAACATAAGATAAAATAAATAAAGAGAAATAATTAAAAGAACCCGTCGCGTCTGTTTCGTGCAGAAACTGCGAACACGTAAGGTATGTTAAAAGTGTCAACTCACGGGAGCGCCTGGGTTGACAGTCTCCATCACAAACGAACACAAGATTGTGATTAACTTTTCTCCGGCGCAGTCCTCTACCGTTTGCTCGGGTAGGTTGCTTGATAAACCACTACCCGCAGAAGTTAAGTCGCGGTACGGTAAGTACACGTCGCTCGCTAGCTCGTCAGTCTTCTGCACATATTCAGCAGCGGACTCCGACTGAGTCGGCTCTAGTTGCGTTTTATCATTATCAGATGTATTATCAGCGCTTATCGTGAATATAATTTGGTTTGCTAATGAAACAAATTAGTGTGTCTAACATAAAATGTGCTCGTGAATGGCTTCGCGATATTATGACTTTTTTATATTCGTCCTCGATCGGTAATTTTAAATAACATATTAAAAATTATTACTATTATTCAACGAATCACAATCTCATAAATAATTTAAGATGAAAGGAGATTTTTAAGCATTATATATTTTAAAAGGCACATAACATAAGATGTTATACATTTCGTTATATTAACATAAGATGTTATGTGCCTTTTTTCCTAAGGTTGGTGTGCCAATGTCTATGGGCGGTGGTGACCACTTACCATCGGGTGACCCAGTGCTCCGTCGCCAATATATATATATATATTTTCAAGATAATTTAGTGTTCAACTCAAAACAAAGTCTGCAACTGGAAAAACGCCGCGAGCGACAGTCGGTCTCTCTGTAATTACGACGTATGATGTATCAATAACATTGTGTAATGCTTCTATGTCAAACATAATAACAATATGTTGCTTTAATAACAAAACTTGTCGCCGTTATCGTCAGACGTACGACACCATGTCAGCGCGCAATCGGCTCTGATCTTTCGGACTTTTGAAAATATCTGATAGCAGAAATAAAGGAACTGTCATGACGTTTGTTTTACACACTATCAATAATACAGTTTTTTTTGCCAGTGTGCGAGGGGTAAAACTATGTCAGAGTAATTGCCTGAAACCCAGTGTGAAGTTATGTTCATAATGTGCGTCGTGTTGAATTAAAGCTATAGTGTTTCACTAAACCTAATCGAGAAAGAGTACTGTAATCTGCTACTTTAAACTCTCCTAGCACGTCGATAGGTAACGCCCGTGTGACGCGCACCGCACCGTTAATCGTGGTTTGTCCGGGAAGACGCGTTTGAAATGTCTTCTTACGGTTACGTTTGCGAATATGCAAATATCGTCGCTATCCCGGAGGGTGTCGGGTCAATATCGCTTGTGATCAAGTAATAGTAACCGAAAGGTCGAGCGGGATTCAGAGAAAGCGTTAAGTAAACGGACGGAAGTTTGTTTTTGTATGTATATTATATATCTACGTCTATGAAACTTGTATATGTGTCGTATGTAAGCTGGTATACGTACGTACGTACGTTTTCGTCGAACATATATATATATATATATATATATATATATATATATATATATATATTCGACGAATGATCGCTACATGACTGTTGAAATTTAAATATCGTATATTCACCCCCAATATTTAATATGAACACGACATCGTTCTATCAGATGAATGAGATTGAAAGCGGTTAATCACGCGCAGAGATTATTGCATATCCAACCGAAACGAACCTTTTTCAATCAAGTTGCATAAATAAATAATTAAACACAATAAAATTATTATTTATCCTACAAGGATATCAACGACCCTAAACTTCAGACTTGTAATCATTTATATAAACCTTTATTGAGTAATATCCTATTAGTTAAAGCGCTTTTCGCTTGTGATTTAAATTCAATGATTGGCAAAGCTAAACGCATTTGAGGAATTTTATTATTAAAGCGAACACTTTGCCCAAGGAAAGATGAATTGACTTAGCGGGACGGAAACCCGCTGCTACAAGTTCTCGTGTTTATACAATACAATACAGTTATATTTGTCACTGTTTTTATCGAAACAATCGATATTATTATGGATAAATGTAATATTGTTGTAGATATACTGTGATGTACTGGAGGTATAATATAATAATAATAATAATGTCCTCCAGACCGATTTCGGCCACGAAGGACAATCTCAAGAGAGATTAGTCAACTGCGCAGGAGATATTATAGTGCACAAGTGTGTGCGCAAACACAGGTGCACTCTCTATTCCCTAACTCTTATAATCCGATGGGACGGCAATCCGACACGACCGGAAAGATTTCAGGCGCAGGACCAGAACGGCTTTACGTGCTTTCCGAGGCACGGGAGTGAACACACTTCCAACTTCCAGACTCCGGGCTGCTACTGAGAATTTTCTGACAGAAAAACCCAATATAATTTCATTGGCCCGACTTGGGAATTGAACCCAGGATCTCCGGGTCTGCGGCCTTACATCAAGCCACTAGACCAACGAGGTAACTGGAGGTACACCAACTTTGTCAAAAAACATCCCTAAGGAAATCTCTAGCTCTGAAATTTTAAACAGCCCTAACAGCTCTTCTTTGACAAGTGAATTTAATTTCAATGTCTTCGGTGTTTTCTTCCAATGTTTAGCATCACCCCAAATAATATACTGTAGGACACGATACATAGATATAGAAAATAATCAACACCCAACGCACACAAAGGAAGCATATCAATATCAGTTAGCTGTCTAACCTAACCTAGCCGCTAGTTTGTTGCCGGGACGAGTCTATTACTGGTGGTAGGGCTTTGTGCAAGCCCGTCTGGGTAGGCACCCCACTCATCAGATATTCTACCGCAAAACAACAGTACTTGGTATTGTTGTGTTCCGGTTTGAAGGGTGAGTGAGCCATTGTAAAACAGGCACAAGTTACATAACATCTTAGTTCCCAAGGTTGGTGGCGCATTGGCGATGAAAGCGATGGTTAACATTTCTTACATACCAATGTCTATGGGCGTTGGTTACCACTTACCATCAGGTGGCCCATATGCTCATCCGCCAACTTATACTATAAAAAAAAACTGCAAGGCAAACAAATGAGAACTCCACTGGGGCTTTCAATTTATAGTAATGTCTAAAAACTGTACTATCAGTTACAATAAGATTTCTCTTGTCCAACATCTACTAATAACGACGTTTTACATCAGATACGGTAAATACTACACATTTCGTTATATTCTAAAAAACATATATAAAAATATAGTTCGTGGGCGAGTGAAGTGTAACGGTTACGAGGTTTAATTAAATGACTGAAACTCGACACTGGATGTAGAGCGGCTAGCGAGCTGCGCGCGCGCAACGAGCACCGACAGCGGCACACTTACAAACACCAGGGCTGACACACCTCAGTGTACATACGATAATCAATAAATCGTTACCAAATTCAACAGTTAATAATATTTTGTTTATTAAATAAGTTTTGTGGATGTACATTTAACAAAAACTAACGCGAATAGGAAAATAAACAGGACAACAAGGATTACAGTTCGCTGAACATGAAATTGATTTTATAGAAATAGTAGTAACTCTAAAAACGTAAAAATAATAATAGGTAAATTAGTGTTGTAATTATTATCACCACTAATACAGAGGTCGGCCGCGGTGGTCTATCAGTGGCCGTACAATCCACTCTACGAAGGCCTCGCTCGAGAAAGGCCACACAACAATTCTTTTATGAACTACATTTACTTGACAAGGAACGCGCGCACAACACGTTACAAGTAACTCTCTCTCTCTCTATCTCAGATATTCCCAAAATAACGAAAATGTTTCCCATACTCGTATCTACATTGTCCCTTGTGTCTGTATTTACTCACCCGTCAAACCGGATCACAATAAAGTAAAATGTTGCTGTTAAGCGGTAGAATATCTTATCTGTGGGTGGCACACATCCAGACGGGCCAGGGTCCGACCACCAAGTATAAAACAATTACTATATATATATATATATATATATATATATATATATATATATATATATATATATATATATAGTAATTGTATATATAAAAAATATATATATATATTTGAGTTGCTATAACCATATTGTATTGAGTTTCCGAGAATAATAATAATAATATAGCATAAGGATCTTTTTGGATAATTATTGTTTAATTTCTTTTAAATAAACACGGTTCAATCAAAGCAACAGAACTGTTTGTACAATGAATGATTTTAAAACATCTGTCGTCGCGAACACTACACGAGTACAGTATACATATTGTGGACACGAAACATAACTTACAAACAATTACGGAAGTACTGTCTGTATGTTTAAGCTTAATCCATGGAGTAGATTTTAATGATCTGCATGGTGACAGAGGACATCAGAATAGAAAAACGCATATATATGCATCTCGCTCGGATCTGATGGCCATCTCTACTTCAGACTCTGACAGGCTGCGACGTGTTACTGCAAACAAGGTCGTGCGGCCCAGCCATTGTCGAAGCCAGACGACCCGTCTCCAGCGCAGACTGCACGCACACCGCAACAACGGCGGCTCTCGTGAAGACTATTGTCTCAACCAGCCTGTTGTTCTGCGGCTTTACATTGTGTCGCTTCCTTTGTAATTTATTTTCAAACAGTTTCAGTTCTTATAATTCTTAGAGAAAGTGCACTTCGCAGTCAAGATGCAATATGCTTTAACAGTATTGTAAAAAATCGAATAATCCTAATTTACTTCCTTAAAATTATTATATTATATGAGAATATATTTACATAATTATATGAATAAAGTGATGCACGACCTTTCGAAATCGGGCGATCGCATTAAAGTTTTGAAAGTGCTGTTAAAACAATTACAAATGGCGCGACTTGGTTCGCGTCATAATGTTTACGTATCGTGTATCAGCTCGCAGTCAGTGTCAAACAAATGTGGAGATGCAGTAACAACTACTAACGTAACAGAGGTATCCTATTGCAGACTCGATACGGACAGGCGTCGCTGCCGTGCGCGTGCAGTTTCACCCGCAGAGAAAACAAACATTTCACTGCCTACGCCGGCGCATCTCGCAGCATAACTCGTTTTAAAATTATTTGATCACTAAAACGAAAAACAATCTAATTTTCATACTCATATTCGAAGAGCGATTTTACGTCACATCGGGTTTAGTTTATCGCGCTCCGTAGTATCCACTATCCAGTCCTTGCCTGTCAACTTGAGTACTTAGCGAGTATGTCCGAGTACGTCTAGCATGTCCGTGACCTATAACGTTAGTGCTGCCGACTCAGCTCGCACTACTTGCGTAACATAATATATCATGTGACTATTAAACAAAAGTACACAATGATCAATACTATTCTATTTCTTTACATTAATTACACTAAACGGATACAATAATTGCAACAAATCTATTTCTGTATTCGTGGAGACTGATCACTTGTTGTCGGGCTTTGTGCAAGCTTGTCTGGGTAGGTACCACCCACTCATCAGATAAACAGCAGTACTCGGTATTTTTGTGTTCCGGTTTGAAGGTAATTACAGGCACAAGGGACGTAAAATCTTAGGGCCCAAGGATGGTGGCGCATTGGTGATGTTAGCGATGGTTAACATTTCTTACAGTGCCAATGTCTAAGAACGTTGGTGACCACTTACCATCAGGTGGCCCATATGCTCCTTCGCCTTCCTAATCTATAAAAAAAGACTAGAGTATAGCCGACGCAGTTTCAGCGAGGGACCTTTAGGTGAAGAAACTCCGTAGACGTTTTGCCCTTTGTTACTAATTGCCAACAAGTAAAGCAAGATCGCCTCGTCACCATTTTATCGACAACTCGAACGGACGTTAGCCCTCGCTTCGTTGATTTTGATTATCGTTAATGTATCGATAATATCTAAGTAATAAAACTTGCCATTTAATTAATTCTCACCGATTTCTCATTAGCAATCTATATTTCGAGTTTTTACATATTTACACGCGCAGATATGGAAATGTTTTATCTATTTAACGAGTTCTCTGCGTCGATCGTAATTAAACTATTCACTTTATTCGATCGACGTCTTTTCTCGTGAAATATGAAAATGTAATGACAAATGATAAATTAAGCTTCTTTGTATGATATATTTTGAATGCACGAAACGAAAGGCAAATAAAATCTCAGCAGCACACGCTATTGTTCGGTTAGTGTTCGTATCACCACGACACGGCGCGTTAGTAGCGCCCGCGGCAATTTCATCCATGTTAATATCGTTATTGTTTCATTTGTTCTAGCTTTGCCGTTTAGCTTGCTTCATTTAAATCGTATGGTTTGTTACACGTTGATAATGTAAAAAGTAATACAAAATAAGCAATATTAAAAATGTACCTGGAGTTATTTTTTAGTTAATTAAAAAGCTTCGTGAATAGAAACAGGCGAATCGAGCATACGAGTTCGTTTCTAATAGAATCGATAGATTGATTAACCCGAGCCGTACGTAACAACAGCGCAGTTTGATCGTTATTCGACACATCAGCAGGTCACGCACCGGCGCCGCGCGTCCAGTACGAGTATCGGCAATCGACATACCTCGGAAATACGCGACCAGAGCGGGCCCATGAATGCAAACTAACAAATTGTATAGATAAACTTTTTATATTTTCATAAAATAATAAAATGGCAAACATAAACATACAATTGAAGCACAGACTAGTTTGTTGGCGAGTTTGCGTAGATTTTTTATAATTATCGCTAATAGTTCTCACAGTCGCTAATTAATTATTAATAATTTCACTGGAAGAGCGTTCTCGGGCTGGAGTCGGGGCGGCGCGTAATACATAATGTATTGTATGTACGTGTGTGTGTGTGTGCGCGCGGCTCCAACGCGGGTTACGTGGGGGAGAGATTGTTGTCAATTCATTAGCTGAGGCCGCCGTATTGTTAATAGCACGACGCTAATGTTAATTCTATCTTGATACGCGTTTCGCACAGCGCTTAATTATTTCCTAACGACTGACAACAGACGTAATCCCAACGTCAAGTCGCAGTCCATGACATCTCCATTTATATGCGCCGGCCATACAATTGTTAACCCTTCGAATACTGAATAAATTTGTCACAATGAACTGATTCTATAATACAATTTGCATAATGTAGTTTAATGTCAGGTTACATTGGTATTTGTTACCCCAGTGTGTTGTTGTTAACTCTTAAGGAAGTCGATGTTAAAACGCTAATTAAATATTTATGAGTAATTCACCCACAGATTTGAAATGAGATATTCCAATAAGGTTTATTTTACCGCACACGCAATATGGAACAGCATTCATGTGGAATTGTTTTCAAATAAATAAAATTATAAATTATGTTTCATGACATCTACATCATACATGAGAAAAGACATTGCTTCGTTAAATTAAGACCTTATATATTAAAAATGCAAGCAATAACGATTAATTAATCAAAACTTGTCGAAGAAAAAAGAACATTAATAAGACTAACGAAGTATAAAAGAGAAAATAATTCTCTTTAATACTTCGATCATATTACATGGTACGATTTATTAAGCTGATATTTTTAAACACAAAAAGCCTAAATTTGGCCAAAATTGATGTCATGTCTTGTTAGTCGAGTGCTTGCGATTGTGATTGTAGTGAGACTATAAATAGTGGTCGGCGGATTCATCTGCGAACGGATCTCACAATCGACGCGCATCTCAAAGCCTTAGCCCATTGCTTTCATTGCACGCTGACTTACATCATAACTTACGATACTATCGTTAGCTGACAAAGCTAATTGTTGCACGACGCCGTCCAGGTGAAATATAGACGTAGGTACCCTAATATTTGTAAATTCCTTTTATGCATTCTAAATTTATTAATTCAAGTTAAATTCCTTTCTATATCAACGAGTTTATATTGAAACCAGTTTGCATTGTGTTAGTGCCAAACATAAATATGTTCTCTCTAATGTTCGATATTTTCTGAATAAATTAAGATATTGTTTTGGCAATGACGTTCCATAGTGTATAAACCGTATAACTTATTATGTTAAAAGTTTGTTGACGGACCTATTAATACCAGGTAAGGGTACCTGCTTTTTATATAGTTATGACATTGAATTAGAACTTCAAGAAAATCATTAGTCACTAAAAAAATAAGTCTAATATAGGATTTCATCCTTTTAGTGGTTTCAGGTGTTACTTTCTTGACTAGGACAATCCATTACTGCGATCTAAACGGGCTTGCTTATAAGCGAATTCCGCTTTTATGTCGTTTGCTGCAAGAGTCAATCTAAGGCGGGATCGTATCGGCTATCCCGTTACATATTAGAATCGCAACAGGGACTCACCTGGTGGGTTTTGGTCAAAGCTGTTTGAGGGCAGACGGCGAGCTCGCGCTCATGCTAGCGCGGTCGACGACCTGACGGCTAACTGTTTAGCAAGCAAGGAAGCACGGCACAAACTGACACCACTGAACACGAGCGATCGATGCGAGAGTGCGGAGCGGACTGGTCGCGCCGCGCGCGCGGACGTCGTCGCCAGCGCCGCGTGCGCTCGCGGCCTTGACCGCCCCCCGCGCCCCCCGCCTGCAACCTCACCGCTCCTGCGCCGGCGGGGAGTCGGGGACCCACACGGTCGGGTCCGCATCGAGCATCGTATACGTAGACCTTTGGGTTCTTTCAAGTCAGGTAGCGTCTGTCGATCCCACAGTTGAATTACAATAATTCATTACTACTTATGTAAATATCAACTTGAAGACTTGCTATCTTAAGCTTGAATCTTCTACTGACACAATAAGGACATCGGTACATTAAAAGAAACACACTAAGAGGGTTTTGTAGATCCTCCTGTGATATCACAGGATTTACTGCAAGCCAGTAATCGATTCATTGTGTCAGTTAATGTATCTTTTCCACTGTTGACGATGTTCAGAATATTCGAATCCTAATAAGTGCGAAGTATCTCTATTTTAAACAAAACTACAATTATTAGTACATACATTTATGTAAATAGCTTAAAATTAGGAAATTATCCTTATTTCCTAATTAAGATAAAAATCCTGATTATTAAAAATGTAAAATTAAAAGATAATACTAAATGTTGATATTTACACAAAACATCGGGGCGGGTGTAATAATAAAGCCATCAGGAATGAGTTAAGTTCATATACACGTAGAGAAAGGTATATGTAAATATTTATACCTAATTTTTATTTTGCTACTTCATTAAAATTTGAGTGTGATGCGCGAACAGAACACTTTTTTATATTTGATTTTTGCTTGCTGTGGCAGCACTCCGCTACAGGTCCGCTTCGTGGGAAAAGAAAAAATTTCATGCAAATCGAGTAGGTATAAAATATTAGAATACTTACCTAAATGATAGATCTGCACCACATACGCTACAAATACTAACGGTCATCGCTCTGTGAAGATTGTGGTTTAAAATTCCCATTTACGCCTAAAATATTATTTATATAAAGTTTAAATTATTAAAATAATATAATAAAGCCACTTCGCAAATTATACCGTGGAAACATGAACAAGAAATTAGCCACGTTTTCAATTATATCCACCCAAGAATACTTTTTTATTTAAAACTAGTTGCATTATATAAGCACATTACATTATAATATACCGATATTGAAGAACATAGGAAGGTTATTTTTCGAATAAATTGTTATAAAATAATGTTTAGTTGATATACTGTACGTATGACTCGCTTTAAAGATTTCTTAACCGTAGTCAGAGTGACAGAACACAACAGAGTTTATTGGAGGTAAGTATAGCACGTTATTATTAAACGGTACACTTATTATTCAATACTGCATAAATAAGTAAAAATATTACCTATTAGATTAATATTTCATTGAAAAATATTGTTTTATTTTTATTGTTGTGTCTTCTCTGCTTATGTTAAGCCAATGTGAAATAAGTCGGAACGGAATTTAACTGGTGGAATGAGTAACGCGCTCTGCTCGTATAATCTTCTAGTGATTGACGTTTAGACAATGCAACAAAACTGCAAATAACAACTAGAAGTATTTAGAACTAATGTATACTTGTGTAAACAAGTACTTGTTACATGAGAACTCGGCTTTAGTTTAGAAACGTAAGTGGTTTTATTTTGACGAGTGTCGTGGGATGGTACGTGTGAGGTTTATTTGTATAAATAAAAATGTAATCATAAACTCGAGCTTTAAGCAAATGCAGAAAGTACAATATAATTACATAGCGCTGTCATTAAACGCGCGCGTATATTTCGTAAATGAGGAAATTACGCTAATTATTATATTTGCGTCTGTTTTAGTGATAAATATCGCGATAGTGATAACAATGTTTTTGATGACGGTGATTCTTTACTTTATATTTACTTTATCGAAGGTTTGGTGTAATGGATAGTAGGAAAGGTATCATAGAAGGAGCCCATGCTAATAAGTACCAACTATACAAAACAAGAGTTTTTATTGATAGCATAATCCAATACTTATAACGACGACTCGATAATTTAACGTGTTCTTATTTCTACCTACAAGTTACAACCTTACAAGCTAAAACAATTCCGTTTGTTAAATTAAAAAGCATTAGTATTTAACGTTGACCAATATTTTATGTATATTGTTATTACCTATACAAGGAAATACAATTGTCATGTGTGTTTATTAACTTCGCAATTCTCTTGGTAATACTAAGATATACCCGACTGAAAATATCTCTTTTCCTGGTAGAAAACTGTTTCATATATTTAACACTTATATGCACAAAAATGCCAAAAGAAAACAAAGTATACAAGACATATTGTGTATTTCTTGAAGATGTTCCATATCGCACATCGGAGACCGAGGAGATAACCGCTATTGTCAGTTACAGTTACTGTAACTGATACTAAATAAGAGGAAATCGTCACGTACGTCACGTAAGTACTTATATTGTGTTTAGTGTTTTCAGCTATTTATTGTAGAATATGGCAAATACAAAAAATAAACAATGTCGTGGTTGTATCAGTTCTCGTAGTCTCGTGGACATTAACGCGTTCAACCGGACTGCCTTCTATCAGCGCCTGTCATCTCTTAGTTACAAATTAACTTTTTATGGACGCACGCCGCTCGGGGTTCAATTACGTTAATCGAATCAGGATTCTTCATTTTTATATCATCACAATCTATAGTTTAATGTAGGCATTGTATTAAGTATTTTATTTAAAAAAAAAAAGACTATTATAATGCCTATCAAAAGTCAAATCTATAAGTTTCAAGAATCGTTTCCAAAATATATTACAAACAGATATTAATATCTTATATTATTTCATGTATTACCAAATCAAATCAAAGTTTTAGTACGTGTTGTCAAAGGAACGGAGACAAGATGGCGTCATTTATAAATAGCTAAACAAATAGAAAGGAATATTTGTGGACTTTGCTGTTCAATCTACACCCACTACATTTACATAAGAATTATTTTTTTTTTTTTTTTTTTTATATTTGCCGGGTGGGCAAATGACTCTACTCCACCTGATGTTAAGTGGTAGTAGAGTCCAAACGCGAGGACGGCCAGTACAGTCTGGAAGAAGATTCTGCACTAGCCGCCCTCGCCTTGCCGGCCCGCAAGATGCCTCTTCACGCCTCGTAAAGAGACGTGAAGCGAGCGACGTATTGCCACGATAGGGATGGGCAAAGTGTGGAGGCGTGTTTCCCCCGGCATTGGTTCAGCCGCCGTCTCCACTGGACCAACACCCATCGCGGCAATGCTCGCTCGGGCACTGGCTGTACGCTGGCTGATCTCGAAACGCGGCTGCAAGCCACTTCACGAGATTTTCACCATGCGTACGGTGGTAACAAGCCAGGCGGATGTTTATCATCCTACCACCAGATGATATCCCTTAGTCGCCTCTTACGACACCCATGGGAAAGGGGCAGTGAAATGTATTCTTTCTCCGTCACTGCACGGATAAATTTATATTGAATTTGTAAACAAGTACCTAAATACACGTATCAAAAGTTAAAATAGTTACTGACTACTGAACCAGCGATGACCGCGTGGAATGGCGGCAAGAATGCTACCTTCTGTTATATATTTGTATCGGCGACCGATTGTTACTAACAAATTTAAATATCATAAATACAAATATCATGTCAAATATCATTACTAAGTCAGGCCTATATATAACATCATAACAGACATAACATCAAGATTATATAAATGATAATAAGAGCGGAGTTAGTAATTAACACAGACTACATTTGTGTTTTACATTGGGGCTTCCGCCTGAGGTTTGAACCTAGGACCGCAGATCCAGCCTTATAGCCTACACCGAAGCAAGAGGAATAGACAGTGGGAGAGATGACATATGCCAGAACTAATCAAGGCCCTAGCGTCCACATTATATTATACCAGCTTAAGGAAATATTATTACAGCAGTTCTGTTTACAGGCTTCTATTTTGTACATTGCCTGATAGTGTGTGTGAGTCACACGGTTGTCGTTTGAGATCATTGCAATACGATCTAAGGTTTACTAAGGGTAACTAAAGGTTTTTATTGAACTCTCACAGCAAGAGGAGATTGAACGAGGCTACCCACAGTCCATACCTAATTTAACATTACACTAACAAACACGGTCTCGTGTGGAAAATGAACACAACTTTCTGGGTAAAATCGCTCTCGTGCTAAACTTATTGGAATATCTCATATATTTTTATTTGAACATATTTTTAGCGCCCGTACGGACGAATTGGAGTGACATTGCCAATATGAAAGACAAATTAAAATAATTTTATAGTTCAGTGCCAATGTTACGAAATAATTAAAATAATAAGTTAGTATTCTCTCTTTTTATTTACGATTTGTAGGCAAGTAGGCCACCTCATGTTAAGTGGTCACCACCGTCCACAGACATTGACGTTCGTTCGTTATTAAGTATTCCTTATATCGCCAATGCGCCACCTACCTTAAAAACACAGAATATGTATCTTATGCCTGTAATGACATAGGTTGAATGACCCTTCAAACAGAAACACAAAAATACTAATTAGTGATGTGTAGGTGGTACCTCCCGGTGGTTTGCACAAAGTCCCACCACAATATGAGTATTGCAGTATGTAAAAAGAATACAGTAATGGTACACTTATTATGTAATAATGGACAATGGTAATGAAACGATCGCCTCCAGGCCGTTTCAAATAAAAATGTAATTTTGTTAATTGTAAATGAAACATTTCAATTTTTTTTTAAATCCCACTCGGTTTCTTTCGCTGATTCTTTTTAGATCTTTGACGCTTATGTATTAAATTAAGATTTTAGACTTTAAAACAATTAGAGGAACAGAATGCAATGTTATATAACACGCCCAGAAACGAGCCAAGCACCAATTAAATTTTGTTATATAAATGTGCTTATAATTCCTCTCGTGCTCTGCGGCAAAAGTCGAAAAAAATGGGTTCCTATGCACCAGCCCGAATTAGAGCTGAATGCGGGCTGGCTCTAATCCCACTGCTTAATAATAATTGCTAGAGCTTATTCAAGCTTTAATAATAATTGCTAGAGCTTATTCAAGCTCTAGCAATTATTATTAAGCAGTGGGATTTACTTTACTAAATTATAAAATGACGGAAGAAATATCTTCATTAATGGGCGCACTGCGCATGTGCAAGATGGCGACTAAAATAAACATAGCAGTGTCGAGTCGTGCAGCTCCGGTAACCGGTTAACTGCCGACTGTTGAACATAAAAGCTGGTTTAACGAGTCTACTTCAACGTTAACAAGAAGGGGCGCCCGGAACAACCACATCCCTGGCTTAGAATTTATTTCTGGTTAATATTGGCTACAAAGTTATGCAAATTACAAAAAACACAAAATAAGCAAAATTTACTAAAGAAAGTGTTTTTTAAACATTTATTACTCTGCCTAAATGTAATCATTAAGTTTAGTAGTTAAGATTATTTACAAAAATTCAAATCATCGTGACACGAAGAGTTCCACGAACTGACGACACAGTTACCATTCAACAGTTGAAAATAAAAAAAAACATGATTTAAATTTAAAAACAGTTTTGTTGAAATGAAATAAAATATATACAAAGTTGAAATTCGTTAGGTGTAATGACCACAAACACAGAAGCCACAGCGTCTGTCGAAAGTCGGACTGAAGGTACAAACAGGGGCTGATTTATAGTTAGTAAATATTATTAACATGTAATTTATGTTTATAGAATGAATAAAGTAAAACTATTTATAATAAAACAGGTAACAAGTTGTTGAAATATTATAGTCCCAATAATCAAAAATATTATAGTATCGACACGTAGCCGTCGCCTGTAACAGAGCATCATCACTGATAAGGCGTTTGCATGTTGTTTTATAATCTCATTTTTTGTGTTCTGTTTAAACTTGTAATCGGGTGCAATACAGCTTTTACATACATATGTCTATGCTTATCTACTTTCTAAATCTTTGCAAACATTCTACTAAATGCAGTTTGGTGCTGCAATCGTAACAACAAACGCATGATTCATAAAATTATATATTAAGTCATTGTTGTTTGAATCAAAAGTATTATATTATAAGTGATAAAACGACGTTATTTTCAGAACATCTTCAAAAGACTTGCGAACTCGTAATATTTTTGCATCTACTTTTGTAATAGCTTTATTAAATTTAGGAAAGTTTTATTTTAAATATATTAGTTTTCTGCATGTTTCTGTTTTTGTACTCTTATTTCCAACTGTTTTAATTGACAACCTTTCTATCAGACAACAAAAAATCGGTGGACAAGTACAGAAAAAATGTACTGCGTCGTTTTTGCCTCCTATGTATATTTATACGGATGATTGATGGTGATGTGATGGGAGTCCTAGTGGACGGCGGGGCTTACGCTTCGTGTGCCAAGAGTCAGTCTCGTAGGAGGTGGCGCCGACGCTCCGCGGAAGATAACTATCTGTCTTCATTATTATTCTCCGGCCTTGTCAGAGGCCTACACCACTACTCCTATTAATACATGAACTTTCGTTCACAGATGTTATTAATAAAATTCATTATATATATGTGTATACAAGTTTGCATATAATAAGCTTTTCGCTTTTTTTAAATAAACATTGCTTTATGTTTCCGTAACTTCACGAACACTTGTTGGAAGGGCTTCGCGCGAACCGTCTGGGTTGGTATCAGCGACTCAACAATTATCCAACCTCCAAACGGCAAAACTTTATGTCGTTGAGTTTTCCTGTGTTTAAATGGTTCCGATCTATGATAAGCCATAGACACAGGGAATGACTTGAAACGAAATGCTGCTAGCATTCTTGCTACCATTAAACGCGGCTATTATTTGTACAAAAGCTATTTATAATTTTTATTTTGAATAAGGCTGTAAAGTAAATAACCTTTTTGATAAAAAAAGAAATACTTTAAATTTTTCCTATACTATACAAATTAAACGGAATAACAAATTTTAATAGAAATCAAACCGTTTCATTCTAAAGATAAAAAGTTTATATTTTAATCATTAGCAAATATACGTAAAATCGCAATTATAAAATTACACTAACGTATTATTTACAGTTAATTGCGCCAAGACGATAACGAAATTACAGTGTGTCTGTAAAATGAGAACATTTAACATCAAGAACGTAGGAAACGTTAACCGATAGCGTTCTCTAATATTTAAACACGTCGCGTGCAAGTCTATATGCGCATGCGCAGATGTTCCGGAAGAACGCTAATCTGGTCAGTAAACATCGGAGGGAGACGCGTCCTCCTTCCGCGAGCCGCACCGAGCGTCCACCACTACGAGTACACAGGAGTACTCCGACTGCGAGGGCCCGGCACACGTGTCCGCGTGTAACATGAAACTTGACCCAAATACTTTTCGAAACTATTCATATTCATACTTCCTGTACTCTATTTGATAATATCTTAATCTAAGCTATACTGACTTTAATTTAAATTATTTGTCTAACTTAAAATTGGAATGTATGTGGTTAGATGAGGCACATAAACATTAGGACTATATTTATATTTTATTCTATGATATAAAGTAAAGCTGGACTTAATATTATTTGTTTGTTAATTCGCTTTCTCGATGTAACTCACTTGTCCGTAACAGACTTGAAACACTTAAATAGTTCTTATTGTTTTAATCAAAATGTTCGCGTTAACTTAAGACTTGAAGTACATAATATATATATATAAAACTTCTCTCAAAACAAATTATGAAACAAATGTTATTTTTTACAACAGTCGCGTCGGATTTCATCGAAACATACAGAAGTTTACACGTTTCAGGCATAAATTATAAACGTGTGTAATAGTATTATATTATAGGCGCTGGAATTTTTTATCAAAAAAAATTATCCACGCACAAACCTTACAGAGATATAGAAAGGCAGACTTGTAATGGTTTCTTCATTGTTTTCGCTAACCGCCGAGCACAAACACAAATGAAGCTCATAAATACGCAGCTCGTACTCCGCGCTTGTACTCGCAATATTCAGTTGAGATTTACGTGTTCCATTCTAAACTTCTACCCATATATAGATAGATGTACAAATGATAAACCATATAAAGATAAATAACCGTTCATAGATCGCTTTGGGTTTAATTCCACTTAATCTCAAAAGTCTTTAACACTAAAGTGGATTACAATTGACCGAAATAGCTAACATAAGGATTATCGCCTCTGAGCATGGCTTCCATCTAATCCCATTTATATCCTCAACGGTACGCGTCTTAGCTCGGACCTTAACTACTAGTAGTTGTATAACGAGTATCATCTATACACGAGTACCTATATAAAATATAACACGTTCCTTGACTGACAACAAACTATTAACTATATGACCGTATATTCTATAGAAGTAGTTTTTTTGGAAAGTACCTATCTTTTGTAATGTTGAAGCACAAGTGGAAAGTGTTTAACAAAAACTTAAATATTTTACAACTGATATCTACATGCACATGTCGAGCTTCATCGCGTGGTGCGATTGTTTCAATGACAAAACAAATTAACATTGATCGATTTTGAAACAAAATTTGTGCACTCAATAATTTAAGTAAAAAAGTTGCTTGTAAAAATATTGCAATAAGAGGGAACAAACAGGCCGCCCGATAGTCAGCGGTCTCAACTTATCGTAGAAATTGACACGAGTACCGGACGACCCGGTGCTATGTGTTCGAAGTTCGTGCATAATGCGCTAACAACCATAAACTGAAGTCCTTATGTTCATTATGTGCTGTACCAACATCTGTACTCCCTCCGAAACACAACAACTTACTAACTACCAAGTGGTAGATGGAAAGAGCAAAACTGTTCCTCAGGAGAGACGGCCTCAGGCAGGTGACTAAACAACTCTGCTAATCCCGTGCGTTGTGACTGTGCAACGCAATCAGCTGACCTGAAAGGTCACACAAAGAACAATGATGATCGTGATGAAATTTAAAAAGTTAAATCTATAGGCCATGTAAGAAAAATCTTCTTAAATATATTTTTCAGAAGGATGATATATTCCTTCCAGTAAATAAATCAGATCGATAGTCTATTGTTAATGAATTATATAAACACTTTTTTTCTTAAAAACTATAAGCATTAATAAACAGCAGTTTTTAAAGCATCTAATCCCTAGTTAAATGTTTGTAACAATTAAGTTAATCTCTCGGTAATCATAGAATAAACCGTAGAAGACCTAAATATTTATCTTCTTATCTGTTATTAAAATCTTCGCCGAGTTTCGGCGCGCGCGGCGCTCAGGGCTGTCGCGTTTGTATTTTGTTTCGATTTGACTAGCCATTATTCTAATGCTATGGTGTAAAGTCTTTAATCCAATTCCTTTACACTCAAATACTGTCATCGAATCGTTATTTTAACATCCTTGTGATGTGCTGAAGGTTTAAATCTATATATATTTTACGAAAATATTTACTTCGTATGTACTTCTTAAAATCTTCGAGTTAATAGGTATCAATGTAATTTGGCTTGTCTGTACGGTGTATACCGTATAGTCTCGTCCTTGTGAACACCACTGCTGCGTAGGCAACTAGTTTCCCTTAAAAGTGACGCCGTTGCGGATGAGCTATTGTTATAAGTGTTTGTTTTCTATTGTTCGGACTCATACAAAACTACTAAATTGATTGATGTGAACTTTCTTATTATTTTTAGATATCAATTATAACATCACCCACAATCACCATTTTTATCTTGAAAAAACGAACAGTAAGATGCACTCATAGCGGGAGCGAAGCGTATTACTTGACTTCATAATTTAGCTAATTAATTTAGGTAGCCAGTACAAAATACATATAAGAAGAGGGTAGGGACAGCCCTGCGAGCGCGACCAGCCCCTCGCATACACTGACCTACTAATCTATTAATATCGCACTCGCCGCGAGAGTTCATTAACTGACGCTGATTTGCGTCTACGTGTTTATTTTCTGATAAAATTCTCTCTCACAAGTACGTATGCAAATTTGTCATCTCATGAGTCACTCGACTTAGCTCAGGTTTCTGAAATACAAACCTCAAACTTCTATAGCACATTCAACCAACATTTGAACATTACATGATACACATTTGTATATTGTAATATATTGGAGGCAAGTATTGGTTATGAGTCGTTGAAGTCAGTGGGTGGGACACGAGGTCAGTGCTCGGTTTAGGATGGTCCACGCGTGGTCAGAGAAGTGCATAAGAAAATATTATGTACATATATGCTATTAGCAATTTCGGCCACGACGGTCAGTCTCGAGGAAGGCTGTGCGACTGTGCAGGCGATATTTTCGCTCCTAGAAACTTTTCGAGGCGAGGGTGTGTAAGCGAACAACTTCCAAACTACGAGCCACTACTGAGCTTTTTGAACAGATAACCTTTTTACTGGCCCGAACCATGTTGTGAACTAATTGAGCCATTAGACCGTCGGGGTCAGTTTAAGATATACCTACAGATTTTATTAGTATGTTCTTTGTAGACAATAACTGTAAAAATAAAGACACAGCCAATAAAGGTCCCACAGCTGGGCTAAGGGTACTCTATAAAGAAGAAGCTTATTCCACCACGCTGCTCCAATGCAGGTCGGTTCGGATTTTTTTACGTGTTCTAGCCACCAGGCAAAAACATACAAGGCAATGCCAAAAACTAATTATATATTTCAGTTCATACAATAATATGTAGTTCATATAATATATCCAATAACAGATAACAAAAACCCTTGAAGTATGAAAAGAAGCCGGCTTAATGGTTTACTTAACATACCGTTTCAGCGATATTTAATAAGCTACATCGACTTCTTAAATTCAATTCTTCATCATCATCAACTCGCCGTTTGTTTTAGCTTTTTGTTTTATAATAAGCCTGGATGACAAGGCCAACTTTCTGTCTGACCATCAGAAGGCCAGCTGCTAATTAGTTTTACACTTCAGAATCTTAAAGACTTTCAATATGTAGGAAATTAATTAAAAAAATGGCGTCAACCGCGACCTTGACATTTACAAAACACAAATAAAAAACCCTCCGCTTATTATTCAATTTTATTACCTATATCAAGTTGTCTCATCGGGCGCTTGCGCAGGCGCAGGTTTAATCGAACTCTCTGCCATTTACCAACTATGAGCGACCATATAAGGATATACGTTGTTATCCTGTAATATATAACAGTGGAACCGCTGTCGGATGTTCGATTAAAACAGATAAATAAACAAAATAAAATATTGTTATTATTTCTGTTCATAATTATCTTTATACAAAAAGGTAATGAAATATAATAAAAGTGATATTTTATCACAACCGTATCGATTTTTTTGTTAATGGATTCATAATATTGATGTAATGTTGCTGTAAGCTTCTAAAACTTTTGATCCATAAGATGTAATGTCAAATTCTACTCTTTTGAAAAGTAGAATGTGAAGTGCATTGATGTCGTCCTAATCTATTTCCGTCACGGCGGCCATTCGCCATTCATAAGGCAGCCAACTGTGCAAATTTCTTCAATAATAATCAAATGTATTATTCGTTTTTTAAAAATAAGTAACATACCCAGTAACAGTGGCCATGACGCCACACTCATTGTGGCCGTTATTGTGATTTTGTTGCGAGGATACCAAACTTATTATCTTTATCTTTAAATTAAACTTCAACAAAGTAACTCGAATAATTAACAAATTTGTAAGTCAATCTTAAAATAATTTGTGAAAGTATTACTCACATATGACATTGTCACTTCGACTAAAATATTTCTTTATAGTTCCTCCTAGGATAGGTAGACTATGTTCTTGTTTAAGTTTTGTTCATGTCAACTAATAGTACTGTTCTAGAATTTCTTATAAAATTTTAATAGTCATCAGTCAAATTTTATGTTGCCCGTTCACAGATAATGTTCAAGCAAATTGGTAGCAATTTTATATTCATGTAATTTAATTACTTGTTCGATTATATTGTATAATTAATAAATGACGTCGTTAGTTAAATCGCAATTATAAATACATCGCGCCAAACGATTGTGGGTGACGATTATTTGCTAAAGTTCACTTAAAACGATGATCCTGTTGATATTATTAATACACAGTTTACGAAATATTTTGTTGTACATAATAAGGTACTTAATAGTCATTTGTCACTATTTTTTGCAGCTATTGAAACCGGAATAGAACCACTATTCTATTAGTAGTATAAATGTATTGTATTTTTATTATGACTGACTTTCTTGCCGATTTTTCTCGGTAGAATCCACATTCAGTACCGGTGGTAGCGCTTGACGTTTCATAAGTACTTTTAAAAGTCTATTTGAATAAAAATATTTTGAATTCTTTTTTTTTATATATTTGCCGGGAAGGCAAATGTCCACTCCACCTGATGGTTAGTGGTAGTAGAGTCCAAACGCGACGACGGCCAGTGCAGTCGGAAAAAATGTTCTGCACTAGCCGCCCCTGCCTTGCCGGTCCGCAAGATGCCTCTTCACGCCTCGTTTGAAGGAAAAATTTCATGTTATTTGATAATCAATGTACATGTTACTTATATAAAAATTATGTTTAGTATAACTGAGTTTAATACCTGTTTACTTTTAAGAGATCAAGATGTAGTGGTTTCATTATACTCCTATGTATCCATAAGAGTCCATGCTCTGGCCCTTAGTACCTTCCTTCATGCCAAAGATGTCGTGCATTCCATGATATAATGACTGGTTACGAGCCTGTCTGTCTATTACAGACGGGTACACGGCTCTGCATCAAAGTGAGCTGCAACAATTAGTAAACATAATCTTCAAAGTAGCGCGGTGTTGTTACTCTCGTGATCGTGACTCTTCCGGACCAATTAACATTCCCCTTCGAGTGCTTCAATCAAAACACTTAATTAAACATTCCAAACAGTCACGTTTGTATCAGTGTTTATATGAAGGTGAGCTGCGCTGGCCGCACTCGGCGCTCCTCACGGCTCACACCGATGCGTCGACTTAACATTACGTGAATATATAATTATTCTCCTTTTTATTTGGTATGGATCGGTTTGGATAATAATATGGCCTACTATTGCTATGACACAATAGTATATAGATATCGACGTGAAAGTCGCGACTTCGATACTGATCTCTGAAACTAATCACATCCTTTATGAACATAAGATTTACGCTTACGGTTCACTTGGAGGTGAAAATGAAAGAATTTATAATTCATTTCAAAAAGCATCGCTAGTATTCTTTAAGTAAAACTAGTTAGTTAGCTTATAAATATTTCGTGACTAGATATCTAAGTATCAAAACTGTATAATTACACTTAATAAAATGTTTAAAAACAGTGTTAAACTGCAATTATAATTATATTGGTATGTATAATTTTATATCGAAGAAGAACCATTTTCCTTGACATCGTCGTTAATGTTCAGAGGTTCAGTGGGCGTCATTTGGGTTATATACGAGCATTAAACAAAGTGTTCACTGTTTCGTATAATTTAATTGGCACATACGGTGGCTCGCAGCGCCGTCCTCCTAACTTTTCTATAAAAATATACCTATCCGTACCTCTGGTTGAGTAACCGTATTGACATATTCCCTTATCTGAACTTATTCGCTTGGATTACCGTGATCAATTAAATACTACATATAGCGATTTCAAGTTTGTATAAAGAAAAATGAGTAACGCGATGTTTTTTTTTTTATTTATAGCTCTCGGGTTCTTGTTTAATTAAATGCCTATATAAATCACCACAAAAACGATGGCGCTTAAAGACAGCTGTACAGCTAAATATGGCTGACATAGCGATATTTTAATAATAAATAAACACATTACCGTTCGCATATATTGTTTTCATTTTGTGTGTAGTTGTAAGTACACTACAACAGCTGACCGATGCTCCATAACCTATTTTTTTATATAGAATAGGAAGGCGGACGAGCATATGGGTCACCTGATGGTAAGTGATCACTAACGCCCTTAGACATTGGCATTGTAAGAAATGTCAACCATTGCTTACATAATAATAATAATAATAATAATATTTATTTCGAGTATCATTGACTCATTTTTGTTAGTAATACAAAAATAAACTTAAATGTCTATGTTAGTACTTAACCTAAAAAAATATGAATCTAAGATATGTGAGTCACCTCTGCGCCATTCCATTAGAAATAGCGCAGCAGTGACCCACATATGTGCAGTCCAGCCTGCTCGCGATTAGTTTCACGATGCTGTTGGTACTGCCCCGCACTCTGCGCACCAGGGCTCCACATCTTTTACGCATGGTGGTATAGAAACAGTCCACGTGCGCCTCCGCGAACATCCCTGATGCGCTACAAAATCGGGGCAGCCCCATCAGCACCCTGAAAGCATTATTATATTGAACACGAATAGCGTTGTACGACTTTTGCGAATACTTGGCCCACAGGTTGCACGTGTAGAAATTCATACAATATGCTCTGAACAACGTGCCCTTGACACTCTCCGAACAACGCGCAAACCTGCGAGCCAGCATGTTCGCTCTCAGTGACAACGCCCTCCGTTCTCTTTCAATATCAGCGTCGTCTTTGAGGTCTGAGGTCAATATATGACCAAGATATTTAAATTGGGAAACCCTTTGCAGTGCTGTACCATTGAGCATTACAGGTGGTACACTACTTGGCACTTTACCTCCGGCCTCAAAAACCATCACTACACTTTTCTTTGCATTATAGTTAAGAACATGACCTTCCACATAATCCTCACATTTGGCCATCAGTTTTCTAAGACCACAAATAGACGCACTCAACAGCACCATGTCATCGGCATAGCTAATGTTATTGACACAAATACCGTCTATGTAACAGCCGATCCTGGTGCTGCTAAGCTCGGTGATTAAATCGTTTACATAAAGGTTAAAGAGTGTTGGCGAGCTCAATCCTCCCTGCCTCACCCCACACTCCAACCCATATGGACGTGACAATGCTCCTGCCCATCGGACATTATTGACCTGATTTCCATACCAAAATTTAAAGATATAAGATCAGTTCCGAAGGTATGCCAATCTCGTTCATTTTACGCCATAAGATGTCGTACGAAACCAGATCAAATGCCTTCGACATGTCAAGAAAACATGCATAAACTGGAGTCTTACGCCTAGTATAGTATGTGACAGCATGCTTAACACAAAGTATAGCACTTTCCGTAGACAATCCAGGTCGGAATCCAAACTGGTTATCATGCGGTTTTATGAATTTATTTAATTCTATATTGAGCACGCTGTCAAACACTTTCGAGATGACTGTAGCCAACGAAATAGGTCTATAGTTGTTTTTATCAGCCAAGTCGCCAGTTTTGTTTTTCACAATAGGCACAACTATCGTACGTATCATCTCGCCAGGCATAAAACTATGGCTCAAACAAAAGCTGTACAGCATACACAAAACCCTGGGAAGATGTGGCCCAGCGTATTGAAGATGCTCAATGCTAAGTCCATCATGGCCCGGGGATTTACCTCTAGTCATATGTTTGATTATATGTGCAACTTTGTTATATTTGAACTTAATACACATTTCCACGCTGGACTCAACATTGATCACTGACTGAGAAAGCCCCCGTGGTGATTTTACGCGAAAGTGATCCATGAAAAGATCAGGAATCTTTTCAGGCTTACACTCACCACCGATACTCACAGGGAGGGAAGGCTTGCTGTTCATTTTGTTAGTATTCTTCCAGAAACCGCGGAAATCCTTTTTCGTATGATGTGAAGCTAGAATATCCATTTTAATTTGCTCCTGATGGTTTTGACACCACCTTAAACGAGATTTAAAAATCCTTCTAGCCTCGCACATTTCCCTATAAACATATCCTGCGGTTGGTTTATCATACCACAGCCATAATTGAAATTTTTGTCTTGCCTCCCTGTGCGCCTCGGCTACATGTTTATTCCAACCTATCACTCTTATTTTCTTTACACGATACCTACTGTTTCGACCCACCACGGAAGCATCTATCAAAGCTTGAACAATGTCACTGTACAACTTTGTTATTGTGTTTCTATGTTCTGAATTATTACAACTATAGTCACCGCAATCACGAAGCTCATGTGGGAAGTCAATGTTTCTTAACCTTTCGTGACATTCCCTCTGGTATATATCTATCTGTTCTTGACTTCTTTCTCCCCAACGAATGTCATTTAGAGAAGACCTGCTTAAACAAAGTTTCTTTGGTAGTAGCACATTTAAATTACATTCTACGACCAGAGGGAAATGGTCAGACCACAACACATCATGCAATACATAAACATTGCTCACGGAATCTACAGCAGCTTTAGTGGTTAAGCAATGGTCGAGCCACCGTTTAGATCCATGAGATTCACTTAGAAAGGTATAAGTATTAGACTGTAAACCTAATATTTCAGTATCTACACAAGTCCATTCTTGTTCCGAGCAGAACTGAGTAAGTTCGTTATAAAACCGCTCAGAAGGGTGCGCATTGTAGTCCCCCAATATATATACACAGTTTTCCTCGTAACTATCAATAATAGCACTTACCGAGCTTAGTACGTCTGTAAAATCCATTAGGTTCGCAACTGATTCCGTAGGCATATATACACTCATCACTAAGATCGATTTATCTTGTAACACTATCCTAATAGCACAGATACGCGGGTTATTACACTGCACAACGGACACATTTTGGAAAACACTACGTCTCCATAGCAGCGCAACTCCTCCATATGGTCTCCCACGTAAAATACCAGTAGATGTGTCTACCGCAGATACTCCTGTAGAGCTGAAGTCCTCACTTAATGTGTCAAGAAAAGATAACTCCGTCGGTAATAACCAGCATTCTTGTAAAGCAATTAAATGTGAAGTTTTACATAACTCGCGAATACATTGTGCAGAACGCTTTACGTTCTTGCAATTAAATGATATAAATTTACAAGTTATGTTTTTATCCATTAACAATAGCCAATGCGCCACCAACCTTGGGACCTAAGACTTTATGTCCCTTGTGCCTGTAATTACACTGGCTCGCTTACCGTTCAAACCGGAACGCAACAATATCAAGTACTGCTGTTTTGCGGTAGAATATCTGATGAGTGGGTGGTACCTACCCAGAAGAGCTTGCGCAAAGCCCTACCACCAGTACTGCCATTGCCAACTTTGGCGGGAAATGTGGATATTATAGTGACACTAAAACCTCTTCATCCGTGCACCAAATTTTGTTAAAAAATAAAAATATATAATTCTGATTTCACGAGAAACTCGCATATGAGAGATATATCTTTACACTTTAAATAGAACACATGTAATGCCATTTATTTAAGATCATTCTGTAGTAAACAATATTACATGTGTTGTTTAAATTAACTGTTGAATAAAAGCCAATTAAATTTTATCATAATAATTATTGTCCTCTTACTCTTATACTTCCTGTATAAATTAAGAAAAAATAATTATTTTAAATACAAATATTAAATAAATTATGATTTTAAATATGAATGCAACTGATAAGGCACACTTTAATTATATTTCCCGTGACTATCTCAATAATTGACTCGTCAGTGCCGGACGCCGCCACGCGTCGCCATGTCTATCTAAATATTGTTTCAAATATTATCCACGCACGACGCGCGCACCATCTGTTGACGTCGAGAATACTATGCCAGCAACCTTCACGCAAGTGCCCACAACAATTACACAGAGTGCCATCTCAAACGAATGAGTACTATGGTTTGAAAAACATTAATTTTCAACATATTAGAAAGAAATCAATAAGTAGTCAAACTCTGTAAGCAATAGTAAAACCAATTGTATAATTTTAAACCTCAAAATTTTATGAAAAATCAATTTTCTGAATCACGCTATCGTTTGTTTCGCCAATTGTACACATAGCTCGACACCTAAAATGTATTCGAATGTTTGAAAAGTTTTATTATATTTACCACTTATTACTTATAACAACGAACAAGTGCCAAACGGAGGTGGTTTGAGGATCATGACTCATGAATGGACACCGATTTCAATAAATTGATATTAGTACATACTGAAGCTATTTCGCAAGCTGCGCTCGGATAATTTATCTTAATGTTGACAAATAAATTAATAGTCGTGAACTCAATGATGGCGAAGTATTGAACACACAAATAGACTGATTCATAGCGCAGAATTAGGTCAATCACTCGCTACACAGTAAACCCAAATTGTAAACGGCCATCATCTTCTATACTTTTAATAAAACTATACAGATGTTTGTGTGGGTGTGTGTGCATGCATGTATATGTCCTAAACAGTAAATGTGAATGTACTACGAGACGGCAGATGTGCAAATGGGACATCTGTTGAAATTATTAAACAACTTAAAAAGATGAGGCGCTTCTCACTTCGTTGGTATATATTATGTGTGATAACTGAGACTTTCTGGTTAATGAACCGATTTTGATCATTCTATTTTCTTTGGGTTCACAATAGGTCCGAAGAGTTGCCGAATCAATTTCATTTCCGTTGGAAATTGTTAAGTTTTTATTTGAAATTACAATTTTATTGTAACACTTTTTTAAAATCGGGTTTTATTTTAATTATAATTTAAAAGAAATGTTATTTTAATAATATTAGCAATGCCTGTTTTCAAAGAATTACGAATATTCATATTTTGTCTCGATACTGACGTACTCCTCTCCGTTCCAGTGTTCACGTGAAGCTCGTGTTAAGAGCGAGCTTATAAGAATTTCTTCTTTATGAACTTGAGTTCAATAAAATACGATTATATTGTCCCTACCTTTTGTTGACATGGAGACAAGTTGATCGCTCACCTCGGGCGACGGCCGGCGTCGAAAGAAGAATGTATGTAGGAAACGAAATTACCATAGATAATTCTTAGCATAATGACAACCTATGTTTACGTTCGGAAATATTTACATTTCCAACGCTAGAGCCAAATGCGGAAAGATAGAACTTGCGACTTTCACATCGATAGACGGCGAGGTTGCATAATTTATTTTCCTTCTATCTTTAATTGTGCTTCGGAATATGCGAATAAAATCGCTATATTAACCTCAAAATAGGTAAAAATTATTTTTTTTACAATTTTGAAGGCCCTGGTCGTCTTTCGTGCCTCGATAAAGGCTTTATGACTAATCGGCCCTGAGGGTAGTCACAGCGACACTCGATTTCCATATTCCAAGAGCACGCGTTCGGTTACAATGTCCCGACGCATCGCTCGCATGCATTCATCATGAACGATATCACAAAGTGTAGTGAGGCGACAATAGCTAACTCATAATAATACATTCTGTACCACATTGTGCGCGACAAGTATTGATAGAACAGTCTTCATTAATGCAAGGCTCGCTTTAGATGAATACATGATAGTATAAAAGTGATGAATAATAATATTAAATTAAGAATGACCTCAAAGGTAAAGCCTATTGGTTAATATATATAGAGTTCTCTATTATAATCTTTATTTGTTTTAATTTCTTACGGTTTGTAAATGCGATATATTGTTTATATAGTCATTGTGAAGATGTGCTTTTAGTTTTTATAGAAATATTTAAGGAACGCCACTCGCAGTCTGGCGTCATTACATCACGTAATAAGTAATTACTAAATGATAATGCGTTATTAACTGCCATATTTAGAAGGCCTTCATATTTCTAAATGAAATATAATATATTTCTCGGATATATATATGTTAGAAATACTTATTTATGTACTTCGCTTAATATATTTAATAATTCAATATTTCTATATTGTACTTGATTTAATAAAAATATAATCGGTTTCAGAACGTCATTGGTATTGTTTGGTAAAAAACAAGTTAAAAAAATAGTTTTTTCCCGCGCATATATAAAAAAGGAGAACTGAACGATTGTCATCGAATTAACAATATATGATGTTTTGTTTTAATTAAATTTAAAAGTAAATAAGTTATAATATTAAATATATTAAAATTAACAAATAATAAAATTTATTACTTGTACTGGTGTATTTATTATAAATAACCTGTTCTTCACTTGTGTGCATTTCCTGTTATTTTTTTAAGTTGGCTTATTTTATTATTTTTTAAAGTTTTTATTTGCTAGTCCTCAAGTGAAAATAAGAAGGATGTTCTTAGATAAAACATTTCTGGTGGTAGACCTTTGCGCAAGCTCATCTGGGTAGGTACCACCCACTCATCAGATATTCTACCGCAAAACAGCAGTACTTGGTATTGTTGTATTCCGATTTAAAGGGTGAGTGAGCCAGTGTAATTACAGGCACAAGGGACAAAACATCTTTGTTCCCAAGTTTGGTGGCGCATTGGCGATGTAAGCGATGGTTAACATTTCCTACAGTGCCAATATCTATGGACGTTTTATAAAAAAAATATATTTTAATGAAGAGAAATGGTTTATTTTAACAAAAAACCTCTAGATGGTTAATAACAATATGGTTTGTTTATATAATACACGTTTCATATACATAATGATACCTTATAACAAATGTCTTAAATATTTTAAAAGGAAGCTTATAAGTAAAAGTACTTTTTAAAAACAAATCTATAATTTAATTAAACAATATTATTATTAAAGTTAACAATTAAGTTTGTCTGACATGGCATTTTGGATTTTGTATTATTTTACTACTGGTGGTAAGGTTTAGTGCACACTCGTCTGACCACTTACCATCAGGTGGCCCATATGCTTGACCGCCTAACTATTCTATAAAAAATATATATCAACTATAGTAACATCATACCGATTCGGTTCCGATCCAGTTACGATTCAGCTGAGCGTTTTCTTTTATGAAGAATAGTCGAAGCTGGATCTCAATCGAATCGAGAACGTTTTATATTAGAAGAATTGGCCTCTAGTTGTAATAAAATTTTCACACTTTTGTTTCTAAAGACATTGTAATTCAGCTTACTAAATGAAAAAAAAATAGCGTTTACGTACGTTTAGTAAAAAAAATTATTTATTTATATCTCACATAACATATATTTACAACATGCTTTCCATTTACTTATAACTAATTATGTACAGGAGAACACACCATTCCCAACCACAATTACGAAAAGAAGTAACAAATTTATTTACAAAATAAAATAAAAAAACAGAAATATTTAAATCAGAAACAAAAAACAAAAAGTTGTAACTAATTAAGATTTAAAACGAATTAAAACAAAATATTTTTTTTAAACATAATAACATTTTTAAGAATATCTTTCTATTATTTCTATCTTCTACTATATAAGTATATGATTTTCTTATATAGTACAAGATATAAAAAGGCAGACGATGGTCACGGGCTCATCGTAACCAATTCGCTGGCTGACGACCTGCACCGCGCCGCGCCGTCCACTAAACATGCAAAAGCTTCAACCACGGGTCAAAGACGACCGCATTTTTGTCTTGCTAAAATATATTTCTAGATACATCGACCAGACAAACAAGCAGTGCAGGTTTATTTAGATGTGATCATTGTATAACGTAGAAGGCATTTCTAGAACGAACGACCATGTGGTGGAAAGACTATTTAAAAACACAAGACTATTGAGAAACAACGATTCAAAAATTCTCAAGAGCGTACTTAAATAAACTATATTTTAATTTCGATTGTCATACCAGCGTCAACATCTTACTTACGAACCTCGGAAAGCACGTATAGATCCCCTGTCGTGTAGATTTCACTGAATGAGAGTGCACATGTATTACGAATAAGCATGTACGATAGACTATCTACCTTGGAGTCGACTACTTGATGTTGAATCATCTTGAAATAATTACGGTTTACTTTTACACGTTATTTAGCGAGTTATTTTATAAACAATGCTATTTCTTCTTCTTCTTTCGAATGTCAAATCAATGACGACAAAAAGAGCAAAATACATTTTTAACTAAACAGCCGCTAAGCCGTGTTTATAAGTAAGGCCGTTTATATTTACAAAGAGTGAATGACCGACGTGTGTTGTGATATTCGTAATGTATTTCAATACACGCTGAAATTTTGTTGTTATTTTATTAATAGCTCTAGTTTCTGCGACGTTTTATTTAAGCTTCCGTGTTCTATGAATAGGACAGCAGTAGAGGTGACGGGCGATTTGTTTACGAGTTCGAGTTGTTGTTTTCATTTTGGTTTATCAAGAAACAACTGAGTGTTCTTGAGTGTTTTTAAAATGAAAATAATACTAAAATAAAAACTGGTATTTCTAGAATATAATACATTTGTATACAAGGTATCGATGGTTTGCACATTTGATATTGCTAGAAACGAGAAGTCTGATATTTATTGCACTATTTTGTATGTCATTGACTATTACAATGATAAACTAATATTTGTAGTTTTAACCAACCTCTGTAATTCTTATACACAACATCATTTTTAAAATAATAGTGAAAATGTGAGAATAAGACTAGCATAGCAAAGAATATAAGAATAGCAAATGGCGGGAGAAGGAACCGAGTTACAGGTTGCTTGTTTCGTATAAATTCGTTTAATAAAAGTCATAGTATAGATGTCGGCAGCGATTAACAATTAGCGCGACCTCAGCAGTCAGCTCCACACGCAAACAGTATTCGTGTACCCATTGATGATGTGACATCACGAGATGTACCGCGCCCGCTGGCCACGCAGCGAGTATGTCCAGCCTTCGATTAGAAGATTCGTGTCAATTATCTCGTCTGTTACTTCGTGATATTAATTTTCGTCGAAGGTTGTCGGTGTAGTCAATAAATACAATATTGAAATCAAGTTAATACAGCTATTAAAAATGGCTATTATGTTTTAGTTTAAAGTTAATTTCATCAATTACGTTGCAATTTATGAAATTCGCAATATTACCATAAATGCTAACAAAGTAATCAAGATACTCCTCTTTTTAGATTGTATTTTTATTCAACGTGGAAGATTTACAGCTGGTTTTTGTGTCATATTCGTTTGGTTATAAGTTTATTTCAGAATATACGAAATACTGTAACTTCTGCGTCATCAAGTTTCAAGTACTATATCGAATAGTATAATAGCCGTCCTATATACGAGTAGGATAAATACTCGAAATCCATTTCTGTCGTCGTAGGTTTGTCATGTTTGTTGATATATATATATATATTCTGGTGTCGAGTGCGAGGCATCACGCAGATCTAGCGGGAAACTATTATATATGATTCGGGTAATTTAAGCTGAGATGGCCCAGTGGTAAGAACGCGTGAAAGATTCACGCGTTCACCGATGATCGTGGGTTCAAACCCGGGCAAGCACCACTGAAGTTTTTCATGTGCTTAATTTGTGATTATAATTCATCTCATCTAATTTCACTGAAATTCTGCCACATGTGTATTCCACCAATCCGCATTGGAGCAGCGTGGTGGAATAAGCTCCAAACCCTTCTCCTCAAAAGAGGCCTTAGCCCAGCAGTGGGATATTTACAGGCTGTTACCGTACCGTACCGGGTAATTTAATGTCGAGTTCGTTTAGTATATAGGGCGTATTATTTACTTATGACTACATTAATTTCGATGTTATGTACCCTCGAAACAAAAGTATTGATGTCTTCAGAACTTGCGAGTAGTCACAAGTACGAGTGCGTCGTGTCGTCGAGGCACGCTGTCGCCTGAGCTCGCGGCCGGCGGTCTGCGTTCAGAGACCTTCTCTTTATTTCGTTTTGTTTTCATGCAGTGTTTCCTCACTTTGTTATTACAGAATATTTTACTATTTTTTAAGCAATAAATATTGTTAATTTCAATATTATTTTTTAATTATTTATCCGTTTCTTTAAAAAACAAAATATATTTCAATCAAAAATACTTTCACATTCAGTTTGTTTATTTGTTTATTTTGCTTTCAAGCTCACCTCGTTAATATTATTCGTCATTTTTTATTTATTTATTTTTGTGCAATTGAGCATGAACGTAAATTGCGAAAGACTGAATACCGTGAGGTAATTGGGCGTGGAAACGCGACTGTAATCTTTACCAAAAAACTTTAAGACGTATTCGAAAGTAGTAAATGGGTGTGAAAACAAAAGACAAACCTAAGAATTAATGAATACATAGTCACGCATACATAGATATAAAAGTACATGTACATGTTGTACATGTTCATCAAAATCGGTCGAGTCTATCGAAGTCAAACAACTTAATTTTCACGAACATTTCAATGTTATCCACTATTGTAGACTTATCTATACACATAAATAAAATTAAGGCGTATATTTGTGATTTCACGAGATTGCCGTTGTTTCCTATAAAAAATAAAATATTTGTTATAATGTATTTAGGTATTATTATACAATAATGAAGTTGGATCTTAAAGCCAGCTGAATGTTACCATGAAGATATCAAGCAACCTTCAACGTAGGGACGCGAGGACGCTGTCCTTTCAGGAGCGGCCGTGTTAGGAATATAAATATTATATATTTTGTGTACACACACACGTATGTAATCAACACACGTTGGTGCAGCGTGTTGTAATAAGCTTCAAATCATATGTAAAAATACATAATATGTACAACAGTATAATTATTATAATTTTATTTTATAAATATAATATTTTTATTTCATAAATATAATAAATTAACATATTAATTATGAATACTTAAATTTTATGCATTTAATGGATACTTTTATACTTTTGAATGTAGATTTAGCAATGCAAAGCTCGTTAGCGTACTTAAGACACAACTTGTATTCAAAAACTTAACGTCAATGTTGTTTGACAACATTTTGCAGTGTCCGTGTCAGTAAGCTGATATCTGCGTATATGGATATAGTTATAGACAAATAAAAATATATTATTCCAGTGGTTCGTATATATAAATAAAACTATAACACCGACGGTCAGTAAGAACAATATCGGTTTGTGACGAGTGGGTTATTTTTGAGAGCGATCAAATTAAGAAACGCAATAAAGGAGTAGACGGTGCGCTCGAAGGAATACGGCTGCTGCTTAAATAAGTAATAACTTATCGAACGGGCTCTTTAATTTTTGTTTGTTTTATTTAAAGTGCGAGTAGTTGTAACGAGTTTTTTTAACAACGCATGTTTCATTATTGCACCCAAATAAAACGAAATAGTTTACAATCGAATACGATTGTGATTGCGAATATGTTTATACAGTATACTACTAAAAACGTTCTTTATTAATTTATTAAATAACAAGATTTTTACTTTGAATGGCTAAGACGTGCAAGACCAGACCAGCCAGGTTTGCATGATTTTAATTTCAAGTAAAATAAATAATGAAATGATTGTCACAGAAACACGACAGTCATCTTACAGTAAAATATCGTGGAGAGAGGCAACGCCACAACGAACTATAGACGAGTTACATATAATAGGAGCTTAGAATTACGGAAGTGGACGCGAGTTAACAGTGTTATGGAGGTCAGCGTAACTGTGACAGCGGGTTGAGACGATGAAGCAGCAAATACTAAGACGGAAGTCGATGTCTCGTTGGCTGATCTCAAGAGAGGCTAGCCAACTCTGCAGGACATATTATAGTGTCAAGTGTTCTAACTTTCACAAGCCGATAGGAAAGCAAACCCTACACGGCCGAAAATAATTCAAACGAAAAACGAGCGGCGTTACGTGCTTACGGAGCCACAGGAGTGTACACAGCCCCAATCCACACATTCGAGGTTTCTACTGTGAATTTTTTGAAGGATAAACACATAATTTTAATGACTAGATCCGGGGCATGAATCTAGGACTTAAGGGTCTGTGGTATTATAAGCTAGCCCCTAAAAAAACAGTCTAAAAATCAAAAGCAACCAAAAACTTTAGCAGAATAAAAGACGTATGTTGATAGCATCTCTCCTCTCTGTCGATATCGTTTCTACTGTTTTATAAAAGAATAGTTATTCAATCGAAAGTCTCACTTACAGAATCTTTACAGAAACATTCGGAAATAAATCAAAACGTACAAAACGAAGATTCAGTTAAAATTTGATTCAATTAAAATTTTATCTCTTTAAATACATATCGTAAACATAACATGATACATCTATGTGCAGAATAAATGTGAATCGCAACCTTGGAATATGAGAGCGGTGATTGTCAGTGCACTGTCATGTCACCCCAAAGTGAACCAACTCATTCAGCATCCTTAACACGTTTCATATAAAGCTCAAAATGTTGTAACCGCTGACGGTCATTATCGCACTTGTTAGTTGTTACACCCCATTAGTTCCAGTTACCAGCAATCCGACACGAGATACATGTGGCATTGGGCGACGTATCGCATGGATCGAGTGACGGTTTATAATTAGCAACGATGTTGTCGATGTTTACATTATGTTTAGTCATATTATTTATTATGTAGAGCCGAGGATTGATATGGCGATACGTGTTGATCTTAATCGAAGATCGCAGATTCAAATCCGGACAAGCACCACTGAGTTTTCATGGACATCTCGTGTTCGGTGATAAAGGAAAATACCGTGAATAATGTGTCTGAATAATTTTCTGGTGTCTAACAAGCATATCCGTACTAAAGCAATATTTTGGAATAAGTTCCATCACCTTTTCCATAACAGTGGGGAACCATTTGATCAGCAGTATGGTCTATTACTTCCTCTTATCTTATCTCTTAATAAAAATAAACTATAACTCTAAGTTTGAGATAAGTTATAACAATGCCCGGCATGTGTTACAATGCCAACTTGCATCAGAAAGGATTCCACACGAATACGACTCGCGTGCGAGCTTTTGTACGATAATTATATTTAAAAAGGACACAACTGTACAAAGTTTTCGGGTGAACGATGCGTAAATGCATTGAATACGAACTAAATAAGATAATGAAGAATTTTTTTTGGCAAACGATTCTGTATATATATATATATATATATATATAAGTGTCGCCATTCAATTGTTGTTCCTCCCAACAATGCTTTGTGTTGTTCTGGTGCGAGCAGCAGTTGAAAAATATCATAATTACCGCGCAAAAGTGCTCATTTTAAAAGTGCTCATAAGAACCAACTGGAATAATTAATATTTTAATTCTTATAAAATCCCTTACATATTACTGTCCACAAAAAAAATTATATTACATGTAAAGTGTGAACACATCCTATTTCGAGATACAGCTCGCGCCCTTCCATCGCTATCAAGTGATGCTTCACGTCAAACATCGCAGAATGTAAAGACACGTTAACTAATGCTCATCGAGTGTACTGGAGCCCTGACACGTAAATCCTTATTGAGGCCACCGCTAACTGTTCACATATTAGCAACTGTTAGGATGACCCTTGCTGGCAGCTCGCCACCGTCTCCGTCAAGCCTAACGGGAACCGAACTGAAGTTTCGCACTAACGAAACGAGTTAGTCGAGGTCGAACAACATTCCTCATTTATCATTCTCCAGCCTTAGATTAAGTCCCGTTCGAGCACGCGAAGATGTCGCTACATAGATATTTTGATAAACAGAAACATGCAACTGTTACGCGGTCGAGTTGCAAGCCTCTAATTATGAATTGTATTGTAAATAATTTTAATATACAATTTTATGAACACGCTCTGGCTAAGCTATTTAGTCGCTAGTGATTATGAGATGGTGTTTATGTACAAGCTGCTTATTTACTGTCGCCTTGAGAGACTCGAAACATAATAATTAAATGCTCTTGTGGAGCTACGAGAATGTTCTCATTCAAATGTTTGAACAATTTTTTTTCTACAACGAGTGTTTAAGGATAACATTAACCCTGAATTCCTGGAATCAAAGGTGACGTAAGGCATGAGTAGGTACGTGGGCCGGACTCGCGGTTAACGGAGCCTCTCGACTCCAAAGTTTAGGGTTCCATAACAACAGGTTTTGGATACGTTAACCCCAATTTTAAGCTCTTGGAAAAATGTAATAAAATATCTTGTAAATAATAAAACAAAAATCCCTTACTTATTATAATAATAATAATGTCACTATTTTACAGTGGTTTGGAGTCCAAAACATTAATGTGGAGTTATATACATTTTTAAGATAGCCTTAGGTTAAGTACTAACATAGACATTTAAGTTTTTTGTATTACTAACAAAATGAGTCGATGATACTTGAAATAAATAAATAAATATTATTATTATTATTATTATATAATACTGATTCATATATCATTGACCAAATAAATAGTCGTTGTTAAGTTTGAAATCTTATACATTTTTTCTTTGTAAGACTAGCTAACTACCTACAACCTCGACCGCGTATTGCTTGCGGCTTATATTATTTACTTCGTAAATATTCATTCGTGTTAAATATTTAGACTTTGAAATTATAATTCTAGAGAGTAAGTCATCTGGTCATACTATCTTGTAACTTGTAAAATGAATTCTGTGCTCATTGAATGCTGTGTAAGGTCCAGCCTAGTTGTAAAATACGAAAATTGACAGGTAGATTTTTCTATGTTATTATAAACATTAACTAGGAGCTGTTCTATTTTATTATTATTTTCTTATTTAGAAAGAAGATTATGAGAGTAAGGGAATAGAGAGTGCATCCGTACTTACGCATGCACCTGTGAAATATGTCCGACGCATTTTGCTAGTGAACGTACAAACCGGCCGCCATGACCAAATTAGTCGGGAGAACGTCACCGTCATAATCGCTATTCTCTTTGTGCACTGTCGAAAGAAAAGTCTGTTCTTGTACAATATCCCTGTGACCTTTTAGAACAATAACAATAATGAAACCGCAAGCATCTGCTATTAAATGTTTTATATTACTGATATCATTTTTATGATCGTGACTTAAGTATCCGCTGATCCATCACTAAGGTCATATATTGATACGTTGTTGAAACATAATATTAAACATAAATAAACTACGGATCATAATTGCACAAACACAAATCGGTTATTATCCAAAATATTACAACATTATAACAAGTGAATATATTTAGCAAGTTTATTTGAATACAAGCTTATGCACTGTTCAACCGATGCAGTTGAAATTGCGACACAATGAGGACGCAGAATGCCAGTCGGTCGCATCCTTGGCGACATTTAGACGAATCCTAGCCGTGGCCTAACCGAACCTGTACGTGTATATTTAACTCACGTAATAACCGCCACATGCTAATTGCATCATTTGTAAAAATTGCAATAACTTGTAATACAAATAATGCCTAGTAATGTAGTGTTGCCATTTTATTGGAACTCTTCGGATTTGTTTGCGCTTCGAGTTCGCGACACAACCGTATAACAAGTTACCGTATTTTCGTCATTATTTAAACTAATTAGGTTAGTACCTACATTCGTATTTCAATAGAACAAAATAACTGCACTATCGTTGAAAAAAGATCCGCTCGACATTACTAAATGTTACCGCTTTCTCAGCTGCTGAAATTGTCAAAGCTAAAATTTAAAAAATGTATGGTACATTTTTTCTTGTAGAAATTTAATTTTGATTTAACGACTGAAAGTCTTTGTCCTGCGTTCAATATATTACAAATGGCAACCCTACTATATTGCTAAATGTCAAATTGGTTAATCTATCACTATAATAAACTGTGATTTAACGATGTGTTGAGTTCTTGTATGAACGTGTGACTAAGGACATTTCTACATTACAACATTATGGAAAAAAACAAATGTTGATAATAAGAGATTTATTTTAAAAGAGTCAAGAGACGCCTGATGTGTATGTTACTTGAATGAGTTCGTTGTTTTCTACAAAAATACTTATTCATAAAGCAAAATCACTTTTAGAGTGTGATTTAACTTGTCGTTTTGCTAAATTTAACTCGTGTGAAAAAAGCTGGCAGGACTGGGTCCTGCTCATTTTCGTTCAGATAAGATGACTTTACGCGAAATAGACGGATGCATCCTCTGCATACTTCACATCTTAAATTCTATGACTGCGCATTGGCGATGTAAGACGCAGATGGCGACGTTGACGATACTAGAGAAATACCTGCTTCTTTGCATTCGAGATCCTTTCGAATCAAAATAGACTCAGCTAACTGATTGTATTGGTGTTACAGTGGATGCTTTGTTAAGGGAGTTTGATTTGCTAAATACAAAATAAATATTAATAACGACATTCAATAATCAAGGAGATACTTCTTTATTTATATAAACGAAATAATGACATCTCATTTAAATTTAAAATTGTTTCGTTTTCAAAAATAATAATTTTGAAACATTTGCATGTTTTATTTTATTTTGATATGACATTAAGAAACCAGATTTAAGAAATAGCCTTTTTTCTTTAAAGCAGGAAGGTAAGCAGGCAATTGAGCCAACTGAATTATCATCGGTCAAGTCCGAGCGTGGACCTGGGCAATGTAAAACAGATAAACCATTTCACAAGTCGATAAGGCGTGTCTGGTGCCTGTAACTGTGCTGGCTTCATTTAATCGATAATTATGTTTAACGATAGTGTCTTGGGCGGGTCGATCTATCTAGACTATTTTTTATATTATCTGTGGCCGAAATCAATACAAAAACAAATAGGTGTACCTAGTGTATAAAAAAGCTTATTTTTATAAGAGAAGATTACCAGGTGCTTACAAGAATCTCGGTCTAATGAGTAATTAGAGTTTATTTACCAAAAATGTATAAACAATTGAAAAAATATACTGTATATATATTTTTTGCATTAGAATACATTACAATGCTACGCATATACATACCTGTATATTGCAGACAAAGGGTCTCATTTATTTATACATATGTACCTACCTATGTATCGGTAATGTATGTAAGAAGTTAAGCCATTTATTTACCAAGGTTGAATTTTTATTTCAAAATTGCGTAGTTTAAACAAAGAAATTTAAATGTCAATTAATAAATATAACAACGCACTTAATGTTAATTTATTTGTGAAACCGCAGCAGACCACTGCGATGGCAATTATAAGTAAGTACAGTTTTTGTTGTTTTCGTTGCATAAAACTGCAACTGAAATCTGAATGCAAAACTATATCGTTTCACGCCGTTCAATAAATAATATCACTATAAATATCTCTTTGATTTTGCTTTTTATTTTAAACAATTATAGCAATACTATAGTTTTCAAGGATTTTCTAATATTACAATTTTTCACGCCTGATCGCGTTATAGGTTAAGGCCGAATTCATCTGCTGCCCAGGAGGCCGTCGTCTTCTCTGCCTATATAGACCGTACCCGACTAGTATATAAACTTAAAGTAAAAATTGTCAGTCTGTAAACGTCATTAACGCAGATTTCCTCACGATGTTTTCATTCACCGCGGAGCACGAGATTAATTATAAACACAAAAAAATCAGTGATTCTTGCTAGCTCGTCTGGGTAGGTACCACCCACTCATCAGATATTCTACCGCAAAACAGCAGTACTTGATATTGTTGTGTTCCGGTTTGAAGGGAAAAGCCAGTGTAATTACAGGCACAAGGGACATAAAATCTTAGTTCCCAAGGTTGGTGGCGCATTGGCAATATGTAAGCGATGGTAGACATTTCTTACAATGCCAATGTCTAAGGACATTGGTGACCACTTACCATCAGGTCATATACCATTGTATGTATGGGTGGCCCATATGCTCGTCCGCCTTCCTTTTCTATAAAAAAAAAATAGCAATCTTCGGTTAAGATTCACTGTGGTGGGCTCATGTATATCTTGCAACGCACATTACTATGGAGAAAAATCTTTACAGCCAACATAACACAATAAATGAAGAAGAAACGGTGCCAATTACCGATGTACGCAACTCATGTAATGACGTACCGTCCAAGTTCCATCTCCACGCGCAGTGACAGTTATGTTATTGATATTAACGTCGGCGAGGCGAGGCGAGCGCCGAGCACAATGCCATTGTGGTAAGCGATCAGCCACAGCCTGTCGACGGCGTCTTCATCCTGTTGTTATTATGATTTATTGCACGTAAATGCAGATAAACATCATCACAAGAAATAGGTATACATAACTCAAAACTAATACTATTCGTCTAAACTACTAGTATTTTGGCAATAATTTGGTATATTCCTTAATATTAATCGAAGGTTTATGGGGTTTATTATTCATTATTAATAAGTCGATATTAAAAAACTTTAATACGAAACTTTTATTCCAGCACCAACGGGAATTATATTCAGTTCACACCTACCGGTGAAGTAAAGGCTTGCAAAACATTTTTCTGCATTTTTGAATGTATTTGCGAGCGCGTAATAGTCAGTTTATTGGTTTCCTAACAGAGTGAGTGTCAATGGGCGCACCGGCGTGGGTTCCCGGTCGTCACTAATGAGACAGCCGCTCGTGGCGCGAACTGTGATGCATTGCCGGCTGTTCTCACTTACCCAGTGACAGTGATAATGGGAAGTTTTTGTCCCTCAACCTTCGCTGTTCGCTTTCACGCATTGTTCGGAACTGTGCCGAGAAACACTCTTCTCCATTACGACACGTGCTATTGTGTTGATTATTGTATTAGCGGTCGCCTCTCGTCGATTGAAACTACAAATAGATTTGTGAACCAAGTGATTTATTCAAACGTTATCCTCAATACATGTACAATATGTTCAACTTCATGTTCAAATAAAGTCTCCCCGCCGCGTCTATCTGTCTGTCTGAATGCGATAAACTCAAAAACTATAAAGTTTTCTAAAGTTTTCACAAATACGACGAAGGATGAAGTGATTCATGAGAAAGGTTTATGTTTATTTTTTTATGGTTTCATGTAAATTGGCTGAAATATGACGACTCTTGTTCGGATACGGAAAAATCCGACTGCGAGCTTTACTGGCGTAAACCAATAGTTTGTTATATACACCTTATATTTAGCCCCTTATTCAACCCGTGCAAAGCCCAAAATGGTAATATATATTTGTTACTTAACGTTAATATTATTTTATCAAAACATAATAGAATAATATTGTAACTCTGCAATAAGCTTCGATTTTTGTACAATTTTTAACTCTGTATACTATTGTCGACCATGCGCGTTACCGAGTCGTCTTCATCAGTAATGAGTAAATCTCCGAGCCGCGACTTGGTCCGAAACGCCGCAGACAACAAACCAGCCCATCGCTCGCTGTAATTAGTTAATAAGAATATATATTTTAAAAATGTCATCTCATATTTGCGTAAAAACAAAATAGACTATACAAGTAGGGTTTTATAAACACTTTTGTCGTCATTAAAGTAATTAAATTAAATTTGAAGCGACCGGTTCGAAATTTAGTTCCTAGTTGTACCGAGAAGTGCCAGTACTCAACAGGTATTGTATTCCAACGGTATTATAGAGGAATGTTAATTACATACAATTAAATTTATTTATATAAGTAGCATTGAAACGATATTTTGCCGTCCATTAAATACTTATGAAGGTTAGCATTGCTTAATATAAAAAAAAACAATAACCTCATTTAGAATTTGATTTAAGGTGTAGGTAGGTGTAGTATACAGAAAACATTACAAAGAAGATACTTATTGTGATTTTGTTATGTAATAGGTATGTTAAAAGTTCCCCGAAAGCATTAAATAAATTGTTTTCAAAGCTTTATTGAATTATTTTTAAGAAAACTAATGACGGTCAGACGTTTGTTGATGTTCCAACTATTTTATTTACTATACTTCGTTGCTATATATTTTAACAATTATAAGAAGAGTATATTTATTTAATTAACGATTGATTTTTTATTTATTTATCGGATTCCTTTAATTATATTATATGCGATAAATTTCGATATTCCACATCCGAACGGTCATATTTTTGTCTTAGTAAAGTTAATATATTTAACATTATAAAGGCATCCACGGTCTTTCGGTACTGTCAACGTACTTGTCAATTTTCACATACAGTAAAACAGTTCTATAGACAATAACTATGGGCACATCCTTAAAAAAATTACGAGTGTAATGTGCATATATTTGTATAAGACGTTATAAAAAGTTTGTATAATTTGTATAAGTTGTGTCGTAGCTAATACATAACATGTTTGTATTAAGGTCAACCGCGTTACACCAAATCCGCCGCTGTAATGCTCTCCGTATTGTTTTACGATCGGTTACGTGCGTTTAGCGCGCAGACAATATCTGTTAATAATTATGTAATAAGTGGAGCGACCTTAATTGTTCATTTATAACAGTGATCGCAATTTCGCTTCGCTTTTATTTTGTATGGGAAGATACAGTTCGGGTTTGTGTGAAATAAAAAAATATTTCGATCATAAATAGATTTAATGTCACGTGATCCTACTTTGTACTGTGCACGTGAATTTTTCAAAATCAAAATACTTCATTCAACATGGAAGCATTACACTTGCTTATTGATAGTCAAATTGGAAAAGAAATACTCAGCCCTGAGAAGAACCGGCGAATTAACTTAATTGAATGATATAATTGTATTTTTTTTTCTTAAATTCATAAATGGAAGTAGCCGGGGCAAGATCGTACTACATATAAATGATGATATGATTTATATATATAAATATTTATATATAGTACAAAATGACTGAATCTTAATTACATTATTTGTTTCGGGATACATCGAACTAACTCCTCACTCTCCCAATCTCCTGGCTCTTCTAACTTGGCGAGTGACTACTTATTATATTTTAAGTAATAATTTAATATATAAATGTCACTGCCAATGTTGATAAAGTTTCTAAGATGATTGCTGTTATAATGCTATTATGCCCACGACTCAGATTTAGATAAGGGAATGCATTTTTAATTATAGTGACAATATTTTCTAAAGCTGCCCTTAACTTCTACTAATGAAGAAGTGTTAATAAACGAGACAAATTCCCGCCAATACCAACACGTACAGGTCGTATTCCATCGATTGTATTACAAATGTATTAATTACACAACTTGACGATTATTGCATTACGCTTTACGCTGCACACAGACTGGTATTATTTTCAACTAAGAATGTAATGTTACTTATTTATTTGTATCTCCAACAGTGATACATTATCACATTTAAAACACGCTTTACATTAACTTACTAACTATACACAACCGATGCACAACGCCATTCCCAAACACGATTACAAAAAGAGATAACAAAATAAACAAATCCAAAATAAAATAAAAACAGAAATATGAAAGTTATTCATTGAAGACACCGCAATATATTAGCTATTTTATTTTATGGTTGTTATAGTAAGAACAATTGATATTATATCCAACATGTTACATCAACTGACATCGTGATTAAATAATTTAATTGCTCACGTTATTATCTTATATTAGCTTATTTTTTTCATAAATGTAGGATGTGAAATGTATCTCTGGTGGGAGGGCTTTATGTAAGCTCGTCTGGGTAGGTACCACCCACTCATCAGATATTCTACCGCAAAACAGCAGTACTTGATATTGTTGAGTTCCGGTTTGAAGGGTGAGTGAGCCAGTATAATTACAGGCACAAGGGACATAAAATCTTAGGTCTCAAGGTTGGTGGCGCATTGGCGATGTAAGAGATGGCTAACATTTCTTACAGTGCTAATGTCTAAGGGCGTTTGGTGACCACTTCACTTCACCATCAGGTGGCCCATATGCTCGTCCGCCTTCCTATTCTATAAAAAAAACTCAACGGAATTATGTAAATGTATTTTTTAAGCTTTCTTATGGCCTCTAAAGGCGACTTAAAATAGTTTACAGGTATGATTTATGTGTATCCTTTTATTATTACTATAATTTGGCTACAATTATGTCTATACCTGTCTGCTTAAAACCGGAATTTTTATTTAGATATTTGCGAGGCCTATTTGCCAGACCGCAATATATATTTAATGACAATTTAAAAAAAAGTCAGTCACAGAGTGGTGTCTGTTTGTGTATTGCGCTTTGTACGACAGGATAAGAAACAGCATAACCTTAATATCGCTGGATTATCATAATTTGAGGAAAAACTGTTCAAAGTTAAAGTATTTTCCTGAAGAAGCGACCGTCACCGTCGACCCTGAAGGAGACACTTCCTTCCTGATACTTCTACACTTTCCTTCTAGGATTCACTTTCATTGAAAATTTACCCAATAATTAAACTTTATAAGTAGTTAGTTCACTTATTAGCCAACACTATAATAATAACATTTATTTTTCTTACATAATGAATAAAGTACTTTGTTTTCTTGAAATATGTTTATAAGTGTTTTAAACGATTTGAAATCACGTACTCGAGGAGTTTCTTAATTCAGCTGAATTTGTTTCGGGTATATTACTGGATATCTTCTCTATTCTTATTTTTAATGACAAAAATTTACCTCAAGATTTTATACCGACTTAAAAAAGGAGGTATGACTGGTATTTTTTTCTAAATTTCCCACCGTTAGTTACAAAAATTTCTTGTACTAATTTCGGAGCCAGATTAAGAACTCTGGAGACCTTGGTCAACAAAGGAGTAATAAAGGACTAACTATTTTCCAAATAAATTAAACAATTTCTTTCATTCAGGTGTTTCAATAATAATTTATTGCATTGACTTTCGTCAATCTATGCTTTGATGATTTCGTTTAATTTCTCAGAACCGATTTCAATGATTTAATATTATTATATAATCACGTTCCTATCTGTTTATCGAAAACGTTTTACATTTATGTGGAAGCTAGCAGCGCGTCCCGACTTCGAATGGGCAAACAATTTACACAGAGTTACCCTTAAAGTTGTTATTACTTAGTCCGCTAAGTAACGTTATAAAATAAACTCAATAATACGTTAATTGTCAGCCAAGATAAACGATTTTATAATAAAAAGTAATGCAGCTTACATTACCCGACTTACTGACGTAAACCACTGGAAGACTTACCGACTTCTGGATTGGATATAAACTTAGGAATACGACATCCAGACCGTTTTAATTAATAAGAAATAGTTATTTTTATAATATCCAGAAAGTATGTTTGTATAAAAAAACACATTCATCCTGATGAGATCGCCGCTTTTTCTCAGTTCAGAGTTTTTCCTTTGCGGGCTAGTAGTAATTTCTTCACAATTAGGTACTAAAAAAGCATAACGTTTCTATATAGAAAAAACTTTTTGACCTTTATTCGCCAAATGCAGTCTACGTGGTATATAATTTTACATACTTGCTTTAGAATCTCTAGCTTCACTAAAAGCATTAAAGTCGATGAAAATTAGCGTTTTATAACATAATAGCCGAACCACTACAGCTATATTTATTAAATCAATTTGACTGTTGTATAAGCGCCTGATCATTGCCATCGTCACCAGCTCGGACATGCGGAGCGGAACGGCCGTGGTGAGGTCGTTCAGTAATAAAGCGAGTCATATGATTTATTAAGCCTTATTTGAAAGAATAAATAAGCCTTGCACTATTACAGATAAATACATAGCAGTGTTCGGTTATGACGTAAGTAAGTAAGTAAGTAGTAAAATGTTATCAGATGGATAATGATTATGCTCTTCGTTTGTATATTATTTAAATAAATTTATTCATACACCACTAAGATCTCATCTAATGTCCAGCATATATTTTAATCTCAGCTCTAATTTTTTTGTAAAAGTATTTCGCTCGCGCCTTATTTATTGTAAAGCGGTATTACGAGTATACTTATGGATGGTGCTATGGGAGGAGGGTTCACAGGCGTGCATACACCACACCGTAATCTGATGAATGGTATCGGAACGCACACGGAACAAACTGAAATACATTGATTTTTATCTATATTATATGTATTTTTTGTAATAATAAAATCATATTGTTTCGAAAATAAACCGCGAATGAGTAACATGATGTAATACTTATCTATTATCATACAGATGTACATAATATTATGTACATACATATATATTAATCGAAAAACCTATTCAGCTTATATTTAACTGTCTATCTAATGTATCTACTGTTGGTTGTCCAAAATATAATAAATAAATAAATTAAATTTGAAAAAAGTAAACTAGTTCCATTTTTTTTTACTTTCCCATAAGTTGAAAGATTTCATTGACCCTAACATTAACAAAATAATAAACATTGTGTTTCATTGTTACATTCAGCGCACGCATGACGTCACGTCCGCCGGCTGCGGTCACTGCACTGAATTGCGCTATCAAACTCTTTACATTGACATTATAATAACGTACGTTTACAATAACGCTGGCTCCCCGTCCCGACTTCGCACGGGTGAAATTCGTTTATTCTTTAATATTGAAATTGAAACAAACGTATACTTACCTCACATTAATAATGAGACTTAAGCGGCCTCCCCGTCCGTCTGTGCTGACGGATCTCACGGTAAGCTACGTGTTTTATTTCTGCTTTTATTAAAAGTCCTGTTATGTAACCTAAGCCTGCTGGTCCAAATAGATGGCAAGTTTTTACAGGAAACGCTTAAAATAATGATTTATACTGTGAATATTGAAACCATTTTTTTTTTACTTTTTCTATAAAAGATGATGTTTATGATGCTGGTAGATATTCTTCGTTAAAATTGGAGATCCTTGCACACTCCACGATACCATTGTTCATAGTAATCTATCTCTCTGACTCTGTTATAATTTCCGCCCCTCTCGCTCGGCAAGCGACAAGCAAGCTACATTAACATATTATAAGCTACATGTATGTTGATATATGTCTGCAACAACAGAGACGAACAAACAAAACCACCTTTTTATAAATGTAATATGTTATTATGATTACGATTACATATTTATTGACCGGAACTCAACATTAACACAACAATTTCATTGCCACAATAGCGTTCTTTTGTTCTAAGACTCATGGGATCGTGTTATATGTTGCGTTCACATTTCATTTTTAATAATACCGAATGAATCGCAATTGAATTTTTGTCATTATAGATCTATATAGTGTATTATTGTTACTATAAGTCTTTATTTCCTAGTAGGGCTTTGTGCAAGCCCGTCTGCATACCACCCCCTCATCAGATATTCTCCCGCAAACAGTAATACTTAGTATTATTGCGTTCCGTTTCGTTTGAAGGATCAGTGAGCCAGTGTCTTCGTTCCCAAGGTTGGTGGCGCATTGTCTATGGGCAGTGATGACCATTTAAGGCGTTATCGTTATCAGGAGGCCCATTTTCCCGTCCGTCTACCTATAACATAAAAAAGACTGTCACACCATTTACGTATAAATCGTAACTGAGTTAACTTACGCACCTCACTCTCACGTAGCCTCGTGGCGGACTGTCAATACTCTCGCCATCCACTATCTTATGAAAGATATTGGGATGAGATCTTAGTCAATTTACTAATTTTCAAAGATTTGACATATTCCTAACATTTAGTTTAGTACATATTTATGTATATATGTATGTAGGAATTACATGATCTAACCCCTTCCGCCCCCTTTTACTTTCGAACGGCCAGGCAAACGCGACCAAAGCGCCACAGGTACACAGTGGAACTTCCCCGCCTACGTACGAAGCGCTTTGAATCCACATTTATTATTCGCACTGCGAAAATGTGGAATGCTTTGCCTGTGTCCATATTTCCTGATAGGTACAATGTTGGTGTTTTCAAATCCAGGGTAAACGGGTTCCTTCTGGGCAGGCGCGCTCCATCCTAGACCGTGACTATGCTTAAGATCAGGCAAATCAAGCGCTTGCCTAGTAACTGTTAAAAAAATGTATTTGCATGTTTGCGCACACACTTGTGCATAGTGCACTGTCAATTCCCTCATCCTCGTAAACCGATGAGAATGCCGGATAGAATGAGCAAAAAACTCAGTATTCTATCTTTTCCACCATTTACATAGTTATGTTAATTAAATACTATTAAATAATCATATTATTTCTCAGGCAGCTATACGAATGCTAACTACGCTTTACCTATAAAAGATTAATTAGATTTTTTATCCTTGTTAATCCGTATTATTCAATGTTTTTTAATCATAAGATATTAATTTATTGATAGGCCAAGGTAAAGTATATGCTGAATCTTATTATACAACGACTATCATGCCACAAGGAGGAATGGGGCTTGTCTGTTATATATTTTTTTATTTATATATATTATAATATCCGTAATTTTAGTGCATAAACATATTTTAAATAAATTCAGATATTTTCTAAATGGAATGCACTTTAATTACGAACACCTTATAAAATTGTTAATGGCTAATTACAAGGTATGCGGCGCTCATTTGCTTATAAAATGCTCATCGCTGATCCCCGTATAGTGTAAAAGTCAACTAAATTAAAACGATATCATTTTGCATTTTTATAAATCTTATTACTTTACTTATTACGCCACAGCGGAGGAATTTTATTACGATCGAATCGTTTGTCCGCAATGCTACTCTTAATATAACTCTATTGGTTAAGACGATCTCGGCCGTGCAGGCCTGCAGGCCGCACACTGCTGATTTTTACATTAAACATAATATTATTCATGTTAAAAATAAAACAAGGAATTGCCAAATATACTCTGTGAATATAGAAAATATATTTAAAAATAAGCGTACCTTTTTTTTAAAAACGCTAGAAAAACGCATTACGCGTTTCCCCCACGGGAACAGTGTGGGGCTCGCCGGAGTCCATGGCCCGATGATATAGATGTGCGCCCCGAACATCGAAATACCCATTAAAAAAAACCACGGTACCCGGTAACAGCGGTATCCTTTTCGTCTTAACGAGGAGCACCAGGGGATCGCTTGCGCATGCTACCGTGAAATTAAGCGTACCCTATACCAACTTCTTCGCTGGAGAATCGACTCTTCATCCAGTTAAATTAGATTCTGTTTCGTCGCTGAGCATCATTTAGTATCAAATATACAAATACACCCACATCCCACTCATACACATCCACTCCCACAAGGTATTCCACCCCGCTGCTCCAGTGCGGGTTGGTGGACAATTTTAATGGTGAGAATGGTTAATTTTAAGAGTCAATTCTCTTAAGCTCCCAATTTATCTTTATAGTACTACTATAAATCGTGTATATAATAGATCTACTAAAAACCTTAAGCGAAATTTTAAATAGGTCCTAAAAAGTCAGCAGTACGTGTTATACCTTATTTAAAACACACTTTGTATGTAGCGCGCATTTTAAAGTGACCTTATCAAACTGATTCTAAGCGGCAATGCGCGTGCGCAGATTTAATGTGTTAATGCACTGGAATCAAAGTAATCTGATTATTACAAGGTGACAGACTTTACAGACGGCTTGTATCGAAAGAAGTAATTAATTTAAAATAAAGGGCTTACGAATTTGTTTGTTGTTATTGTTATGTCCCTTGTGCCTGTAATTACTCTGGCTTACTCACCCTTCAAACTGGAACACAACAGTACTTGGATTGCTGTTTTGCAGTAGAATACCTGATGTAGGTGGTACGTACCCAGCAGAGCACAAAGTCATACCACCAGTAAAATCACCACATATTTAATTCGTGCCATTCTAAATAAACATCAGGTAACTCACGATGTTCTGTCAAATCACAGATTCCCAAATAACTTTCTCCTTGCATCGTGAATACTTACGCCCACTAATGCACTTAGTCTTAAAAATTGTAGTAATAAATAAGGCTGGCGCAGTTACGTGGCTTTAAAGTCCTAAAGTTGAGGTCAACGTCCTTATTAGGTCTTAGTTTCCGTTAACACGAATTGCCTTTTAATTAAACCCGTTGGGAATTAGTTCCCACGGCTCAATATATAATACTTTATATGGCGTCTAGTTTCACAAAAACGAAATTTTTTTCTATTAACGATATCAATAGGCGTATTGCAAGTGATATTATTGGTGAAAGTAAAAAAAAACACAGTAGTTACTCAGTGTATTACCAGTAATGCAGAATCTCGATTCGAATCAGTGGAGATTTGTAAACTATTCATATGTGAGAGCCATATCGTAGATTCGGATATAACAGAGGTAAATGAAAAGTGTAATGGAATTCATACAGAATCAAGTCTCTAAGAAGATGTATAGATCATACGGGACGTTTAAAATTACAATGCCTGACATATGAAATGTTACTTGTAGTTACTAGTTATTTCCCGCAGGAAGTCATTTTCAAGGTCAATATTTTGTTGTTTAATCATTTTATAGTTTATTTTTTCCTTGTAAGTAACCTTCAATAGTGACCCATATCATGTGTCATGTAAAACGGTGGTTTTATTTTTAAATAATGCAAAGGACTGGACATATTGAGAAATATTTATTTAATGCTTATGAAAGCATATTGTTATTAAGAAATTAAAATAAATAATTGTTTCAATGAACTACACGGAAATAAATTAAACACTAAAAAATATTTTTTTGCGAAAATAAAGAGATCGAATTAATTAATAATGTATTTAAAAATTGAAAATAATATTATAATTATTGTTAAAGAAAACTTTCTAAAGATCATTGTGGACAAGAGTCAGAAGGAGAATATTTCAAATTGGTAAATAAAAACAAGTAATCAACGACGACAGTAATGTGCGATAAGCCGCTGTGACCAAATTAGAATTATTGTCCAATTTTGCTGCAAAATTGCTTCGTCTGTTGTGTAGGTTTACATTATTATTTATTTCGTAGATACCGTACGATACAATTAATAAGACTTGAAGGACTTCTTTGTCAAGTCATGAAATAGCTACGTAAATTCAATATTTGAATTACACACGCCTCGCGCAGCTTCACATCCCTTGTGCTCCACGTTTGCAGAAAAAGTGTCATCGGTCTGTAGGGCTATTCTGTAAGAACCGGTTCGCTCGTGAAATGTCGGAAAGTGATATGCGACATTAACCACTATAATTAGAACAATACGCATCAAATCAGTAAATCACCATAAGTCAGTTGGCAGCTTTTAGAGGTTAGTATTCAAGTGAGTTCTTACAAAATAAATCTTCTGTTCAGCATCTCTTCTCGCACTGATCTGTTATAAAGCGACACCACGAAAGAGGTACTCCCGAGGCATACCCTTCAGTTACGTAAAATCGTTAAAAAATAATGAAATGTATATTACGAAAATAAGCCAAGGGTTCCCTTGGTGCTCTATTATCAATATGCTGATGTCAATAAAAAAATCTTGTGACAGATACCTTAGTTTTATATGATAGGGAGGATAGTTTACTTATTTATTTCTATTTGCTTGTTTATTATGTTTTTTTTTAATCGAAGACGAAATACTATGAATGATGTATATTAACATATATTTTATTAAATGTTTCGATAATGATTAGCGAGAAAAAAGGTTTTGATGCAACTTAAATAAGGCGTCTTTACGTCGTGGTCGTTACGTAAAGTTGCCACTGGTTTTTTAGTGGGTATTCCGATGTTTGGGGCGCACTCGGCGCCTTGGACACCGGCGAGACCCACATACCCCCCCACTGTTCCCGTGGGTGAAACGCGTAATGCGTTTTTCCAGCATTAAAAAAAGGCCACTTTAAGTACATCCACGCCAAGCAAGCAGTTCAAATATTTGCGCTTTTTATTTATATATTGAGTTCAAGGCGAATAAGAGAAGAGCTTAAATTTTATAATTATTGTAATCAATTAATTACAATATATACTTAATTCTCGGGGGAGCCTCACCCCTAGAGAACGCGTCCCCAGGTGGCGGATAGGGGAGGGCTCGGCAGATATGCCGGGTAGGAGAGAAATAAAATACCTCCCGTGGACCAACAGGCCGGAGAAGGACACTTCGTTACCAAACCCCTGCTGCAGGCTTATCCAAAATATCTGGAGCAATGGCTGCAGTTAGTGTTGTGCGGCTAGGTCGGGACGCACAAAAGGGATGGCGGCGGAAGAGCCTGCATAAGGCCAACGGCGGCGCCCGCATGTCTCCAAGAGAAGTGCGACCTTGGCGTCAGGTGGCAACCGGCCGTAAAACTTAAGCCAAAATAAAAACTCCTTGTATGACAGTAAAGCTAAAGATGAGAACGTTAAATGCTAGGGCGTCCCCCTCAAGCGACGTAGATGCGAAGAATGCGATACATGCTAGGGCGTTCCCCACAAGCGACGCTAAAGACAAGAACCAACGTTCGCATCCAAAAGTCTTTGACAAACTCAGACTCGCATCGTGGAACCTCGGCACAATGACGGGACGCAGCACAGAACTAAGCGAAATTTTAAAAACAAGACAAATAAACGCCTGCTGCGTCCAAGAAACTAAATGGAAAGGGTCAAAATCCAGGGATATCGGAAATGACTACCAGCTTGTATACCATGGTGCTGATACCAAAAGAAACGGAGTAGGAATCGTATTGGATGAAAACCTGAAAACGAGAATAATCGACGTGGATAGGAAGAATGACAGACTCATTAGAATAAAACTAGCAATGGACGGCCAACCGCCTTTGAATTTAATCTCAGCGTATGCACCACAAACGGGATGTTCTGAACAAGAAAAGCACGATTTCTGGGAGTACTTTGACGAAATTATGCAAAATATTCCTTTAACAGAACATGCCCACATAGGAGGAGGCCTGAATGGACATGTAGGAGAAAAGAATGACCTTCATAGCGACACCCATGGAGGCTATGGATTTGGCACTAAAAATAAACAAGGAATAAGCATTCTTAATTTTGCATCCAGGTACTCCCTAAAAATAATTAATAGATATTTCCAAAAAAAACCGGAACACCTTATCACCTACATATGCTCAGAATATAACACACAAATAGATTATATCCTCGCCAGCAACTACATCTTTAAACTTTATAAAGACTGTAAAGTGATTCCCGGCAATGGGCTTTCCTCACAACATAGGCTTCTCGTCTCAGTCATGAAACTACCCAAGCCTATAACAACACACATCGGCAGAGCAGACAGTATTAAGTGGAAAGAACTGCACTCCATCAAGGGCTCTCCGCTCCTAGAATGGGCCCACGCCTATATGAAAGAAGACATTGAGACCGACAAATCAGCTAACCAGATGTGGTCTGATTTCGAAAGACTATGTTTGGAAGGGGCAAAAGGGATCCTGGGTATTTTACGTGGAGCACGGCGCATAGGTAAAGAAATGTCCTGGTGGAATGAAACTGCTCAACACATAATAAAGTCAAAGAGAGAGGCATTTAAAGCATGGCAGAAATCGGGTTTGGAAGAAGATCACCTACTGTAAAAGAATCTTTAAAAGGTAGCTAAATCTGCAGTAGCACAATCCATGGCAAAATCTAGAGAAGATTTTTATGACAGATTGGAAAACGATGAGAACTCAATCTACAAAATAGTCCGACAACGCCATAGATCTACTCTCGATATTAAATGTAACAAATACATCAAAAATACCCAGGGTATTTTACTAACGACGAACAAGGATATCAACATAAGATGGAAGGAATACTACGAACAACTAATGAACGAGGAGTTTTCGAGTGAAAAAATGCCCCATATGCCGCCTGTTGAAGGGCCTATAAAATGTATAGTAGAGGAGGAGGTGAGCAAGGCCATATCAAAAATGAAACACCATAAGACCACTGGTCCCGACCAGATCCCAGCAGATCTCTGGAAGAAGCTGAAGGAATCTGCCACACCCTGGCTCACAAAGCTTTTTAACGCTATTATTGAAGATGGCAAGATCCCTGAATCCTGGCGTAACAGCATTCTATCACCAATATATAAACGAAAAGGGGACATTGCGAATTGCGGAAACTACAGGGGCATAAAACTCACGTCACACACACTAAAACTGTTTGAAAGGATCATCGCTGCACGCATTAATGACTGTACTCGTATAACTGAGAACCAATACGGCTTCACATCTGGCAAATCTACCATCGATGGCATTCAGTTAATTAGAGTTGTGATGGAGAAACACCGTTCGAACAAAGAAAATCTGTATCTCCTGTTCATCGACCTAGAAAAGGCTTTTGATAGGGTACCCAGAAATCTAGTTTGGCAGGCTATGAGAGCTCAAAACATCCCGGAGTACTATGTGACACTAGTACAAGATATGTACACAAACACCAAGACGCGCGTCAAAAGCCCAGCGGGTTTTGGCGAGCCCTTCCACGTAAACGTAGGAGTACACCAGGGATCTGCCTTAAGCCCATTGCTATTCAACCTGTGCATGGACTACATCACGCGAGACATACAAAAGCCAGCACCAGAGTGTATACTTTACGCAGACGACATAGGCCTAGTAGCGAAAAATGCACAAAGCCATACAGGAAACACTCAACCGGTGGGTGACACAAATCGAAAACCATGGGCTACGCATTAGTCGAAGTAAGACCGAATATTTGGAATGTGACTATGGAGGGACAGAAGAGACGGGATGTAATATTTACATAGACAACCGCGCACTACCCAAAGTAGACAACTTCAAGTATCTTGGGTCTGTGCTTACTACTGATGCAAATATCGATAAAGACGTGGACCACCGCATCAAAACCGCCTGAATAAAATGGAAATCGCTTTCGAGTGTTCTCTGTGACCGTAGAATGCCCATTCGTGTAAAGGGAAAAGTGTACAAAACGGTAGTACGCCCATCCATGACTTATGGGGCAGAGTGTTGGACCATCAAAAAGACACACGAACAACAACTGCATACAAACGAGATGAAAATGCTTAGATGGGCGGGAGGAATAACCCGGCTGGACAAAGTAAGGAATGAGTATGTCAGGCGATCGTTCAAGATAACACCAATTGTCGAAAAACTGAAGGAATGTCGACTACGCTGGTACGGCCATATCCTGAGACGTGACGATGACCATCCCATCAAGAAAGCCTTAAATATCCCGGACCGACCACGGAGAAGAGGGCGACCGCCCGCAACCTGGTGGTCAAACATGCAAAAAGAGGCCCAGAAAGAGAATCTGAGTACACAGACAAGTCAGAACAGAGCTCTCTGGCGCAGACGTACAAGGAGACCCGACCCCAGCTGAACTGGGAAGAGGGTTTTGGACAAAGAAGAAGATATACTTAATTAGTTACTTTTTGGATCGGTATTCATATCAAAATAGATATAATAGATAAAACAAGAACTAATGAAATGGTTCTAATAATAAATACACCAGTAAAGTACACCATTTACAATTAATATCATTTCATATTTACTAGAATATCTTCATGTGCTTTAAAAACGTCTAAGATTTTTCAACAAAGCTTCGGGCTCTGTAAAACGCACGACCGACGCACCAGCACCAGCGTATTGTACGATCATCAATACTGTGTATAATGCAATCCACCGCCTTCGTACCAAAAATATCACATGCATTTAATAAATTATTTTTATCATAAAAATATTCATCTCAACAATCTCCTACCATTCGTTTATCGAGTATTTCTGTTAAAATGACATCGAAATTAGTTTCGGATGGAAAAGATTTACGAAGTGATGTTTGCCACTCTGACCCGCTATATAAAATAGTATTTTGACTATTATACTATTTTTTAGCATTACCCGACAATTTAGGTAAAGCAAAATGTACAATATGAGATTCACTCCACCCGTATATTTTTGCACACTCATTTAATTTCGATAGCCATAAATCGATACGATAATTATGATTGCGGTAAACTAGGCCCTAATAATGTTAATGTACTTAAGGAATTAAAATTATTTGACTCACCTGCGTTAAATGACACACGTTTTGGCACAGCCGATGAACCCGGAGAAAGACATGTATCACGTACGTTGTAAATTGATTGTCCCAGAACTGGGCTGCAACCTCCAGTCTGGAACTCACTTTCCTTTGAACCCCTATCGTTATCTCGTCCGGTCGCAGAATAAACTCTTGAAACTGCAATATCTCGTTCGGTCGCAGTATGTAGCCTCGGAGTAACAAGATCTCGTCCGGTCGCAGAATATTTCGCCCCTTTTAACGCCATCTTGTCAGGTCACAGAACTGTTTTCAGTCAAATTGATGCAATCGCGTCCGGTCGCTGATCTTTTGTTCTTTCTTCGTGACATGTGTTATCACTTCTCTGTACTGGGCTTGGTGTTCTATTTCTTTCACAGTGGGTCGTCGAATATCGTGTTGAATGGTTTCTATTCTTTGTTTTACTTTTCTTTTTTCTTGAGTGTCAAGTTGCCTTCTTCTTTTCTCAGAATGACTGCGTGATCGTTCAGAACGATGCATGTTTAAAAGAAAACTATCCCGCTTCTGATAATAAATACACCAGTAGAAGTAATAAATTCTATCATTTGTTAATTGTAATATCCTTAGTATAATAACATATGAGACATTTTAAATTTAATTAAAACATCATATATTGTTAATTCGATGACAATCATTTAGTTCTCCTTTTTTTATATACGCGGGAAAACTATTTTTTTTTAACTTTATTACCAAACAATACAAATGACGTTCTGAAACTGATTATATTTTTATTAAATCAAATACAATATAGAAATATGTAATTATTAAATATATTAAGCGAAGTACATAAATAAGTATTTCTAACACTAAAAAACGTCCTTATTGCATAGCCACTAAAAGTTTATTATTATTGTATATTTAGCATTCAGAGGTGAAAACTGATTTTATAAAATCCTCGAATTGTTCTTTTTAAAAATAGAACACCAAATCATACAAATTTAAGTAAATAACTCACACAATTACACTTAAAAATCCAAAAAAACACATTCAACAAATCACAGGTCGCGCCAATAATGAATGAAAAACTTTACTTTTCTGACCACCAACAAAATGGCGGTTTTAAATTAACGCGCGTCTTTTTTTTAACAACGCTTTTGCTTGATTAGAGGAATCCCCTAACTTGATACAAATGATTTTAAAGTATTCATATCCTTATTTGAAAACTTTCTACCCGTGCGAAGCCGGGACGGACGGGTAGATAAGGGTCTATAGAATATTTATATTGAAGGACAAACTTACAAAGGAAAATTATTGTGTTTTCATATTAGGGACCCAACTCGACAGTTTCATAACAATCGTCTCAATTTTTTAAGAACACGTACATGACATGACATTCATACATACACACACTCATGTTTATATATATAGATAACTAAGTATCTAAGAAATAGCTCATATAAGTGATAGTAAAACTAGCTACCGTTCATTATAAGGTGTCCATGACAAAATTACTTACGTTTTAGACGAACGACGTAATATATTAAGTACGACAATTTTGTTATTAATATCATGGAGATATAAAAAAAAAAACATATTTCTTTTAAATATTTATTACAGACACTAAAACTTGAATATAACATCGAATTTTTATTTATACATTGTGTTTGCTAAATAAAGTTAAACATATATATCGACATATATATCGACACATCGAGCGCCATCTGTGTTGCGTTGGCGCAATCAGTCCACTGGCAGCGCCGTCCGCCCAGCTGCTGGCGGGACCGGCTGACGAGGCGAAGTATCAGTGCCCCGTCTTAGCACCAGGCTGCTACTGAGAACTTCTTAACAGAAAAACCTCCAGTAACATTTTACCGGCCCGAGGTCCAAGGACCTGGGCAGCTCGGCCGTACACAAACATAAAAGTACAATGAGTATTGACATCAATATTTGATATTCACTGCTCCAACCTAAATCATGAATCTGATGAAAATAAAACTCTAGGCCTTCTTGTTACGATCAACTCACAAATAGAAATAGTTCAGACTCAATTTCACTGACAACATTTCTTAGTTCTGTTTAGTTCGACGATTCAGTCCGAGTCCACAGGCGTCATGTAATCATTTTGTTCACAGGCTATGTTTTTGAAGCCCAGACAGGGAAATTCCAGCAGGAGAGTCGGAAGCGATGACTCGGACTGCTCTGGGAGGGGAGTGTCCCTCGTCCAGAAATAGAACAGCTCCGCCGAGGGACCTTCGGACGAGTTGCGGAGGAAGCTACCGGAGTACACTTGCAAGGAGGAGGTTAAGTTCAGAGTTGTTCTAACCTAGGAAGGAAAAAATATTTTAAAATACCAGCACAAATTTATATAAAAATATTTCATGATTTCATGGATGTTGTGTCATTTTATTTATTTATATTATTTTGCACACAAACATAATATATCAACATAACAACAGGATATACAGGAGGTTACAATAGTGAACAATATCAGCCCTATTTTCAATCCAAGTTGACCAATCTTCCAGGCCTTGACTTGACAGAAACTTGACTTTCATTTCATTTGTTATCTGTTAGTTTAATGCAATTCCAGTTTAGTTGAACAGCAAGTGAGTTTTCGATACTGACGTTTTTTACAAAAATGAATGACACCGACAAACTGGAGGACACCATAATGATAAAATTAAATGTGGTTGGCAAATAGTTGCCTCCACGGGATATTTATTTATCCTCGGTCATCGAGGACCTCGGAGCCAACACAAATGTGATAAAATCGTCAAAGGAGTACTCATCATAGTGCATCCTAAGCGGGATGATCTAAGGGTCAGTATGGGAACGACCCAGAGAGAGATACATCCGATATAATAGGACAGGGAACAGCCCATCACACCATCACAGCATCACACGCGGCGGCTTACGATTCCTTTCCAGCGGCAGCGCAGGCTCGTGAGCGCGGGGTGGCGCTCCAGCTCGTGGACCTGCGCGAGGCGCAGCTCGACGTCGGTGTCGAGGCGCGCCAGCGCGGGCAGGCGGCGCGCCAGGCGGCACAGCGCGGCGCGCTCGAGGCGCGTGCGCCACAGCTCCAGCGCGCGCAGCCGCGGCAGGCGCAGCGCCAGCGCGCCGCAGTGCCCGCCGTCGAAGTGCGAGCCGCTCAGGTTCAGGTCCAGCACCAGCGGCGGCAGCCGCGCGATGAGCTCCTGCAGGCCGCGGCTCCGGAGCTGCGGCCGAGGAATATTATGCCGTTTGTATGGTGGTAATCTATCGGTTGAAGACTTGATAAGGAATAGAATCTGGTACAATAAAATCGTTTATTTAAGCTCCGAAATATGCTTTATATGAACTATATCCGATATTAAGAAATATGTTAGCTACACAGGAAAGGCAAACTGGGAGAATTTATAAAGTTCACCAAAACTGTGCCAGTGAGATGCAGCCGTTGCAGCGCTGGCAGGTTTACAATCGGCATGATTCCATGCTTAGTCAGCAGTGGGCACATGTAGAGCTGGAGAGACAACAGGTTCACACAGCGTGTCAACACCCGGAACCTAAAAACACATTATTAAGTAATAAATTTAATGTATATACAAAAATAGATTTTTAACATAGATAACAAAAAGAAAAACTGTGTAAATAAAAATTAAAATCTATTAAGTTATATATAAATTATACCTTGCATCTGTCATTTCTGAACATCTCAGTGTAAGGTCCCGCAGCTGAGCAGCATGTATGTTGAGGAAACAATCCATTTCCCTGGGAATAAAGTGATCTGCTCTACCATACATATGAAATGAAGATATTTTGTTTTGTCTTAAATTCGTCAGAAAGGCACTGCTTATTGTCTCATTGATGATCAGTGAATTTATGCCTTGGTTAATGTGGGTGTCCCTGTTCAGAAATTGCTTCTTTGCAAAGACATCCAAGTGACGCAAATGCACCAACAATGAAAGGGATTTAAAACTATTTTTATCTGAAAATAAATATTAAAGAATAAAACCACTTGTCAAACTCTTACTTTGTTTATTTGTAAAGTACCATTTCCACAGTGCTATATATTTAAGTGGTGGATTAAGCTCCAATATCTTCTCAAAAAGGGAGGCTTAGCTCAGTAGAGGGAAATTCACAGGCTGTTACTGTACTGTATATTTAAACTTTGTAATTAAGGTCATCTACTAAGGCATCTTCTCTTTCACTCACATATATAAGAACTAATACTTTTTTTCAAATTAGAAATATATATAACAATTGAAAGCATTTGTTAATGAAGATGATAACTCACCAAGTTGTAATTTTATAGAAATAAGTACCAATTCTTATTTTGCAAATATTTGAACTTATGTGTAATTTTAATCATATTATCAGTGAAAAATTAAATTATCATTTCAAAAAATTAATTAATTAGTAAAAAACATAACACAGTAGGAACATGGCCCCTAATTCTGAAAACTGAAAACTTATAGATTAAATAAACCCATTTCTCATGCTTTGTTTGGCACCTTGCAATGCACAATATTCAATTATGACATCAAATAAATATTTAAAAAAATGATGTCAAATTTATTTTTCAATATCGATTGTACTTTAATAATAAATATCCTGCTGAAAGATGGTGGCCATTCCTAAGTAGACTAGGCAGCTGTGCTAGATATTTTATGTTGAGCATACAGAAGTGCACTTGGTTGCAGGTTCTGCAGCTTAGCAACTAGACCAAATACACAGGTACCAATAACCATAAAGTAAACTAAAAACGCAATTTTACGTAAAATTCTCACCAAGTGGAAAGTCACTGTTTATTGTGAGCTCGCGTAAGCGCGGCGTTAAGCGAATAGCGTAAGATATCAGGATTTCAGACTTTTGTATGGAAGATTCCGCGTCTGTTACTAGGATCACTTGCAAGCCCTTATGTAGTTTTTTATAATGCTCTGCGCGTTTGATTCTGATAATACGAGAATTAATGATACTGTTCCATTTTTTGCATACTCTGGACATCACCATGCTCAGTTCAAGGGCGCTAATATAACTAAATATCATCATGATCAATTCATCAGGAAGATTCTCCATCATTGAAGTAGTATAATTCATTTCATATCACTTTATAACGTTTATTGTAATACTGGATCTGTGTTTTCCATAAATTGACGCACATCTTAAATAACCGAGCACCTTGACACCTTTATTGATTTCAATGCGATATCGATTTTGGAAAGTGCATACAGACTGCAATCGCAATTCTATATTAATTATCTTTTATGTAACAATTTACAATTCATTGTGTGCCTCCTTCAGAAACCAGAGCTAGGAATTTGAATGTTTTTGATTTTGGCACTGTACAGCTGACATTTAAAATGTTGACTAAAACGTATGTACACTATAGAAGAGCCGTTAGAGATATATACTTCAAAACTATAAGTTTATTTTTAGATATATAATTGAGCAAGAAATTAAAAAATATATGAATGGGCATTGTAATGATTAATTTAACATTTGTAATAATGTAAAAATAAATCATTTCATAAATTTTTTTACAAATCCAATCCTTTATTGTATTACCATATAAAAAAATGCACAGCTGATTGTCATTTGTCGTGACAACTTCAACTTCTTTCAAAATAAATATTTATAGGTTAATTATACCAATGGGTAAAAACCCACTTCTAAATATACAATTTGCAAATAATAAAACTAAACTTGATTATTTTCTCACGTCCGATTTAATTTGAAACAAGTCAAAGGCTCACAAAGTGATACACGCTATGAGGATTCTAACTTTTAGTGTTCTTAAGAATTGCAAAATAAAGACGTCATTATTTAAAAACTTTAGTGCACAAGTTCAAGCAAATCGTGAGATTGAAAAACTATCAGGTATCGAACTAATAAAATAATCGTAATTATTTATTAAGAAATTTTATTTATTTAATTAAATAAAAGGCACCGAACATTTAAACAATTTCGAAATATTTTCGAAATTCGGATTTATAATGAACTAGTTTTAGCTTGTGTAGTTGGACTAAAAAAGTACCTTCTTTTAGGTATGTACCTTCTTGGGGTTCAAGCTTGCTTCATACCAAATTTCATCAAAATCGCTACAGTAGTTTATCCGTGAAAGTATAACAGACAGGCTGAGTTACGAGTTAGTATGTAACGTCAATCAATCAAATCAAAGTTTAACAACCTGGTCAAGATATTCTTATCATTTAGGCTTAGCTATTTTTACTTCTGCTGGTACACTAGTCCCGCGTTAATCCGAAGTCCAAATCGCGATAATTCGAAGTTCGGACGAGATTAAAAAAAATGAGTGATTTATTCTGTTGCCTTATTACTACGATGAAAACGTGCTAACATAAAAACTATATACTTGTAAAGATGTATTTTATTTTTGTACGTATCGTTCAATGCGATCGTTGCGTAAATATTGATTGACTTTGGCAAGTGACCAGAGACTCCAAGTTATGGTTCGCATTGATGCGCCTGCATCGTGCATTATTTTAGTGAGTCAGCTAGTTATAGCTGACTCACTAAAATAATAGCAAATGATTTGGGAGGAAAAATAGCGGAAAGAAATTGAATGTGCCCAAATAGTTACTAACTGATTCGGCAACAGGAACTTGTTAACGAAACACAAACAAACATTTTTACGTTTGTTTTTGTCAACAATATGGACATTACAATTTATTTAGTAATAAATATATTTAAACGAAATTGGCAAAGAGACGATTTCTGAATCCTGAGATTTTCAAAAGAGAAAAAATAATAATTTGTATATTTATTAAACCGTAACAGCCTGTGAATGTCTCACTGCTGGGCTAAAGGCCTTCTCTCCTCTTTTTTAGGAGAAGGTTTTGGAGCTTATTCCACCACGCTGCTCCAATGCGGGTTGGTGGTATTTATTAAAAAGCCCATGAAATGGTTGGACGGTATTGTTCCAGTCCGATGGTGCTGTACGCAACCGTTTGTTGTTTTGCCTTAATTGATAGCAACAGTAATGAATACCTTCGCAGCTGATGGGAAAGCTTTTGCCTGGTTCAGAATTCAAAGTAACGCGCATTGGTCCCTTGCTATGTCATGATCTTTAGTCTCGTAAGACATTTTGTTCTGCTACTCCTGTCTGTTCTCAAACCGAAGGGCGAATACGTAAACAAGTTAAACATATAGTTTATTCAGTACTGAAAATAAAATTTAGCCGAAGTGACAAACAAGTTTTTGTTTAAAATAATATTAATGATCCATAATGAGCCCTGTCCGCATTAGCGGCACTTTATCGTATTATTATTTGATAATTAAAAAAATATTATTAACTTTTGCAAAGTACTAGGTACTTGTAGTAATTACGAGTAGTATATTAAATTTTAATTGCCCCATTTTTATTATATATAAATATTGAAGTCGTGACGCGAAACGCGGTTTAGCCTTGCTTTACTGTACTTATATTGTGTAAATAGACCCAAACCTGGTTGAAATATTACCATCATGGAAGGAGGACGAGGAGGTAGAGTTGCGCGCTACTGTCTTGCAACATATGCGAGTGCTGCCCAATTTTGTAACTGAAGAAGAGGAAGCTGCTCTGCTTGCAGAAGTGGAGCCACAGTTGAAACGCATGCGCTATGAGTTCGATCATTGGGATAATGTGAGTTCTGGATTATGATGTGGTTATGTAATACCAAATTATATCTTTCATTGCTTCTTTAAGAAGTTTTAGTTGTTTAATTGTTACTATAATTTATTATACATGTTATACAGGGTGACTGGTGAATTAGTATCAATATTTTAGGAGCATAATCGGTACATGATTCTCATTCGAATTATGTAAAAAAAATAGGTACTTAATTTTTGACAACATTTACAAAAAATTTACTTGAAATAAATAAAGTGTGGACATATTTCCGCGGCGCGTGCGGCGTGGTGTTTGCCCCCCGCCCCCCGCCCCGCGGCTAATTAGTATTAGTAGGTTAGTCGGGCGAGCGCCGCCGTAAGGTTCGTCCATCTTCCCGCGCGCGCGCCCCTAGCGATTGATCTTACGCGTATACCTAATGTTTCGTGTGTGAGTGTGACCCGTAATTAGTAATTAGGTATGGCTTATCAATACACAAATGCAGAATACTGTGAGTACTGTGAGTAGTAAAGTGACCCATTCGTGTTAAAGCGTGTGAAAGACAATATGCGTAAACGTGCCGAACTGTGTATCACACGAGCAGGAGCTCACTTTGAACATTTGTTAAGGTTAGTGTAGTTATGTAGGTAAATAGGTAGTTAAATGATTGACAATCGTTGTAAATAAGTATGATTCCATTTCTAAATACGCCGGAAATACCAAGATAGGTAAACAGTTAATTTTTGTCCCAAGTTCATATCATTTACCTAGTCAACAAATTTGTTGCTTAAACGAGTGAAATATTTTGGTATTTTTGCCTGTTCTAAGCCAGGTTTAAAGTATGAAGGGGGATTGGATCATGCTTGTTTATCAAAGGTAGCCTGCTACCCTGTTAACACGCGGCGGCGTTTGGACGTAGGTAAAGTACCGCGCGATAACTAAATGTACCTAACTGTGTTGTGTCGTCAGCGCAGCTAGGGTGTCCACATGACGCGTAATTAATAACATAACTTTTGGTTAACTTTACTTAGAAGTTTATTAATATTTATGTTATATGTATATTTTTTTCGTCATACATGGTCGTCAAATATCACGTCCTTAAGTATTGATACTAATTCACCAGTCACCCTGTATATGAAAGGATTATTTTTGATTTACAAGAATATAATACAGGTTTATACATTATATATTCTAAAGGTTTAGTGGAAAAGTCTCTAAGAACAGAGAAAGTTAATCATTTCTAAAAGTGTACTCTTTATCAATATATTTTAGTGTCAATAAAAATAATAATGACCAAACTGTAGGCGATCGAAGGCTATCGTGAGACAGAGCGCAGTAAGTGGAACGCGAGCAACAGCGAGGTGCTGGCGCGCGTGCGCGCGGTGGCGTTCCCGCCGCACGCGGAGCTGTTGCCGCACGCGCACGTGTTGGACCTGGCGCCCGCCGGACACATCCGCCCGCACGTCGACGCGGTCAGAGTGAGTCCGAAGCTCCTTCTATGTCACGTTTTGTTCGACTTTTACTAAATATTTATAATGTATATACATTACAACTCATGTAAATCAATATAATTCAACTGTTTAATCAGTGATTTATGGTCAATCAAAGGAATCTTATTGTTATTAAAGACGTTGTGACGTAACGACGAATGTGAAGTTTTGCCACATATGATTAAAATTAAATTTTCACACTCAGGTATACTTATTCTGTAATAATTTGTAAACACCGATTCTGTACGCAGTTCTGCGGCGACACTATTGCGGGTCTGTGCCTGCTGTCGAGCGCGGTGATGCGACTCACGCACGAGCAACGCCCGCACCTCGCACTCGACGCGCTGCTGCAGCGGAGGTGTCTCTACGTCATGACGTTAGTGTTCATCATTAAAACATTTAACTTCCTGTTTTTGTCCACATTGTACTTTGTAACGAACTCTACAATATCTATATATTGGTACAAAATCTAATATCTAGATATCGGAGCGCACAGTATCTATATATTCGGATATTCACTGATATCGGTTCTGTATAATCTGTATACTGTATTGTTAATTGCCAAACGAGTACGCCCGAACGCGAATAAGATTGTTGATAAAATATCGATATATCGAACATATAATACGAGTATTTTTTAAAATCTATCATTGAAAAATATTGATTCACATAATTAAACATTAATTACTAAGAACTATACATTTATATCTTAATTTGCTTAATAAATATACATGATTAAAAAGTGTTAATTACCCTTTGAGCAGCATTACGATTGTTTTAAATATCAGATGTTTTAACCGTTAGGATAACGGTTAAAACATCTTGATATCGAATATCCGATATTTTAAAAAATATCAACAGATAACCTAAACGTGATGACGATTTTCAAAATCGGTTCGGATATCTATTTGTAAACAAATATTTACTAATTTAACCATCTTTTTATCAATAACAAAAATAAACCAATACATTATATGCGATAGACACAAATAATTTTTTATATTGGATTAAACCAGTAAAATTGATATCATGTGTAATCTCTATACAATATCTAGATATTGAAATATATAGATACGATATCCGATATTCAAAACCGATATCTAGATACGATACGATATCGCTTCAAAGCGATATTACCCATGCCTAGGAATAAATGCGTGTTTCAGCGGCGTGGCGCGCTACGCGTTCAGCCACGCGGTGCTGGGCGGCGCGGGGGGCGTGGGGAGCGAGTGGCGCGGCGCGCCCGTGCGGCGCCGGCGCCGCGTCGCCGTCATCTGTCGCGAGCGGCCCGCGCCGCCCGACGGCGCTTGAAACGGCGCGCCCCAGAACTGATTCTTTGCTCTTGCGTTTTATAATTTATTTATTTATTTGTAATAGTCCACTTCCAACATACATATAAAGCATTGAAATTTTTCACCTGTCTAATACAGGTGTAACGTTATTATGTTTTCGTATCTTAACCTGCTCGGACAAATATGTAAATCTTTGAAATGAGTATTATTACAATTAGTGTAAATAAAGTAGTAGTATATTTTTACAACCTGCGAACCTTTTTGTATTACCTTAAAAATATATTGATGTAGTTTTAATTAAATTAAAGTTTACAAATGTTATTAATGTTGATCGAATGTTTTTTTCCCATAAGTTACTCACATATCATTGAGTGGTGCTAGCCCGAGTTCGAACCCGCAATCTTCGGTTATGATTCACGTGTTCGAATCACTGAGCTATCTCGGTTCTATATGATAAAAAATAATCTATAATAAATGTTAAAAAATAAGGCTCATGACGCAATTATGACCATTATCATCAACTACTGGTATCATTACTGGTGGTAGGGCTTTGTGCAAGCTCGTCCGAGTAGATACCATCCGCTCATCAGATATTCTGCCGCTAAGCAGCAATACTTAGTATTGTTGCGTTCTGATTTGACGGGTGAGTGAGTCAGCGAACTATGGGCTCAAGGGACTGCGGCCTAGGTTGGAGGCGAATTGGCGATGAAAGGAATAGTTAGTATTTGTTACCTCGCCAATGTCTAGGGACAGTGGTGACCACTTCAGGTGTACCACCATCAGGTGTTATAAAAAAAATACAATAATATATAATTTAAAAAAAGGTGTAGTTATCGATCGGAGGTACCCATAGGATATTGTATATATATGATTAAATATTTCATTTGGGGAAAAGGATTACTGTTGTTCATAGTTCAACATACAATTAAAAGGGCTTTTAATAATAATAACAATATAAGAATAATCGAATGTATATTTTTTATCTCAACACCTTTTCCTTTATCCCAACGGCTATTTGTCATTGATCCCACCATCTCCCGTTATTCCGGTTGCCATAGCTACCCTCGTTTAATCTCACGGGCGTGACGTTCCGAAATGAGTCGATCGGGTATAAAGTTCTTTGTAACTCGGAAGTGACGTCAGTATTGGTCACAGTTCCGGCTTTAGTTGTCGTGGTGTGGCCAAAGCCACTAAACTAAAGCCGGAACTAACTACGTCATGTTGCTATGTTTATCTAATAATATTGAAGTTATCTAAATTAACGAAAATCGACGTATTTTTAAAGTAAAGATAAATAAGTCACTTGTTGGTATTAATAAAAAATACAACAAATTTAATTATAGTAATATTTATTTCAAAATAACACTAATTCTGCTAAACTTACGTTTCAATAGACTAAATAACGTGTTTACGTTGACATTTTATACACAGAAACAATCTATTTCGATATGCTCTCAACTTGGCAACAGACAAATTTACTGTAGATATTAAAGGATTCAACACAACTACGCGACTATGCGAGGCGAACGCGATGCGAAATTATCTGTGCGGCGACCGAGCCACGTATTGGGATGGAGTATTACAAGAATTATAAATAACATCAAAACATACTTTAACTGAATATAGACCCAAAACAAATATACTTAGGGTTGAAAATTGTATCGATGTAGACATTCACGTTTATCATGAAATTTCACAAATAATATTCGTACAGGACAATAATATATGAAAAAGTTAAAGTCTCGCGTCGCGATCAGCGTGGTCCGTCCACTTACACACTTGTAGCAAGGCCTTGCATTATTCAACAAAAGTATTTCTAACTATAAATTACAAGCATTTTCTATTATATATGGTCTATAGGCTGGTGCAATTATTATCTATGACCTGTGGTCATAAGGTCACTTTGTCAAGTAATATGAGTCATATAATGTAATATACTGTGGGTTTTATTTATGAAAGCCTGGTCTCCTCTGAGCTGAATCATTACATATCATTTGAAGTTTTTGAACATTTGAAGTTCATGCCTTTAAATGATCCTCATTTGGCATTTTCCAAAGGCATGAACTATTAGTGCATATTAATATTTAGTTTATTCACTCAAATTCATCAAGGGCTTCAACTTCAAGATACTCCACATCACCTTCTAATACTTCCATCCCTTCCATGGCGTCCAAGGTTTCCAATGCCTCACCCTCTATCTGCCAGTCGGATTCCTGAAAAATATGTTTATAATATTTGTAGTACTTAATGCCTGCATTGAATATACAATAAATATTATTATTCTGTGGAACATCATTCAATAGTGCTATACTAGTGAACATTCGTTGCATGATGCATTCGTTTATGAGGTATACATTAGTTATGGAACAATGTCCCCCTGGCCCATGTCTGAATGCGATAAACTCAAAAATTACCAAATGGGTATTCATACAGCTCTCACCATTGGACGTAGTGATTCATGAGGAAGATTTAGGTATATATTGGTTTAAGGTAGACCTTTATTCTAAATGAAGGCGAAACGGGTATGTAGTTATACATATATAAAAATAAGCAAATGGTCGTACTACACTTATGCTACAGATGAATTATACGATGAAGCGACAAGCTACCTGTTGAATCTCCTTGCGATGCACGCGCGCATGTCTCTTCATGGCGGCCACGGAGCCGAACCTGCAAATCGATAGAGCACAGTTGGTATTGTGTGAGCGGGCCATGGTCGACTGTGAATTAATTCATTCTCTACAAATCAAGTCTTCGTAGTGTTTAACGTCGACTACGTAGGTGAGGAGTGGTCCGTACGTGCGGCCGCAGTGCGCGCACGTGGGCGGCGGCGGCGCGGGCGCGGGCGCGGGCTCGGCGCGCGCGTGGCTGCGCCGGATGTGCGCCAGCAGGTCGGCGCGGCTGGCGAAGCGCAGGATGCACGCGTCGTACCCGCACACGAAGCGCTCGGCCTGGCGGTGCGCCAGCGCGTGCGCCGCGCCCGCCGCGCGGTCGGCCAGCGTGCGGAAGCACAGCGCGCACAGCAGCGGCGGCTCCTCGCCGTGCGCGCGCCGCGCGTGCGCCGCCAGCGCCGCGCGCGACGGGCACTGCAGCGCGCACAGCGGGCACGACGTGCAGCTCGCCTCGTGGCGCCGCATCTCGGCGCCGCTGTGGCACGTGACGTTGCAGAGCTGGCAGACGAGGCTGAGCGCGGCGGCGTGCAGCGTGGTGTGGTCGCGCAGCGCGTCGCGGCTGTTGAACTGCGCGCCGCACGTCCAGCACGAGTGGCGCACGCCGCCCGGGTGGATGGCGATGTGCGCGCGGTACTCGCTGGCTTGCTGGAACGAGCCACTGGGAGTGTAGTAGTGACTATTGATGTGTACATAGAACGAACACTTTTTTCATTTCGTTTTAAAATTTGTAGACTTCAAAATAGTTCAATATTAATAATGGATTAATATTATAGGAAAATGTCATCATATTTACATATAAAAACCCTGTAACTGTAATGGTGTGTCTGTAACAATATAGTTAAAAGATAGATCATATTTAGTGTTAACTAATTGTCGAAATACATTTTAATAATACTTGCTGATTTTCTGATGATTATAATATTCTGAACTTATCAATACTTCACAAATTAATGATGGCATAATATGGGGCATGTAATAATTTTATTATATAGTACTAACCTGGAATGACATAGGGCATATTGAACATTGATATACTGCCTCTCCACAAGCATTTCTTGCCTTTTCAAGATCCTCATCATCAGCTGCAGCTGCTGCTGCCAATGCATCTCGTTCAACCATAATAATATCATCCTCACTATAAGCTCCCCCCGAATTAACACCGGGACCACCTACAACTATAAATACGTCTATTTTCTGGGTAAGCTCGTGGAGTCTCCTTCGTAGAGCTCGAATTTTTTCACTTAAAGGAGGCGCTGCTCGGGTACTCAGTGCCGTACTGAACTCATAGGCTTCTATTGCACGGCGAACGCAGCTTACACATAATTTACCTTCAGGAACTACCTACAAGCAAAGTCACCACTTAATATGCAATAGAGTTGCACCTTTTATTAAGATTATATGATGTATTTAGTAACATTTAATTTAATGAATTTGCAGTTTTTACCTTATTATTGTTTATGTGTAAGAGCATGGCCCGCAATGGAACTTGCATCGGCGGTGCGCCCGCGTCGTGTTCTTCAGGAGTGAACAGATCACCGCCACCTCCACACACGGAACATGATTCTGTTTCATTCTCCACTTTCAATGTAATTGGTGCCATTTTTGTTATATAAATTATATTCTCATAGTTTAGCTTATAAAATTAATTTTTATTAGCGGCAAATGGCAATAACACTACTAGGTATGTAGCTGACGCTGTATTGCGATTGACATTGACAAATGACAATTGTTCAGACTTCAGAGTTCAGCTTTATCAGTGACGTTGACAGTTTACTTTTATATGAAATCAAGAAAATAATTTGCCCAAAATTATAAAAATGTTGAATATTTTGTTTTTAAAACTACATAACAAATATCCTAAATATTTATTTTTATCTCTTGCTTTACTATTTAATAAATGTGTAGTTTTGTAATATTCATTTTATTATTAAATTTTTTTTTTAGTCTGTGGTATGCCGTCCGCTAGTTCGCCGCCATAGTTTATTTGCAATTTCTATTCATCAGTGAAATATAATTTATATCTACTTTCATCTCAGACTTACTATATATCAAATAAGATTGTGTGTAGTTTTGTGTTTTTAAATCTTTCAAAATGTCAATTGGTGTGCCTATTAAGGTATTACATGAGGCTGAGGGTCATATAGTGACCTGCGAAACAAACACCGGTGAAGTTTACCGCGGAAAGCTGATTGAAGCTGAAGATAACATGAATTGCCAGATGACGCAGGTGACGGTCACATACAGAGATGGCAGAGTTGCTCAGCTTGAAAATGTATACATCAGAGGATCCAAAATTCGTTTCCTAATATTACCTGATATGCTGAAGAATGCACCAATGTTTAAAAGACAGGGGAACAAGCCCACTGCTGGGCGTGGGAAGAGCGCTATATTACGAGCACAAGGTCGGTCTTAAATAACAGTTTTCATAAATAATACAAATGTTAGATATTGTGATTTGTTTGTAAACAAATCAAAAATAAATCTTTGTTATCCAATTTCTAGTTAATGACTGCATTTTTTTTAAATTATAATCATCAAATACACCATTCCTTATTATAAAATATCTGTTAGAATATTATTTAGTTGTTAAGAATTTTTTTAAATGAAAAGATGTATGTTGTAATACTTAATCTTACATTTAACTTTAGGTGATAGAGCTCTGTGCAAGCCCCTTTGATATTCTACCATCCACTCATCAGATATTTTATGTTATTGCTAAACTGCAATACTTAATATTGTTAATTACAGGCACAATGGACATAACATCTTTGTTCCCAAGATTGGTAGAGCATTGGCGATGTAAGGAATTTGTATATATTTTTTACATCGCCAGTGTCTATGGGCTTTGGTGACCGCTTAACATCAGGTGGACCATTCGCCCGTCCTCTTACCTATAAAATAAAAAAAGTTGGAAACAAACATTTTGTAATTATATTATCATGTGTACTTCGGTATACAGGAAAATCTTATTTTGTTCTGGTTTGTGGGGTAGGGGAGCCAGTGTAATAGCAGGCACAAGGGATATAATATCGTGAATAAAGTGGTTGGCAGTCATTTTAAAAATTAAAATTTGACATATTTACCATAAATCACAAAGGAAACCAACATTTATTTTAGTGCCACACTGAAAATTAAAAGAATGGCCTGTAAATGCCTCACTGCTAAGTTAAGTTAAGACCTATTTTCCTTTTTGAGAAGGTTTGGAGCTTACTCTGCCACATTACTTGAATGCTACTTGGTGGATACACGTTGTAGATTTTCAGAACCAATTCTTACGTTCACACTCATTGTTTATGAAAAAATGCAAAAAATGCTTGACGTTAAATATTTTACTTATTAGATTTTCACTCATAATAGCCCTATAACCTAAGACCTTAAATATAAAAAATTATGGTTGGATAAAAAGTTAAATATTTTATCAAATTAATATGATAGTGTTAGTAGTGTATGATAATGTTAGTAGTGTAATAATGTGATATAATGTGTTGTGTATAGTTAGTTTGTGGTAACAAAAACTTTATCAGAAACTACCGCTTCTTGCCTTTAGTAAAATGTGCTTAGCTAAAATAATTACTGAAAATAAAAACAATTCAAATCTCAACTGCCTGGCACTGCAGCCCTTTTGTTTTACAGCTGCATTTTCTCTGTGCTAAAGTTTCATTGAAAACACTCCCAAATGGACATATTTCTGTCCTTACTCCTGTTCTTAGCTTACTGCTCTCCTGATTACTTAGCCCAATCCAGACTACTACATTTTTGAAATTATATATATGATGTTTATTTCTTTTTTTGTTATAATTTTTGCATGTTTTGTTTTGATAAATAGTTCCTCTTTTTTTGCTTACATAATTTAGTTCTTTTTTAAGTTTTATTACAAAGAATGTACTTTCTATGCATGTTAAGTTAGCTTATAAGTGAGGTATGTTATTATGTAATATTTATATTTAAGATTATAGTCTAGAATAAGAAACATAATTGTATACAGTGTTGGCTTCCTATTTAATAAAATTAAATTTAATGAAATAAAAATAATATTAATATTAAAAAAGGTTATTGTAACAATTGTGACGTATTGTTGCAAGTGGTATTTTTTATGTTACTTTAAAAGGATGTATTTTACACATAAAATATTTATGTTTTAGCTGCTGGTCGAGGACGAGCAGGTGGGAGAGGTGGCGGCCATCGAGGGGGTTGGCAAGGAGGCTCCGGACCTTCTAGACGATAACTGTAGTTTTAAGATTAATCTCATCTCCCTCCTACACTCTAAATAAATATTTGCAAACAGCACCTAGGAAATCTGATTTGGCTACTGAATTATTGATATATTTCTTTCTAGGAATTGCTGAAAATTTATATATTTTTTATAATACATTACCCGTTTCTTGATGTTCAAATGTTCATATACTTGTTAGGATATTGATAAATAAAACCAGCTCTAGAAAACATTTGAATTTACTACAATAATTGACTCGTAGATACTTAAGATAAGAGTATAGTAATTTAATTCAACAAAATAGTAGTAAATTGCCAAAGTATTGACTCAAGAATGAGATGGACTTGTGAGTTATATTAGCATTTTATATATATCCAGTATGTGCAGTTTGTGGAGTGGCATTATGCAACTTGTGATATAAGGTTTAATAAAAAAAACTTGATATGTAATTAATTTGTTTTATTTCCTTCAATGCTCAACATTGAAATATAAATTCTTTTGATGGTATATTTTACTTCAGAAGTAGTTTAGTAGTGGTACATTAACTGGCAAGCCATTGAGCTAAATCTAACTTGGCACAGTTACATACAGTCTAAAGTATTTATTAATACAACAGTACTTATATATTAGCAAGTAATATTACTTAGCCTATTGTAGGCTAATATGTACACAATTAGTTTCACATACAAAATTGATAAATAATCAAATTGTTTTTATTTATAGTGTTAGTTACGTTTGCATTGAAGGGTCAATGTTTATGGCAACGAAGACCACTTCCCATCAAGTATGTCAGCTCGGGTTCCCTGTCTTACATAATAATGGTAGAGCTACCCACAACCATACCAGTTTCCATAGAGCTTACTTATCACAAATACCTTACATGTAACATTACTACTTTTCATACAAAAATAAGTTGTACATACTAAATGTCTATTTCAATACAATTTGTACAAAAAGTGAATTAATAGTTATTAACAAATGGATTTGATCACATTTTATTTTGTCTATTACGGTGACAAATATTGGATCAAATGTTGCAATCACGAGAACAATTAAATTTCATTTTTATACGAAAATATTATTGCGAAAACTCACTGTTGGGCAGAGGCTTCCACTCTTATTAAAGTGGGGGTCAGTTATTCCACCAGGCTGCTCTAATGCGGATTGTTGGATAAACATTTGTAGAATGTCACCTGATACATTTAGTTTTCCTCGTGATATTTTCCTTCACAGCTGAGCACGAGACGAATTAGAAATGCGAAAACACTTGCTTAACCATATTAGTTGTAACTCACGATCTTCGGTAAAGATGGAATCGTTTGTATTTTTTTAATTTTATGATTGCTATTCATGTTTTTAAGCCGTACTTTTCTTACTTTTACTTTTTGTGCAATTTGCATTGAAATACACCGGTATTCATTAAACAAGACGATAAATTATCAACTATTACATTGTTGTGTCGTACTAATGTCTGTCTTATCCAAGGACTTGTCTGTAGATTTGTTGTTCGATTTTTCGTTAATCTTTTTAATTTCCTTATGGAGTTGCTGCGCTGGCATCTCGACCAGCAAGGCGAGTGGTAGCGCCGCCGCGTACGATATGACAGCCACACCGAACCAATCCATAATCTGCAATTGGAATACAAAAAATCATGATAAGTTAAATGTATAATGAGGAAAGTAACGGCCTATATATATCCCATTTTGAGGAGAAGGTTTGCATAATAGATAATTCCTCCACGGTGCCTCAGTGTGTTTTGGTTATATACACAGTCTGGTTAGACACTTATACAGCAGAATTTCATCAAATTAAGATTCACTAGTTAGCACCACTGAGCCATTTCGCATACACCACACGATATTCAAACGAGTACTGAGTACTGGAGTTTTCTAATTCAGTTTAAATTACTCATCTTAACACAGATTATATGATGTCCTCCTGACCGATTTCGGTAATTGTGACCAATCTCAAGAAAGATTAGCCAACTGCGCAGGAGATATTATAGTGCACAAGTGCGTGTGCTAACACAGGTGCACTCCCTATATCCTCATTCTCAAAATCCGATGTGACAACTATCCGATACGACCGGAAAGAGTTCAGGCGCAGGAAACACGGCTTTACGTACCACTAGCACCATATATAACAGACTATATTTAGAAACATTAAATAACAAGTAATAAAACATACAGCGGATTGTCGGTCGAGTTGCACAGGAGCGAGACGCGTTGCGAGCAATGTCTTGTTGAAGAGCATGTGCAGCAACAGCGCACCGAACGACAGCCGTGCCAGCACCGTGACGCCTTCGGACATCCATCGCCGCCATGGCGCTTAACAATATTGTTAAGATTATGTTTAAATATAACGTTTTAGCATTCTTACAGTATAACTTTCATATTACGAGTATGTGCTAACTAAACAGACACAACTTGTTATAATATCAACGTTGAAGTCATAATAATTGGATGTAATAATATGTTAATTAGAAATGTTTATTGAGCAACTCGTTATCATGCAGTTCAGTTCAATGTTATTTGATTTACAAAATAAACAACTTTATGTCAGTACTTACAATCGATCCCATTGATAGCACCAAGAAGCGCTACAGCGACTAAAGTAATAAAGATCGGTCTTTCCAGCGCTGCCAGCACTGCAGCAGCGATGTGGTTAGGTGGCCCCGTGCCCAGGATCAGCGGTGATAGCGCTACCCAGCACATCGCTGCCGGGGCCGATGACACTGATATCCAGCGGAACATCTGACAAATTATGGAAAAATAACGTAAGACAGGTTAACAAACGTGTCTCAACAGTCAAGTAGATTGAAATCCATTCCTATAAGAAACGGGACGAGTGCGAAATACAAGAATATAGTGTTTTTATGTTTTTGTCGAAGGTTTGGTCAAATTTTTAGAATACATTTGTGAACAGCTGATTTAGGCGTCGTGACACCATTCGTCTATATTGTACGCAAAATATTATATGTTTAATTCTTAATATATATGTTTAACTTCGGTTTTTTATTGAATTTTTACATTCTGTCAACCTTTTACTGTTCAACCTTCTCTCTACTCTATGTTACTTATGGAAAACTCCAATACTTCCCATCCTTGCCGGTCTTAAGATAACCCTTTCTACGTGCAACCTGTAACTCGATTATGTTTTGTATTATAAGATCATTTTTTTATTGATTTTATAATATCTGACTTTAATTATTACACAATTATTATTATTATTATTACAAAAGATAACTATATAAATTTGATTTATGACCTTTTTTTAATATATTTTTTTAATCAAATTTAAAAAGATTTATGTAACTATAATAATACTACTACTATACTAAATAATATTTAAAAGAGTAACCTATTAAATGACCCTCCTTTGGGAGGAGGAGGCGTTTGTCCAACATTGGAGCATTTTACTGTTTAACTGTTATTTTTACTTTTGCTTTTATTTTCTAAAACAAGTAATAGTTACTATAAAAGTGAATTTAAAAGATAAGAACGTATTGAGCTTCATTTTATTATTAAATAAATGAAGTTACCCTTTCGGTAAAGCCAAGTGACTAAACTCAATTCCCTAAACACTAGCGGTAACGCGGTCGCGGCGCTATAAGAATATTTACCGGTTATCTTACTTATTTCTCAATAGCTAAACTGCAGTAATTGCACTTGCAGTGTGCCAGTCGTCCGCGTGGCGCAACTCTTCGTACTGCGAGTGAAAGTTACCTAGTTTTAGTGTCTAATCCTACACTCCTAGAACCCTAAATAAATAATAAAAGAACAAAAAATTATGCCGACTTAAAAAAAGAGCAGAGGTTTTAAATTCGTCTGTGTAATAAATACATACATGTATGTTCTTGCGTATGTTCGCGTATATTTTTATTGTTCATGAACCGATTTTGTTAAATCCTTTTTCTGAATTGCTTTTAGGTTTTAATATAAAGCTTAAGTTAAGGCAATTTGTATAACATTTTAGTTTCCATGAATGGTGGTGCATTGACGATGTAAAGAACGGTTGATATTTCTTTCAGCGACAACAGGTGGTAACAGCTTACCATCAGGTGGCCCATTTGCTCGTTAGGTTATCCATTTTATAAAAACAGAAAATATATCAATATCACACAAACCGTTCAAAAGTAATAGTAGTCATTAATATAAGTAAACTATTCGCCTGAATGTGTAGATTTTATCTCTTTGATACGAGTGTAATATTTTTCTTTTTCAAAAAATATGGTAATACATATAACTACTTATTAAAAAATATTATGCAATCCACTGAACTAATCAATGGATTAACAGTTAAGTTTTATTATTATTATTATTATTTAACATTATATAGTAACAGAGTAACGTCATAGTCTGTAAATGCCCCACTGCTGGGCAAAAGCTCTCTTCTCTTAAGGATCAATACACTAGACGGTTAGACACTCATGTAGTAGAATTCTACACAAGGCCGGTTTCCTCGTTAAATTTTCCTTAGCCACTGAGCAAGAGACAAATTATAAAGATAATTTGAGCAAATCAAAATTCCGGGTTGAACCCGGAGCTTGGTATTCGGCTACGTACTCTGTCCACTCGAACAGCTCGGCTCATAATTATAATTTACATAAATACATTTTCATCAAGGATGAAAATTCATTCGATAAAATGTTACAAGTGTGCGTATTGCTCACAGTGAGCCATTAAACGGGAAGCACCGAAGGTATGCAGTTCATCAGATATGGCTAATGTAATATCATGAAAATTATATAAACTTAAGAATATTAGTGTACTAAGAATATGTATTAACTTTAAAATGTATGTATGCGCAGTTCGTATAGACTAACATTTTTTTTTTGGTCTCACGTTATATTTTGATGTGCGATAATATTTTTATATATCCAAAAAAGTTATAGGTTATCTTAATTTAAAAATAGTGTAAAAAATAACTAAGACTGGCCCTTGTGTGAATAGGGTGAGACATCCCACCTTGTTGTCGGCGAGTCGCTCAGGCGCGACGTCGCGCAGAGCGTGGTGCGCGTGCGCGAGCAGCAGCCCCGCCAGCGCGCCCGCCGCATTGCCCAGCGGCGACTGGTACAGCCACGTGAACGACGCGTCGCCGCTGTACGTCAGCCGCACCGACCTGTGGGGCGAGACCATTAAATCAAATCGAACTTATAATTTAGTTAAATTAATTAATCTATTATTCTTGTATCATAAAAGTAACTTAAAATATAGAATGAGAAGAAGAAGTGTACAAAGAGTGTCTTATTTCTTCTATGAGATCTCTCTCCGGAAACAAAACATCTGTTGCAAGTAAAATCTACAGTACTGATAAAATATTAAGTAATATTTTAAAGATTTAAATAAACAACATAAAAATTCTTAGTAATATCAAATATGGTATTATATTATTCACTCACTCTGGTCTGTGCACGACGAACGTGGGTACAAGTTGCCAAGCATACGCTAACATTAGCGGAACGATGGTCACCATCGCGAATGCCGTCCCAAGTAACGGCAGCGCGAGGCGGCGGCCGCGCAGCAGCAGCGTCAACAGTAAAGCTACCGCGTATAGCTGCATATCTGCTGCTAAGTACCTGTATTCACATTTTTAAAGGAAACATATATTTAAAACTCTTGTCCTAAATATATCTTAAACATCCCTTCTCGTATACTGTCACATCCTATTTTCACCCTCTAACTATACATAACAAATTCGGTCGCTACTCCTTAATACCTAGAAATATATAGAGAAGATATTATCAGTGTCAAACTAGACAATTTTAAAGCTGAAATATTTTATACTTTCTTCGAAGGGAAATAAATGCGAAGTTATTATAGTTACTTTGTTTAAATAATTTATAAGTCAATTTTATCAAGGATACCACAAGTATCATTTTTTAACATTTTTTTTCTCTTTACGTCCCTGTAACTTGTATAAATTTGCTTGCTGTTACGATTTGTTAGTGAATTTATGCGTAGTAATGACCCATCGGATTTTGAGAGTTAGGGAATAGAGAGTGCGCCTGTGTTCGCGCACACACTTGTGCACTATAATTTCTTCTGCGCAGTTGGCTAATCTCTCTTGAGCTTGGCCGCCGTGGCCAAAATCGGCCCGCAGGCCGTTATCCAAAAAAATCTCTGTAAAATTAAAATACATGTTCTTCTGTTGAGCAAACATTTAGTTTTTCATAAATGCGCACTTCAATAAATCTTTCTTTCATGCAGTAATTTAAATTTAAAATGCATTCAATAAGTTTGTGTATTAATAACGTGAACACGTGGAAAACCTTCGTTGCTTGTTGGTATTCTGTACAACGATTTAATTAAAGGGACATATTTATACACGATGAAAGGAAAATGTAATGACCGGAATACTCTTAATAGTAGAAGTTGCATTGTGGCCCTTGCTGGGATTGCGTGTTTCAAAGTACTCTGCTATGCGCTAATAGACATATTTCATGAACTGAACCGATTTATCGTCTTTGGAAATAAAATACTAGAATTACTTACCAGGTCTGAATTAAACACTTTTCATCGGGATACAGCACGTTGTTCATATAAAGGAGATGTGTCCACCACTTGTGGCGGCAAATAGCAGCCTCCGAGCGAACGAGAGGCGACCACTGGGGACCGCCACCCAGCCTCTCCCACCACGACGAGGCGAACCACAGAACCACGAAGTAACTCGGACTTATTCTAATGACAAATTTATCTTCTTCATTGCGATGCAATAAAATATAATAATGTTAATTATATTCTTTATTATACACCATATAGGTATAAATTTGAAAATGTAAAGAGTATACTAATACTATAGCGTAACAAGACGATTCGGTCGCTAGGATCGATCTTAAAGACAAAGTCATAATATAATATAGTTGCATAATATATATTATTGTTAATTGTTATTCAGATCAGTTAATTGCATGTGAACTGAAAATGTATATTTGTTTTCAAATTGCTTAACAGAGGTCTGTGTACCTGATGATCCTATTAAACATTGTAGTGAAGAATGTCTTGACAGCGGGCTCTCGCTGACGTTCTTGTAAGAGCTTGTGCGCCAGCAGAAAACTTGCCATCAAGAAAAAAACCTGTACCATGAGAGTGCTGTTCGTCATCAGCACCACGTCCGGAGCGCGGCGAGCCTGACGGAAGTTACAGTTTATATATTCATGTTGGTCCGCCTCGAATTTATACAAACAATCCAAGATGATCGATTAGAAAGTACTTTAAATAGGAATGTTAGGTAAGGACACGTTTTAACTTGTAATATTTCAATTTAAAGGTATATTATTGTTCCGTATTAATCTGAAGCTAAGAAAATGATTCGGATACATTCACTTGGCACATGGCCTCTTACTTAACTCTTGTCTATATAAAACGAATTTATATTGTACCGTCTTATTTCATGATTATTTCATAGTAAGGCATATTAAAATTCAAATAACATATGAATTAAATTTTGAACCATAACAGCTGTATACCTGCTCGAAATATCTCGTATCGGCCACGTATGAGAGCGTGCCGAGCCAGCAGACGTGTTCGATGATGACGCACAGCATACTCAACACTCGCAGGCCGTCGAAGCAGCGCAGGTCCGCCCCGCGCGCGCTCGGCGCCGCCGCCACCAGCGAACGCCACGAGCGCCGGAGTGACCAGCAGAGCGCCCAGCCGTACTCTGGCCAAACGTGTAAACTAATTACATTGCGACTAACGTCAAAGTTTATCTTTGTTCATTTAAATTTTAATGTTATACATTCTTATGCAATTGGCTCATGACGTCAATGGCTTCTATGTGAATTTAAGCCGGTACTCATTATTAAATTATATATTTTCTAGAATTTAATTAAATCGTACTTTAGACATGTCCGATTTAGATATGTCCCATCCACTTATCATATATTCTACCGCCAAAGAGCAATACTTTGTTTTGTTGTGTTCTGATTAAAAGGGTAAGTACGCCAGTGTTACTTCAGGAACAAGTGACATATCTTAATTTCCAAGCTTGGTGGCGCATTGGCGATATAAGGTATTGTTAATATATTTTTTGGTGCATCAGCACCATAGGCCTATGGGCGGTTGTGACCGCTTACCATCAGGTGGCCTATTTGTCAGTCTGCCTACCTATTATAATACAAACATAAAGTTATAATATAACTCAGTATAATATTCTCAACATAACTGACGAAACTATTCTCTCCTGATTTTCTTTATCCTTTTTATATTCATAATAGCTCTGTACAAAGGTTTGCACGTTCATTATACAGGGTGACTGGTGAATTAGTATCTATATTTTAGGAGCATAATCGGTACATGATTCTCATTCGAATTATGTAAAAAAAATAGGTACTTAATTTTTGACCAAATTTACAAAAAATTTACTTTAAATTAATAAAGTGTGGACATATTTCCGCGGCGCGTGCGGCGTGGTGTTTGCCACCCGCAACCCCTGCCCCGCGGCTAACTAGTCGGGCGAGCGCCGCCGTAAGGTTCGTCCATCTTCCCGCGCGCGCGCCCCTAGCGATCGATCTTACGCGTATACCTAATCTTTCGTGTGTGAGTGTGACCCGTCATTAGTAATTAGGTATGGCTTATCAATACACAAATGCAGAATACTGTGAGTACTGTGAGTAGTAAAGTGACCCATTTGTGTTAAAGCGTGTGAAAGACAATATGCGTAAACGTGCCGAACTGTGTATCACACGAGCAGGAGCTCACTTTGAACATTTGTTAGGTTAGTGTAGTTATGTAGGTAAATAGGTAGTTAAATGATTGACAATCGTTGTAAATAAGTATGATTCCATTTTTAAATACGCCGGAAATACCAAGATATGTAAACAGTTAATTTTTGTCCCAAGTTCATATCATTTACCTAGTCAACAAATTTGTTGCTTAAACGAGTGAAATATTTTGGTATTTTTGCCTGTTCTAAGCCAGGTTTAAAGTATGAAGGGGGATTGGATCATGCTTGTTTATCAAAGGTAGCCTGCTACCCTGTTAACACGCGGCGGCGTTTGGACGTAGGTAAAGTACCGCGCGATAACTAAATGTACCTAACTGTGTTGTGTCGTCAGCGCAGCTAGGGTGTCCACATGACGCGGAATTAATAACATAACTTTTGGTTAACTTTACTACTTATAAAAAACTTACTAGAAGTTTATTAATATTTATGTTATATGTATTATTTTTTTGGTCATATATGGTCGTCAAATATCACGTCCTTAAGTATTGATACTAATTCACCAGTCACCCTGTATATGTCTATCTCATGGAATACATGTTATAAATGTCCTCAACATTTGACACTACTGTAATTTTGGATTTACTTTTATGTGTGAATTTATATGTCCATCAATTGATAATTCAGTTTTTATTATTTACCTTCATATCATTTTGTTGAAATATATTGATAAAAAATATATACGGTAATCGTTTCTACGTATTCGTATCAGATATTCTTCTTCTTTCTTTCATACTATAAAATATGCACATACAAACTTCAGTTATTGCTTCTGTGTGTGTATAATAACATTGTTTATTGCCCAATTTTAAGTGATGTAGCCACAAACGCGTTGATGTCTTTTGGATGATCGTTTTTTTTTAATAATTTTATATAAGCCAGTGGCTGTCTCCATTGCCAAAATAAAGTCAATACCGCTCTGCAAAAGTCACAGGCTCTTTCTCCTATGACCTCTTAAGCCATTTTCTTACACAAACAAAACCACATGCTAAGGATAGTAGATACAATTTAATGATGTCTATTTGCTGACTACCAGAGTGAGCAAAATGGTCGATATAATAGACCCGATGGAATTTGTACGTTTCGTCTTTCTTAGATTTCTATCTATAGATCTAAGTGTGTGATTTTTACTAACATCATGTAATTCGTCGACGCTAGACACGTTAACAGACAAAATAAATAAACTCACTTTCACATATAATTGATTTACATTGCATAGCAAAGCAAAGATTTCGTAAACATGAAGTAAATATTATAAAATAATTTAAGGTATGGAAAAGTGTAATGAAATAATATTACGTAAGGTCAGTTAGCCGGCCGGCGACCGCGACCGACCGACCGACCGGCCGACGTGCGCCTCCTAACGTAAACATTGCACCGACTAAACAGTTTATCAGGCTGTTTTCAGATTCCATTCAGACTTATATTGTTTGTTTTAAGATCACAAGATCAATAGTTGCTTTTTATTTCACTATTGCAGTTAGATAATTGACAAGCAAATACGACTACGGATCATGAGGTCACTGGTTAGAGTTTCGAACAAGGACGATGGTGATGCTACTCTCCTGTCCCTTGAAAATCTTGTAAAGTCTTACTACGTAAAGGCGTAAACTTGTACTACTAATTAAAATCATACAAGTCAGATGAGTTTGTGGACTGACAGTGCAACTGTTCTTGTGTTCTTGCCACAATATCTCTTGCAGGGATGGCCAGTCTTTAAAATTTGCTGCCGTGACTGATTATTGATCAGTTAGGAGGACAATACTAGTTGAAGTTAGAACTTAATCAGCTGTTTCAAGTTTGAGATAAGACTAATTTTGGTAACGGAAATGTTGACCACTGTTATTTTCAAACGTGAAAAAACTTTATACTCGATTAAATTACCTATTATGGGATAATCCGGCGCTTCCTGTGACTGCGCTCGTCAACAACGCAATGTTTTTAAAAAGGTAGACACAACAAACAGAGGTCGTTTCTTTTATTCGCCCAGCGACTTTCCGAATGCGTTTGAAATAAATTTTTACTCCAATGTTTTAACGACAATTTGGTTGTTAATTATTGACGACTAATGTAGGACTCGCTTGTTTTTATATTTATTTTAGATTTTGTTTTTAGTTTCAAAGTTATTGGATCGTTGAATACTTACCCTTTTTGGTGTGATCAGAGAGTTTCATATCAAGTGCTGTGCTGACGGTAGCCAGAGCTAACAGAGCGACAACCAAACCGGCGAAGGCACGTTCGCTGGTGGAAAGCGGTGGCGAGCGGTTGTCGGGGCCGCGGGTGCAGTAGTCCAGGTGGTAAAGCCGCGCTGACAGATTGTAAGTCGACATGACACTCGCGTTCACACATGACGCGAACCTAGCGAGATACTCAACGTTAGAATAAGGATAGAGAAATTTATATTATTTGTTGTGACTGTTTGGTGTAAAGATAATTGTTACCGCTCCGACGGCTACAGGCCGCTAGCCGTTTGTAACAATTACTTTACTAGTCCTCAAGTTTCTAAATCTATATAAAATAGGAGTAAAGATTGCAGAGCAGCTACAATACGTGAGGCGGACAATCCATAGCGACTGCCAAAAGTGATAACTACAATACTCACCATGCGTCCAGCGCATGCGCGGAGTCGTGGCTGGGTGGTAAACAGCTGCGAGTTAAGCAGAGGCCTCGATGTAGCCGCGTGTGGTTGAAATTATCCACCCAGTTCGCCGAGTAACGCTGAAACAACGATACTTGTTATATATATTTATTAAGAACTAGCTGTGCCTGCGATTTCAACCGCATATAACTTAAGGAAATCACTAATTAGACTTATAATATTTCAGTATTTTCGTGGGATATTAGTATTTATTCGGTTTTTGCCGCACCCGGATACGGCAACATACAATTGGCCATGAGAAAAACATCATTCCCTTAAATCTATTCCGACATACTTGCATGTCTTCCCTGTGCTTTATTTATTGTGACTACAAACGATACCCTCACAGGAAATTGTGTCCTTTTAAAACTAAAACAAATCTGTTTTTAAATAAGTACTTATTATCAACTAAGCGACTTATTATTAAATATTTAAAATTTATTAAAAAATCATGAAAAAATATATGCGGCAACGAAACGAACTACCTACCTGACCTATAAACTTTAACTGACAAAGTTAGTTTACAAATCGAAAACAAATACTTATGTATATATGTATGGATATTTTCAAACAATCTCCACTATCTGTTTAAATATGTAAAAACTATGAAAAGTACTAAAAACTGTCTATGGTCTTATCTCGATATCTTTCATAAGAATTAATGCCATGTTTATAAAAACGACATTGCAAATAAAGCATTATTTTAGAACAAATTTGATTATCATACAAAAAGTTATAGACATTCAACCCTTTATAGTGATTTTAAAGATAGACATATATCACGTGGGCGCGTTAACCGACGTATACAAACATAAGCTGAGCCTTATTTAATATGATTGGTCATATAGATCTGAGTTCAACTTACTTTGGAAGTTTCTGAAATCTCTGAAACTGACCATTTTTTAAAGTTGTTTTGTTCCTATTAACTTTCAATAATCATCATTTTACAGACTATCATTTATACGTAGCTAAAGTTTCAACTAATTCAACTAAACAATTACTTTATAGCATTTTAGTCGAATGAAAGTTCGACGTGATTTTTTAAATTCATAACTTTATTATTTATGAACCGATTGAAATATAAGAAAAACTAAATTTGAAGTGAAGTAAGCCATAATACATTAGTGAAAACCGCACCCAAATCCGTTGAGCTATTTCTTAGACAAAAATTCTAACAAACATTTATTTAGGTTCTATTGCGTTGGTAAAGACCCTCTATAATAGTTTTACTCAAATGTTTTCCATGTACAGAAAGCGATCGGATACATTTTTATTTTATGTATAGATTATTTGATGACCTGCAATATTCGAATTATCAAAAATTCATCACAATCATAAAATCAATCGGAATTATAGAGAGCTAATAGGCCATAAAATAGTTTATCTTTGTCAAATACATATATTTTATTTACATTGTAAATTGCCAGCGTGAATCAATATTATAATATACAACTTGTACACTGTGTAGCAGCTGTTATTTGTTAAAACTTAATGTTTTATTGTTATTGCTATTTTTTGGAATATCCGTTTTTTCCTGAATGCAGTTTTTGTGATTCTTATATTATATATTAAATTAAATTATATAAAATTCTATAAATTATATAAATTTGTTCTAACAAGCCACTCCAGTCAACTATCTCATGTACAGTTTTATGTTTTCACATGGAAATCGAGGGCTGAAGATCGAGCTCAGTGACATGTCATTGGAGAAGCGTATGTCCAGCAGTGGACATGAAAGTGATGATGATGAAATTACATTGTTAATACACAGCCAAAAAAACTAATATATTCAAAAAAGAGTTCAATTACATGAAGAAATGGATATGGATAATGCTGAAATTCCAACCGAATTAGGCTTCGATATATTGGTAATACGGCAGCGCATCTATAATACGCATTGAACGTAATATTACAATACAAACTGCCGACCTAATAGCGACCCTTCCAATCGGAGCGGAACCGGCGCTCTTCACGCGCGTCAGGTGATGAAACTGTTCGTTACGATAGGGTTTTGTCTATATATTTCCGCGCAGACAAATTCTTTTAGACTTTCTATAATATATATATATTATTTTATGGGTGTTTAACGTCTAATTTTTGAAAAAAATATTTGATATTCTTTCGGACAACTGATACAAATTCCATTTTCCTAATTCAATAAATAATCATTACGCTTACTTATTAATTGTGAAATTAAAACCTACCACCGGTTCGGAGTAGAATATACCATGAGAAGATATGGCAAAAAAAACTCAGTGAGGCTTTTTGTCAGATTTTGTAATTGTTAACAAATTTTACATATTACAAAGAAATAGCCGGGAGACGATTGTTTCATTGCCAGAGTGTGCTATCATCCAGGTACTTGTACCTTGTACAATTTTCGGGATCCTCACCGTGTCACATTTGGAGGCAGTTAAATGGGGTATTTTATAAATACCGTCAATCAGACGGTAAGCCGACGTGACCGGAAAGAAGCGGGGTGCAGGTTTAACGTGTTTTCCGAGGCACGAAAGTGTAAATAACATCCAAACTGCCAATATGAAAATTTCTTCACAGAAAACCTGTTAATATCTGGCCCAATCTGAAACAGCAGCCTTATAAAGAAGCCCTTCATCTGCTTGTTTAGTTGATTTGCTATTAAATCGGATTACGAGAGTGTAAACACACTCGGGTACATAATAAGACGCCGCCCGCACCGCAGCTAAAAACGATCAGAACCTACATCCAGATCTTTTTGTAGACTTTCTTGAGAATCGCAAATATGATTTATATTTATAAAATTAAGTTCTGTTTACATTTTCGTTTCTATTACCTTAAGTATAATGGGATGTAAGAAGTTTTGTCTCTGTGTTTGAAAATTGTTTTCGCAATCTTCAAACTGGAACTTATACACACATTGTTATCGGCAGGTGAGTCGATGATGAGTCTGTATGTACCACCAAATATGATCATATAACGCTCTGCCTCCAGTAAAAATGTAATTGAAAAATAAGTCAAAGTAAAAAAAAAGCTTTACAAAATGATTACGATAAAATGTATTATGCTCTTAATTTTCTTTAGTACAAGTGCTTTATATTAAAATGTTATGCTCAAATATTGTCGTGTAATGTTTTTTATATACAGATAAGGGAAGAGTCTAAAACGTGTTTCTCCACATTTAAATCCACAATTAAATTATATTTGTTGCAAAAACGTCTTTATAAAAACAATATATAGCATATTATTATATACGTAACATAGTATAATTTAAACGAATAAAGACATTAAGCTATGTACTTTTATTGAAGTACACATATATATTTAGATTGGAAGATAAAAATAATGATGGTGTTATGACGGTGCGGTGTTAAAACAAAATTATTAGTAATAATATAACTTATCTCTAATAATTACAACAAACATTCGCGGTGTTGTGCAAATAATTAGAAGTACCAGTATAAGAAGTAAATTATTTACTTCTACAGCATGTCAGGAAAAAGGCTGGAAATGCTACAAAAATTTGGAAAAAAGTTGGATTTTCTTATGGTATTATCAGAAATATTGACTTAGATCTGCCGGAGAAAGATATACAATTGATCATTTCGTCGGATTTAGAGATAATATCGGTTAAAAGATTACTCCGTAGAAATGATGAAATCGCTGGTTGGATTGAAAGTGAGACAATTCGCCTTTGCTTTAAAGGCTTACCATCACATGTTTCCATATTTGGCTTAAAGGTAAAGTTTGAACCATAAATATTTCCGGTGACCCAATGATGACGTGACGAAATGTTGGAGATTTGGCCACACCCAAAAATATTGTCCTTTAAAAAATATTATATGCCCCAAGTGCACAAAGAACCATAGTAATTGCGAAACAAACCAATTTAAATGTATTAACTGTGGTGGGCAACACATGTCGCTAGTGCGAACATGTCCAATATTCCTTAAAGAAAAAAGAATTAGACAGTTAAGGGAAGAGTTTAACTGTACTTTCAGAAAATCGACTATGATGTATGTTCCCCCATCTCCCCAACCAGAGAAAGAAAATAATCTGGACATAAATGAACATTTCCCCACACTTACTTTATATCAGGAGCCTAACACAGTTACGAGTCAAACACAAACCTATTCAGAAAAAGTAAAGTCTGTTAGGAAAATAAATAGTGAAGAAAATCAAAAGAAAAGTAAAAAAATATATAAGAAAAATATATCGACAGAAAAGAACATTCAGTCACGAACCATTATGGACTGGGACATGTCAACAAATTCGGATTCGGAAACTAATATTGAGGTAACACCAAAACGTCCAAAGAGAGGACAAAATAATAGCAGTGATTATATAGCATTTAAACAACTTGTAGAAAAACTGAAAAACATTATATCTATATGAAGAATATCTCTAAAGGAGAAAATTATAGAAGCATTAATAATTATATGGGAGTGGCTAATTTCTTTATGCAAGAGCAAAGTTTTAGAGTTACCAATATTTAAAAATATATTTGAATCTTTATATGGATAATTTATTGTCTAGAAGCTATATTAAACTAAATATTTTGCAGTGGAATGCACAAAGTTTTAAGCCTAAACTAAGAGACTATGAGGTTCTATTAAATCATGAAAAAATTCATCGCAGTGATTAGTGAAACTTGGTTAAATGAGACCGATGATATAAGGAACTCCGGTTATAACATATATCGCCAGGATAGCTCTGATGGTTATGGAGGTGTCACTATTATTACTCATTATTCTGTTAGAACGGAGGTTTGCCAATTTAATATAGCAAATTCAGATATTGAAGTTTTACATGTCAAAATTCATAATTGCAATAATCTAGAAAGTATTTATGCTATATATTGTCCACCATCCGCACGAACCTCGCAAAATAGTTGGGATGATTTTTTTTAAAGTAGCACGCAAAGATCTGTAATATTAGGTGATTTTAATGGTCATCATCATAGCTGGTCTAATAAAACAGATAGAAGAGGAATCCAAATTTTTAATTCGGTGTTAGATAGTAGTTACGTAATCCTCAATAATAGTAGTGTACCAACCCGTGTTAAATTGGTTAATAATAGTTTACAAAAATCCTCTCCTGATCTATCTTTTATATCATCGGACATTGTCTTAAATTGTGAATGGTCGGTTACAAACGAGTCCCTAGGAAGTGATCATCTAATAATTAAAATAACTCAAAATTAAAACGTATCTCCAAAAATAAATTATTTATTGTAATATGTACAGATATTTTTTATAAAATATAAATTTAAAATAAAAAGAACAAAATACACATACAAATTTAAAGAAAAAACACGCCGTCTAAAAGATTGTCCTGTGGCATTGTACCCAAGACTCTGGCACTATTGCCTCTCTGCACCGCTAGACTCAGCCTTTGGGCTAAATAAGCGCCAGCTCTTGGGTCACCAGAAGTGTGGACCAGTTTCTGAGAAATATCTTTTATGATCCTTTTTGTATCGGACGACCATGGACCGAATGTTTCAAAACCCAGCCCCGCAAATTCATATTCGTTGGATAAAAGTGAATATTTGCGGTGCTTGAGTATTTGAGCAGCTTCAGCGGCTGCACTGGCTTTACGAGACGTATTCTTGATATGAGATACTGCCAGCGTATCTACGCAAGTTGCATCCCACACAAGAAAACGTCCCATCGACCATGGCACTAATGTCGCTCCATCGAGTCTCTTGCCATCATCTCTGCATAAACCATTAGGTTCCAATGTAGCAGGAATCGATGCTGTGGCAAAAGCCCGACGAAGTATGTCATTAAGAGCCCCATGGCGATATACACGGCCAGCGCTTTTGCGGCAGCTAAGTCCATGGCGTCCGAAATAATCCACCTGGGTACCACAGGGACATGTGTGAGGCTCGCACACCTTTAAACCTAAGCGAAGGCATACGGCGATGCGTATCGTTGCCCGATCAAGTACTGTCCCTAGATTTTTAGAAGGGAGGGCCTGAAGCCAGTGGCCTGACTCTCTTTCAGATACAGCTAGCAGTCTTGCATGGTCTGTATCTGAAGTACACTGGGACAGGAGCAAATTGTGTGTAAGTTTAATACGGGGTGAATCCCAGTGCTTCTGACAAGCCATATCTGAGGGAAATACTTCATCAGGGCAAGAAACACTCCAAGCTGTCTTAGCCTCAGCAAGATCCTTCACTACAACATCAGTCGAACTTGGAAAGCTTAATATCCGACTGACGACTAATCTCCTAATCACTTTATAAAAAAGAGGAACTTCAAATTAGCCAAACGGGAATCATATCGTTCTGAAATTGATTCGTCACTGCGTGTTATGACCTTTCCCGTAACTGCGCAATTAGGTTACGATATTTTGCTTGATTGTATTAGCCGTATTGCTGACAAGTATATTCCTTTTATTAAATTTAGCTTAAATCCTAGTAATGCCTTTAAACCTAAACCATTTTGGAATATGATTGTTTCGAAATCCATAGATGAACGCCGATTAGCACTTGTAGTATTTAGAGATAACCCAACGCCAAATAACCTTGATATTTTACAAAATAAAGTAAGTGAAGCTCAAAAAATATTACGTCAATCGAAATCAAAATCTTGGCAAAAATTCTGTAATGGCATATGTGCAGTGTCTTCAATAAATGAAATGTGGTTTCGAATGAAATGGGTAAGAGGGCGATATTCCAAACAACTAGGGATCTCCTTCAAACTAAACAAGATCGAGTAACTACCGCTTAGAATCATCAATTTCTAAAAAAGAATTGGAAGTATCCATCAAATCTAAAGATACCGCTCCGGGAATAGATATGATTTCATTTTCAATGATAAAAAACTTACCTGAATGTAGTAAAGATTGGCTTTTAACACTTTCAACATATTTCTCAAATATGGAATAGTTCCAAGGCAGTGGCGCGAAATTGCTATTATTCCTTTTCTGAAACCTGGACGTGATCCACACTCTGATTTCATTTTCAATGATAAAAAACTTACCTGAATGTGGTAAAGATTGGCTTTTAACACTTTTCAACATATTTCTCAAATATGGAATAGTTCCAAGGCAGTGGCGCGAAATTGCTATTATTCCTTTTCTGAAACCTGGACGTGATCCACACTCAATATCATCTTTTAGACCAAATCTTTAATGTCCTGTATATGTAAAGTTTTTCATTCAATCCTAAAGACTTGAATGGTATTTTGAAAGATTAAGTATCTTCTCTGAGGACACGACGGGTTTCAGAAAAGCTCATTCTTGTTTAGACAATTTAAGCGAACTAATTTTATGTATACAAAACGGATTCGGACTAGGCAATTCTACCTCTTGTTGTTTCATTGACATTGATGGAGCCTATAATAATATAGATATATTATATAAACTTTTGACTTTAATGGACAATTATGGGGTCGGATAAAAAATTTGTAATTATTTATGGAATTTTCTTAATTATAGATCTCTAAATATTAATTTAAATACGGTATCGATTACAAGATGTTGCAGCCAGGGCTTAGCTCAAGGAGATCCTTTATCGCCTTTACTATTTAATATTGCGACAGCTCACATATGCCAATCTATCAAAAATGTTTTTATTTCACAATATGCGGATGATTTTGATTTGTATACATCAAATAAAAATTTTTCTATCGCCGCCAATGATTTACAATCAGCTTTGAGCATTTTTACTGCGTTGCTTGATGAATTAGGTTTACGAATTTCTGTTTCTAAAAGTAAAATATGCGTGTTTAGTAGAGCTCACGTTATTCAATCTATTAACCTTCAAATGGATAATGTTTCTATAGAAACAGTAGAAAATATAAAGTATCTAGGGTTGTGGTTGAATCGGAAATTAAAATGGGGAACTCATGTAAGTAATGTAAGAGATAAAGTGTCTAAGTTTTTAAATTTATTTAAAGTTTTGGCAGGTTCTGGCTGGGGTATCCATCCGAGATATTTAAGGAAGCTGTACATTTCGTTATTAAGAAGTAGAATTGAATACGCAAGTTTTTTGTTTCATGACGGTCCGCGCTCACATTTATCCAAACTAGATCAAATTCAAAACGAATATATGAGAGTGATTGGTGGGTTTATAAGAACAACCCCTATACAAGTGATGGAAAGCGAATTAGGCTTACCTCCTTTAGCTATTCGTAGACGCTACTTGGGCGGAAAATATTTGTTAAAAGCAAAATCTTTAGAAAACAATAGTATTATTTCATTACTTATTGACTATGCACCTCAATTCGAAAATTCTTATTGGAATAGAAGAAAAACGCCTTTATTAATTATATTATTTAATGAAATTCAAAATATACTAGTTCATAGAAGCGTTCAACTAGAAATGTTTAATTTAAATATTTGGCTTACAAAAATTGACTTGGATCCACATGTTAAGATAGATATACCCCACATAAATAAAGCAAAACGCTCATATAACTCTCTTGATATTAAAATAAAATATATAAATTATTTAAATTTACAATATCCTAACTATTATAAGTTATTTACTGATGCATCTATAGATAACAATGAAACAGGAATTGCCTTTTATGATCCTCTAGCAGAAACGAATATAAGATTTAAAAAATATTACAAAATTTCCATAATGTACGCAGAACTTATCGCTCTGGCTGAAGCATTATGTTATATTGAGACAATTAATTTAAATAAATTTATTATTCTCACTGACACAAAAAGTTCATTACAACATTTGACTAGTTGCACCTCGACTTTTCGAGGAACACCGATAGCCAATACCATAATTGAACTAATTCTAAAAATTAAGTCCTTCGGAAAATTTGTTGTTTTGCAGTGGATTCCTTCTCATATTGGAATCATTGGTAACGAGAAGGTCGATCAGTTTGCCAAACAGGCCTGCACTGATGGAGACATAATTAATGTGTTACCTTTCTATACTGATTGCCTTTATTTTATAAAAGATAAATTTGTAAAAACTTGGAAAGAATATTTTGATAAGAGATCTAAGGAAAAAGGCATATGGTAGAAAACGATTCAACCTTTTAATAACTCTTGGGTGGAAAAATGTGATTTGAAACGTGAAGATATTGTGATGACGTTGAGACTGCGTTCCGGACACATTCCATTAAATAAGTTTGGATATTTAATGAAGAAAGTACCTTCTCCCAATTGTCCCGTTTGCGGGACTGTACAGGATGTATACCACATTTTAATGGAATGCGTTCGTGGGGTTCGCTACGTCTGTCACAATTAATAGATAGATCAATGGGAACATGTAACATTTATCTTGCAAGTTCTACTTCAGAGCTAGCCAAAATTATGTATAATATAGGTAAACATATTTAAATAAGCGAAACTAGACAATATATTATAATTAATGTATGGATAAGAATATTTGTGTAAACAACCAGAGCAACATAGTCACCCAAGTGACTCAGCTCTTTAAATGAGAATAAAAAATAAAAAATAAAAGTATTTTTTTTTACAATAATGCGGATACAATTTGAAGGCACATAAAAAAAATTATATCGTACCTACATATAATTAAATGTGTTCATAATTAGCTTCGCTCTTATGCATTTTTCCGAGATAGTAACTAATTTCTGCCTTAGGCCTGTACCAATACAAAAGCAGTTTCGCAAGATCGAGGTGTCTAGTGGTTAGAACATGTGAACCTTGACCAAATTAAAAGTCAAAATCTTTATTAAATATAAAACCATTACATTTAATTTTTAATTGTTAAAAAATATATAATCTGGTCGGAAAGAAATACCTCAGCCCTGAGAAGAACACACAAGTCTGGAAGAAGAAAGTGTGTACACTCCCGTGCCTCTGAAAGCACGTATAGCCGAGCCGTCCTGCATCTGAACTTTCGGTCGTGTCGGATTTGCCGTCCAATCGAATTATGAGAGTAAGGAAATAGAGAGTGCGCTGTGTTTGCGCACACACTAGTGGACTATAATGTCCTGTGCAGTTTGCTAATGCCTTGGCCGAAGTTACTCAGGAAGACATTATTATATATCGAATGTTGGCGTTGGAATGTTGTATTGAATAATTTTGACGCTAAGTACCATTGAAGAGCGAAATATTTAAACATCAATAAAATATTGTTTTCTAAAACTAATTAATTACCAAACCAGTAATTACTTTTAGTTTCTATTCTTACAAAATGTAAAAAATTAAGGAACATCGAGGTTTTAAAATCTCTAGCTTAATGAACTTAATGCCTTTGAATCGACTTGTAATGTTTTATTGTTTTCGTCCATTTACCTGTCGATGTTCACAACTACACGTATGCAGTTTTATCTCACCTGCATCATACGGAACAGAGAGCTTGGTCCAGGTGGCGAGAGCTCGAAGCTTCCTAAACAGTAGGCGCCTCCCATCGCAAGGCATCCAGCATACTCGTCCAGGTGAAACAGAAGAGGCATTTCGTAGTATTCCTCATCTTGAACAAAAGATTTTAGTTGTAAAAAATCGTCTGCCTGCGTTAGTTTGTGTAATATGTAGTAGTGACCGTATTTGTTTCTTTAACTTTTGAAAAGGTAACGTTTTTCTGATAAAAGTCTAATTTATTTTTGTATTTTAGTCATTAAAAGATCAATAAAATATTTAAAATAGCGTGAGTAGTAACTGTTGCCTTATATACAACAAATAACAGTTGTCATTTACTTTAATTTTATGCGCTTGCAGTAAGATGCGATCGCTTGTTTCGTTGAAATTGTTTTAAAATTTACTAATTCTATTACAAATCCATAGAAATATGTATAGCAGTAGTATAGCAGTCGATGGTGCCATCTCATAATATTTTCGTCCAAGTTATTATTGCAAGGTTACAAATCGAACGACGACGACGATATTATAAGTAGACATTAAATTTGCTTTACATTTTAATATAATAAGTGAAGTGAAGTGAAGTCTAAAGCGTAAGCGTAAAATATTTATATCAGGGGACTATGTACAGTAAAAACCCTACGGACTGCCTAACTGTATATATACATAAATAGTTCAATTTATCTTTTGTATCAATTACGTATGAATTGACTAAACGTAGGAAATTGAGATACGACCTTTTGTTAAGTTCTGACTAATTATGTCAGAATGTCTGAAATGAATTGAATGAATCCCTTAGTATATCTGACACGGAAGTCTGGGGGCATGACGTCAACTGGTATTGTGATGTAATTCCCAAACTTTCAATGAAGGACTATTTTTAGTCAACTTATAAAAGAGGTTTTCAGTATTATATTTTTTTCGTATTTGTACCTATTTGTAGAGTTAATATTATCGTCGGTTTACCGATTATTATTTTATGATTATTATATAGATTTTTATTTTTTTATTTTTTATATGATTCAAAATAAACTTTAAGAGAAATAAATGTTCACTCCTAATTATGGAATATATATCTGTCATTGTCTAAACGGGGTCTCACTTAATTAGCCTACCCATAATGTCCTCCAGACCGATTTCGGCCACGGCGGCCAATCTCAAGAGAGATTAGCCAACTACGCAGGAGATATTATAGTGCACAAGTGTGTGCGCAAACACAGGTGCACTCTCTATTCCCTAACTCTCATAATCCGATGGGACGGCAATCCGACACGACCGGAAAGAGTTTAGGCGCAGGACCAACGGCTTTACGTGCTTTCCGAGGCAAGGGAGTGAACACACTTCCAACTTCCAAACTTCGGGCTGCTACTGAGAATTTTCTAACAGAAAAACCCAATAACATTTTATTGGCCCGACCTGGGAATTGAACCCAGGACATCCTGGTCTGCGGCCTTATATCAAGCCACTAGTCCAACGAGGCAGTTCTAGCATACCCATATTTAATATGCGAACTACATCACCTACTAATCGCTGATTATTTAATGAAAAAACCATTATTAAACATGTAACACGCCGTATTGCCTGCACTTATTATTTCTATGTATTTACTGCTATAATTAATTAAATTTGATCGCATGCACCCCACAACTAAAACCTCTTGCAATGTTAAGGTGTCCCCTGTGTCCATTGACACCGCAAGAAGTATAAGCTACTCCTCATCGTTTATGTGTCTCCAACTACACCCTACCTCCCTTCGAACATACGTTGCCATACTCATGTTCCAGCCAGAACACATAAATATAAAGTATTAAGGCTTAGCGGCATTATGTTCGAGTGGGTGGTCTGAGCGACAAAACCCTACAAACGAGTTAAGTGGTTGATAAGTTAGGAAATTTACGAGAAACTAATGAACTTACGTCATCTCTCGTGACACACAATTGCACATTGCAATTGACGTTCACATTAAATGTAAGCAACAATTTAAATTTATTATTAGTTATCAACATTATACCTGATAACATTAAAATTAAAGCAAAATTTGATGAACGTGACATTTTTAAGCATTGTCAAATAATACCCTTGCAGATCAAAGTTAAAATCATAAATTGAAAGAACAATTCTTCAATACAGATTTTCAGAATAACGTCCCGCATGATATAAAATCCCGTTGGGTGACACAACAAAAAATAGTAACTATATCAGCTAACAACAAATATGGACAGCGTACCAGCTCTTACATGATTCCTCGCTGAATAAACAGCTTAGATAACAGAACGAGACGAGAAATAACTATTAAGAATATTAAATATAAGTTGAAGATGTTATTTAAAACAATTATAATGTATATTCTATGTAAATCACTCAAACTTTTATGGTTTTTGTAGTGTCATCATTTAATTGTAATTTGGTTGTTTATATTGTTGTTTATTAAATAAATAATAAAACAACAATCCTGTATAATAACGTCTTACCTACTCGTCTGATCCGGTAGGACTCGGGTTCCTACCACTCCGTACCCCTCACGGGCGGAAACTAATTTTTAGTATGGAGTTCTTTCATCAAGGAAAACAGCGTGAGGAAACCTGCATGTGTCTAATTTCACCGAAATTCTGCCACATGTGTATTCCACCAACCCGCATTGGAGCAGCGTGGTGGAATAAGCTCCAAACCTTCTCCTCAAAAAGGGAGAGGAGGCCTTTAGCCCAGCAGTTAGTAGGGACATTCACAGTTAGCAGTTAGCAGGGACATTCACAGGCTGTTACGGTTCTTTCCTAAACCCATATTTTATCAAAATCAAAAGAGGTAGGTATTGTTTATTCAAGCCCCGTATAAACACTTTTATACGGGGTCATGTTACAGGATTAATGAACGTGTTAAGGTACCACCGGTCCAGTAAATTCCACCAATAAGAACCGACACGGAACTCAGTTGTTACTATTTTCCACCAATTAGACTAGATTGTTGTATGTTAAATAAATATATTTAATGTTATATAAATTATAATAAATTATTATTTATAAACGTATGTTACATACTTATTGATAGACCTAATTAAAAAGATCTACGGAATTTTAATATAGAAAAAAAAAGAAACTTAATAACACCAGGAGGGATGGACTTTGTAGATTCGGAAACTTGGTGGTAGAAATATGGTTATACTTTGTAAAACCACTAGCGCAATGCATAACAAAAATACTACTGTACAAATCATGATTTGGTACGCAGAATAGTGTCAAGAATGTCAGCAGAATTTTCCTTTTGAATCGAATTTCCCGATAATTTGGGCTAAAAACGAAGGAGTCCTCTGGTCATCAGTGCAGGCAATATGGTGTATTAAATGTTTAATATCGGCTTTTTCATTATTACTCTAAAGGCACAATTGCAAATTGTTTTATTTATTTATTTTATTTAAAACCTAAAAATCCGTGAAGGCGGTAATTAGTAATCAGTAAACAGTACATAGAAATATACAAACATACACAAATAACATCTACAAAATAACGTCACTGTTATATTATTGAGGTATGAATTTGAATTTGTCTAGGCGCGTTGCGCCGGCTTATCGTGGGGGATAGGCTCGTGGTTTCGCGTCACCGACATGATATAATATACACGCAATGATATCGTTAAAAGTACAAATATTTTAACTATTGTGGAAATTAATGACGATAATAATGATTGAAATTTATATAAATGCTAACAGTATATACGAATAATATGAGTGTATTTTAACTATTATTTATTGAATTTTAAGCTGTATTAATATTTTGAATTAGTTTGCTACACACTGTAGGTATATTTTTATGAATAAAAAGCTATATAATAGAAAGTGATAGAATTATTACTCGTAGTGACAATAGATGTAAAAATTGTACAAATATATTTAACAGTTTCAAATTTTCACTTCTATCGCCAGTCCCTATTGCATTGATATTATTTGAGACGTCAATGAATACTGATTGTGTGGCGGGATAAATAATATCATATACAGGCATTAGCAGCAATATATTTATGTATCAAGTAATTTGACGTTTATATCATATTTATGATAGTTTAAATTGTTTTGCAATTAAAAAAATTATAAGCTTAGATATTTGTTGCTGTCACAGACTAGACTTTTTTGTTTGCACTTAATCAAAAGCGCATGTCGCGTCTACATCAAGAGAAATGTAATCAATTCAATTTTTTGATTGTCATTTTATTTTGTAACGTAGGTTAAAATAATTTTTTTTTTATGTTCATAGGAACATAAAAAAAAATATTTATTTTATATAAGAGTCGAGTGACTTGTAATATAATGTAATTGTATGTAATTGTTAATAATTGTGGGTTTCATAAATCCACAATTATTCAGAATCTGCATATACGGAGCGATATTTGGACATATTCAAAAAGTAAATTTACAAAATTGAAACTACATTTTCGATGCGACACTATTATCTATTATCGGGCTGAAATTATTGGCACTAAAGTATGAAAATATAATTTTAACTTAGATGAATAAAATATTCATAACAAACCATTGTTAAATGTCATATCTTAGGTAAAAGATGATTTCGCAGACAGAAGCTTACCGGTTAGATGATAAATAATATCTTGCTCATCTCCTGGACTGGGATTACCAAAGGTTTTGATGTTCGTTACAACTACGTTACCAGCGTAGTCGCTGTACTTCGTTCCGTTCGAGCCATTCGCAGCATAGAGGTGTGCTTCTGCAGCAACTTGGTCAAGAAGAATTCCGTTCGTCTGAGTCTCAGCGTGGGCGTCGAGAACGCATGCGCTGAGTAGCGCGATGGTAAGCGCGCGCGCCGGCGTCATGGCGCTTACTGGCCTGCGCGCGCGCCGGTATGCTTGCATAACTGGCCACTTCTTGATCATCGGTTACATCAATTTAATATTGAAAGTAGGAATTGGAACTATGGCTTGGACCCTGAAGCTGAATATATCGTCTGATGGAAGTTTTTTTCTATGTCGTTTAAATTATTCAGCCTGCTAATTACACAGATTATATTACTTTATAGTATTTCTCATTGTAATATTTTGTATTTTAAAAGGTGTTTTGTAATAATTATATATAGACACAACTAATTAACATATATTTAATACGTGTACGTTAAATGACAACATTTATTATGACATTAACGCGGCCATGTAAACTACATAAACAGTAATTTCTAGTTGTTAAAGATGAATAAAACGACGAGATTTTCGTCAAAATTAGATAAAAGTCATGAAAGGTCCAAAAATGCCTCAAATTATAATAAAAAACAAACATTACGTAAGCTGTGATAGAAGGGCCGGCGCATAAACCTCATTAGAACAGTTTGTTTCCCTTTCTATCCGCTGTGCGGCCACGAGACTAGTGGGATTCGTGTACGACAATTATTCTAACACAAATTGTTAGTAATAAATAAATTATTGTTTACTGCCAGAAATTCTGACTTGAACTTCTGCCAGAGTGAGTCCAGTTGGCAACTCCAAAGGATCAGTTGAGATTATTACTTGTATTTTTTGTCATTAACTTTTGGCGAGCCTATTTATTTTATTTCATATTTTTTATTGGTTACCTTTAATTATAAATTCGTGACGTCCTAATTTTTGTTTTCGAGTTTAATTGTCTTCGTGTTGTTTCGCTCCGTTAATTACTTTGCGAATTTGAACTCCAATACATTATAATTATTTAAGCGGCTTTTAATTATTATTTCCCGTTTCAAAGTAAATTATTCAGCCCTAGCTATTATTTTGAACAAAGTAATATTAAACAAACATGATGTATTCATGTAATATAAATGGAATTTTAAGTGGCTCTTTATCGTGTGTATGAACGAACAAATAATCGCGCCAAAGTCCCAGCCACCGGAGACCGAGGAGATTGTCTTGGTCCAATGTAGTTAAAAAAGGGGAAGAAAGCGGGGTGAAGCTGTGGTAAACGATACAGCTACAGCTGCAGGAAGGCGACAATGGCAGCCAAATGAAAGATGGCCGCCCATCGTACGGTTGCAGTGATCGTCACGCTACAGCTATATATAGCTAGAGGATGCGCAAGAAAAGGGCGTCACGTCACTGGAGTGAATTGAGCATGGCGAACAGCTCCGGGAGCTCGGGATCTGTGGCAGATTTAACTCCTTTGCTCTGCAACGGGTGCTAGAGTGCTGGATCTGTCGACGGTGCAATCGGGATTAGCAGAATAGTTTGATGACAAGTTCCGCACAGCGGTGGATGTGGTGGTCAACACTGTCCGCCACATGAAGAGGATGGTGTCCACCCTAAGTGATGATAGCTTGACGACATTATCATCGGAGTCAAAAACATCATCGCTGCAGTCGCTCGCAACGGGCTGTTATAACATTGCAGCGGCTTCCCGAATGTTCGGGGTGCCTTGGTAATGTAAGGAGTGGTAATTTTTTCTTACGGAGTCAATGTCTAGGGGTGGTGATAAACACTTGCCGTTAGGAGGGCCATCTGCCGTCTGCTTACCAGTATTACAAAATAATAATACTAATATTAAATGATGAAAAAATTTCTAGCGATCTTCTGGAAATGAACGCACGCTAGTTTTGTGGCACGAAGCATGTTACGCGGCTGTTGGGCTGGTTTGTTGTTAACGCAATCTCCGCTGGGACTCGACGACTGCGCTTCTAACTAGATGGTCTGTTTTTGATTGCCTTCATTGTACAATAAAAATCAAAGATCAATTCATCAAGTAGGTGACTTGATGCATTGATTAACCAATTAACGCAGAGGACCTGAAAACGAGCAATAAATAAAAAATAATGATTATGATTATTACCAACTGTTAAAAAGATGCGTCATGAACGGTGGCAAGAATGTTGAAATAATTTTTACATAATATCATTATATATTATTCATTTTAGTCAAATTTATGGAAAGTATCAGCTATTGTAATTAAGAAAGTCGTTCCTAATTGTTCTATCATCATTTTATAGAGCAAATATAACTTTGGAACACTAGCTTGTAGAGATTTTATGCCGTGCATCATTTTTGATCAATGAGCAATATAATAATTTGCCAACCGATCGCCCGTACAGTGTTAACAGCTCAGTCAATTACGTGCCAGTAAAAATGGCATATAAATGCAAGTAAAACGAGAAACCTTTTTTTTACATATTGTGTTACTTAGAAGAGCTTAACCTGAAATTGCAGCTAAGATTTCCTATGAGCCAGAAAAAGGGGGTAAATTTGGTTTTCCGTGCGACAACTTGGCTTTTAGTCAAGATACGAAATTGGCGATGATATACTTTTTTACCCTTAATAATTTATGTTTTAAACGGTGGTAGTTAGGTGGTAGGGCTTTGTGCAAGCCTATCTGGGCAGGTGCCACCCACTCATCAGATATTCCGCTAAACAGCAATACTTAGTATGATTGTGTTCCGGTTTGAATAATGAGTGAGCCATTGTAACTGCAGGCACAATGGACATACCATTTCTTAAATCGCCAATGTCTATGGGCGGTGTAGAAGTAGAAAGCAAAAGATACTGAAATTTGTTCTCTTCTTTCTCGTGATACATATCGAAAAAATTTTTTTTATCAACCTTGTAGAGCATGTTACCTATAAAACGGCCTGCGTATTTTTTCATGGATTTTCTATATGCGTACCTGTTTTAAATGAATATATTATTTATTTTAATAATGTTTAAACCTTGTGTTTTTAGAAACACTCAGTCACGCGTTATTTTCGACCAACTTAAATTATTTATGCATACCACGCCTTGGAAGCTTGCAAGATACACGATTGTTTCTGACTTAGTTTACGAATACTTATAATTACGCACTTTTGGCTTTTGTACACCGCGTTGGAAGGCTGTCACTCCCAACGCGGTGTACAACTATCATTACTTATTGTAAGGAAATACTAGTTAATTTATTCAATGTCGAAGCATTACACTAACTTATTGATAGTTAAAGTAAAAACTATCACCGGGTTTAAAAATAAATTACCCAAACCTGAGAACCGGCGAAAGAAACTCAACTCAATCTTTTTTGGCATTGTTTATTATTTTCAATGTAATATATAAACTATAATTAGTTTCCCGTCCCGACTGTTCGGATAAAATTCATACGAAATTACCCCTTCCATTCTTTCTTAGTGAGTGTATACGATATAAAATTAATTTTGGCTGTGCGTTGATCAGTATTACTGCAAACGGTTTTATAAGCGTAGATATTAATAGTAAGAAGTGTGTGCAAATGACAATACTTGTCACACACACAGATAAACAGTCTTACTTGTCAGCCGTAACCCTCTCTTCTTCTTTCGAATGTCAAATCAATAATGATAGAAAGAGATTCCCTAAATTAAATAAAGGAAAAAAAGAAAGAGATAAATCAGCGTTTACCTGCTAGACAACGTTTAAAGGAAGGCCGGAAATGTTTCTATAATATTGTAATAGTAAATGTGAGCGCTCCGTCATCGCCGGTACAATTAACGTGGGTAACATTAACTGGGCGTGGGACGTACTCGGACGCTGCGTGTAACCGCTGAAGTGGGATTAGTATACATTCAATTACTGACAAGGATTCCTAATGACATTGGCTGTGTATATGATTGCTATAATATTATTATGAGAGGCTATGGTCTGTGAACAGTTGTTGTGTCATAACAAAGATTTAATAATAAATAGAACATTAAATTAAATAACATAAGATCGCTTGCTGCCAGAAAAATATTAATTTAGAAAATTGTACGGCGTCCGACGACCCCGAGTTGGTGATATTAGGCGAATATTAATTGTAACCTTTGCAAATATAAACCAGCTGCCGGTCCGCGCCAAGTTAGGGGAACAATGAGGATAGTGTCACGTGCTATTTTTTAAAAACAGCGTTTATTCGTCCGCACCGTAATATGAACGTCGTATAAATCGCCTCGCGTATTTTTCATGCGTATAATTTAATATCTCGTAATATTTCTCAAACTTACTGCCTCCAATTGCAATGTGGAAAAGGTAATGTTTATTTACTCAAAACGTTAAAAGTTAAATATTGACGTTGCACTCGAATCGATTTATTAATTTTACCTGCTAAACCTGAATGTGTCTGATTTGTTTGAAATTCTGCCACATGTGTACTCTACCAACCCGCATTGGAGCAGCGTGGTGGAATAAGCTCCAAAACCTTCTCCTCAAAAGGGAGAGGAAGCCTTAGCCCAGCAGTGGGACATTAACAGGCTGTTACTGAACATATTATAAGTGATAACTATTAAATATGATTTAAATCTATTGAAATATTTTTATATTATCAAAAATACTTTTATAATGTAGGTACTTTTGAATTGCCAAGCGTTATCAGTGGAACCAAACAATTAAAGACATAGTACTCATTGAATTGAATAAATTATATACAACAAAGATATGGGATTTAAACGTATATATTAATGGAATTAAATGTTTAAGAACACCGCACGCTAAGCGGCAATTCGAGTGTAGACAGCGGATTTTTAAATAAATTGATTAATTTATTTTAAGGCTGGTAGTTGGAGGTGTTATTCGCGGTTGAGTCTCCGGAAATAGTCACAGTGCTATATAATAATAATGTCTTCCGGGACGATTTCAAGAGGGATTAGCCGACTGCGCAAAACATATTATAGTACACAAGTGTGTGCGCAAACACAGATGCACTCTCTATTCCCTAACTCTCATAATCCGACGGTAATCCAACACGAATGGAAAGAGTTTAGACGCAGGACCAACGGCTTTACGTGCTTTCCAAGGCACGGGAGTGTACACACTACTAACTTCTAGACTTCGGGCTGCTACTGAGAATTTTCGATAGAAAAATCCAATAACTTTTTACTTGCCCGACCTGAGATTTGAACCCAGGACCTCGGGGTCTATGGCCTTATATCTAGCCACAAGACCAACCACGGCGCTATATTTGTATGTAGGCGAGGTACAAGGTGAGCATTACACCAACATTCTCGTTATTGCTTAAAATGAAGTGTTTTCCTGAAATATATAATAACATAACGCAATATGCATCTCGGTTGTACTTTCTAGCTAATGACCGGCAAGCATATCATTGTTTGTAAACAATTCGACACGGCATACGCGGCACCTTGTACGGTGATAACGGTTATGTTTCTATGCCTGAAACCTTCACGTAAATATCAACAACAATATTTTAAACGATTTTGAAGTCGGTTTTACTGCATTGTTGAGGTTATTTATACGGTTGCATATTTCATAACTTGCTATAGAATATTTCTTTCTTAATTGGCTAATCTTTAAGATTAAGGCGCTGTGACCATTTTATCAGAAAGACTACAGTATGAATTTGTGCAAATTTTAATAATATAGTAGTTTCTTTAAGTCTAAATAAGAATACGAAAAATATTTGTTGTGTTACTCATCCGCAAACAAATGATTCGTAAAAAGTAAAGGTAACATCAAGCCCCTGAACTAAAAAAGTAGCAAAAATACATACATAAGATTTTCTTACGGCTTTTTTCAGGAACCTTTTAATGAAAGAAAATTAATAAGTGCATATAAATTTGTAAAGCCTATATTTTTTATATAAAAGGGTGTTTCCTAATAACTGACCTTTGGATACGTATAAAAGTAATCGTCTTTTTCTTTTTTTTGTATCTTTTTCTTGTATTTGTCTTTTTTTTCCTTTGTGAGTGTGCAATAAACTTATTTAATAATAATAATAATAAAAAAGTAATTAAGACAAAGTATGTTATTATATATAAGTAGGTAAGTTTATAGATATTTCCTTAACAAGTTAACACGTAAAAAGTTATACGACTATCACTAAAACTACAGTTTTAATAAAAATCTTTAAGATCTTTGTAAAAGTGCAAGTCGATGGCATATAGCTGTATTTATTGACACAATTTTGCTTAACTATTAAATAAGCAGATTCCGTACCACAAAGGTACAGTTTTCGTTGAATTATTTTTGGTTTATGACATTGTCTATTGACGTGGTGGTTAGACAGATTAATATTTTGACACTAAAGTCCCTAGAGGGGGAATATATAATGGAAAAATTGTGAGTTTAAAAACATAAAACTTGTTACAAGATTAAATTATTGTATGTAATGCTATATGTTGGACATTAAAAAGCAGGTGCAGGCAGGTTCAGGTCAGCAGCTCCACAGCAGACCAGGAAGTTGAGCAGATACTTATTAGAAGAGAACAAACATGTGTGCAACTATAGAAATGACATCATCATCATTTAACGCGGTCAAGTTCAAATCAAAATCACAAACATAAAAAAATATGAAAAACGCAAAAAAAACCGAGTGTATGCAAATTTTCAGCTCAGTCGGGTGTGTATAATACTGGTCTTAACAGTCTTCGATCGAATGTATCAATTCCTTGTGCCGGAATATATTTAAAAAAAAGAAAAACGCGTCATCGCCCGTCACAGAAGAAGAATATTACTTTTGGCGCAAATTTTAAATGCTTCGAACATACGTTATGAAGGGCTATTTGTCGTTTTAGTTGGTTTTTGTTAGCCTTTACACTAATTATTGCCTTTACGCTTTTTAGTTTTAGTTTTTTTTTGTTCTTATAATTTCATTTATTTATTTTCATGTGCGCGCATTTGTTTATGTTAACCCAATAGTCAGGGGCCATCTGAAAATCAGTGCTGTGCATTAGCACAGCTTATACTGAGATGAACCCCTTGCTACCTACACTGTATTCTTTAAATTTAATTTTTTTTTCTTCTGTATAATCTATGTAATGTATGTGTGTAGCAAAATAAATGGTTTAAATGGTTTTTTTAAATGGTTTAATTAATTATATAGTTGTTCGTTATTTACTTATTATTAATTAATCGAGTCATATACTTATTTGTGTGTTGTTTTTAAAAAAACCCATTTTCAATTCTGGTCTGTAAGACTGGTTTACATTAGTTAAAGGTTTTGTTGACATGTAATATTAACCGCTCAAATTAAAAAAGCTTGTTACCGAGTTATATTACAAAAGTCCAATCTATGAGTTTAAATACAAATAGACTATCGACGACTATCTAAAACGTAAACATATATTTTTAAACATTCTGTAATATTCTTCTTCTTCTGCCTAGCGTTTTCCCGGCTTAGTAACGCCAGGGTCCGCTTTCCTGCATCTTTACCTCCACTTTGCCCGATCTAAAGCGTCCTCCTTAGTGAGATCGTGCTCTCTCATATCGTTCCTCACAACATCGAGCCAGCGCTTCCTGCCGCGGGATCTAGGGCCTTCGACAACAAAGTCAGCAGTTCCCGACATAGTCTGGCGATCCGCGGCTAATGTAGCCAAACCAACGCAGACGGCTTTCCTGCAACTTATCCGCTACATCGCAAACGCCAAGGCTACCACGGATGTGTTCATTACGAATGCGATCTAGTCGAGTAACGCCACACATCTCGGTAGATGTGTGGCGTCAGCATCTTCATTTCCGCGACGTGAAGTTGCTGTACATGTCTCGCGAGATTCTGTAATATTATTAATATTTAATTATTTTGTGTGATTTTTATAGTTCGTTTTACATTTTTTTATTATTTTCTGTGAACTACTGAACGGAGGTCGAATAGTAAATGTTAATTATCATTAGTTCAGTTTTATGTACATATTATTATTCGTATTTTAAGCTGTTTTATGCAAAATAGACAAACTGACAAATGGGTAAGCTGATGGTAAGTGGTCACCACCGCCCGTAGACAGTGGCGCTGCAAGTAGTATTAACCATCCCTTTTATCTCTAATGCGCCTCACTTGCCATTCAAACTGAACTAATACAACACAAGGTATGGCTTGGCGGTGAAATATAGCATCAGTGGGTAGTAGGTACGTATTTAAGCTTAGTAAAGCTACTAAATATCATATTTTGAAGTCTTTAAAAAGTATCAGATGTAATAATACAATTGTAGGTACTTTAATATTAATTATATTATTAAACGCCAGTACATATTACATATCTACAAAAAGTTGCGTGCAGATTTCTTAATATTTTCTAACGATTTTCTGACTACAGATTAACCTTTGGTATGATACCAGCTTGTCCTGACTGCGCTGGTGAAATTATCCTCGTAGTTTAATTGCACGATATTTTAAATAATTATATACGATTTTTAAAGTAACAACCTGTGAATGTCCCACTGCTGGGCTAAGGCCTCTTAGCCTTTTTTGAGAAGGTTTGAAGCATATTCCACCACGCTGCTCGACTGCGTGTTGGTGGAATTCACATGTGGCAGAATTTCAGTGAAATTAGACACATGTAGGTTTCCTCACGATGTTTTCCTTCACCGTCAAGCACGAGATGAATAATAATAACACAAATTAAGCACATTAAATTAAGCACAGTGGTGCTTGCTCGGGCTTGAACCCACGATCCTCGGTTAAGAATCACACGTTCTAACCACTAGGCCATCTGGGCTCATCGGCATACAATTTTTATGATTATGTAATAAGCGTCGCGATTTGATGCTTACCTTACGGCTCACTGCCACGCCTTTTTAATCTTTAACACTTATTAAAATATCACAAAACTTCTACTAATATGCAGAACGCGAACTTGACACGATCGTCGATCATTTTTATTGACAGAAAACGCTTAAAATGAATATGTTATTAATATAGATAACGGCTGATACTGCGTCACGTGTTATATGAATTAAAGTTATTGAAGATTTTTCTAATTTTTTTAACTAAAAATCGGTAACATTGACTAATCTATAGGATATAGATGTTTTTATTGACATTCTTTAAAATTTCATTCGTTTTTATGTTCTTAATTTGGGATTCATCTCGCGATCGGCGGTGAAGCATTACATCGTAGGGAATGTTTTTTTGTCTAATTTCACTGAAATTCTGTCGTTTATGTATTCACCATCCCGCATTATAGAAGCGTGGTGGAATAAGCTCCAAACCTTCTCCTCAAACAGAAGCCTTAACCCAGCCGTGGAACATTCACAGGCTGTTACTTTACTTTATTTTTACTTTAACTAAAAACCGTTCATCCTAGAACTATGATCTAAAACAATACAAAAGTTCCATATCGATCGAATCAGCATTTTTATGAATGTATCAGAAAACAAACAAACAAAAGTCACCATTTCGGTGTTATTTTACATTCGACCTTGCTTTCGATCGCTTCCGTTCACACTTGTCTGTGGCCATTGAACTCCTTTTTAATATTTACAATATTTAAAGGTCGGCTCAGACCCGAGTTACAATTCTGTTAACACCTTACATAAGTCCACACGAGCACTTTATTACACTTGTAAAAGTGTATGATTTAAAGTAATCTTTGGTGACCCTTAACGGCATGTGCAATAGAAAGAGAAGGACCTTTAGTAAAAACCCTTAACTGTTCAAACACTGGATAAATGTCTCCTCTGTCTTCTAAGGAGAGCGTGACCTTCAAGGTCATTCCACCGCACTGCTCAAGTTCCCTTGGATGCACACACCACTTAAGCTGGTTTTCCTTTATGAGCACGAGATCAATTACAAAACACAAATAAAACAAGTGAAAACCGATTCATTGCATTTATTTCAACTCGCGTTCTTTGTTTAATCAACCTGTTCTATCGACTAAGGCTTCCGCTGTCCTTATGAAAACTCTTATCTACTTAATACTCATTATTCATACGTGTAACGAATGTATCGCCATTAACTAAAGTCACGCTTCCTAAGAGGCTTTAAATGACAATGACCTCCAGCAACCCAACGAGACCTTTTCGTTTTTAAAATCATACTTTCAATTAATCTCGTATTTTTCGTAGTGAAAAAAAAAAACTTCCGTTTCAATAATACTTCATTCTGACATGTATGTTGATAATAATTACTTACGTTATTATGCTTTTGGTTGTGGAAAAAATAAATGTTTATTTTTAAGCGATCGTTTATATTTTTATTAAATCGTTTAAAATAGTAATGCAGTTATGTGGTCTGGACAATGACGCTCTAAAGCGTATAAGCCGCTGTGGTACGTCCCCAATGCGCTGCCTACTACAGAACGGTTGTGAATCTATTTCTTTAACCTACCTGGTAGGACCTTTTCATTAAATCGGTGGAAAAGAATAACTACTGAATTATATGTCTACCTGTTCCAATTAACCGGTTCTACTGAGTAGTGTCTACATTCCAAACCAATTGTATCTTTAAATATAATTTAATCATAATAATACAATGATTTAAGATTTCGCGTAGAGGTGTAGTAGGTGCAGAGTTTACTTGATAATTTAAATTGTTTTGAATAAATAATAAATCGGTACAATTATTTATCAGCCAGTTTTTCAATTGAATGATAAAAATTTACACGTAAAGAAAGATAAAGATAACATTTAAGCAAATGGACCGCGGATGTATGATGGTTTATCCATGAAGATTTACATTTTTTTGAAGATATTAAGACAGGCAAATGGGCCATTTGAGAGTAAATAGTCGCATCCACCCATAAACATTGACATTGTAAGTAGCAATACTAATCATGCCTTACATGCCAACTAAAATCGGGAACTAAGATATTTTTCCCCTACGTGACCAGTCAGACAGGATCTCTTCTTTTAAACAAGAACACAACAATACTAAGTATTTCTGGGTAAAGTATATGATGAGTGCATTCACAGACGGGCTTACACAAGCCCCTAACTTAACCAAATATAGAAACCATTTTTTATGTACTTAAATTCTTATGCGCGGCGTTGCTTGTTTACCAAAAAATTTAAGCTGTTTATTTTAGCCCTATTTTGAGTAAAAGCCTAATTTAATTAAATTTTGATTAATTTAAAAAAAAAATTGCTGGAAATCGCAAAATAACTTATTACTCTATTACTACTACTCTTCCATCGTTCTTATTAGTGATCGAAGCTGTTACTGAGTATTCATGAAACTATTCAGGAGGCCGCGCTGTCATGTCGTATTTTCAGGTGTGTGTGTTGTGTGTATGCTTGTGATCTTTGAATGAATAAATTACTTCTTGTTGCGTCATCACGCGGGCTTCCTTATCGGTTTTCCGGTATTCACTTGAAACTGTTTAAGAAAAGGGCGCGCTTTTGAGAGTCAACATATCCGTAAAGATGACGATTACCCTCGTGAATGTGGGGAATATGTATGGCATTATGGGAATATGTATGGCATATCCATTTTTAAAGTATATTGTATTTGCATAACATCATTGCTTATGAATTACTCTTGTCGGTACATGTTAGCATGTCACATTTATCACTGTTACAAGTCACGTCGTCGGAAGAGACGCGTCTGAGACTCCGGCTCGGCCCAGTTCAGGCTATTTAATAATTGTAATGTATCCATAAGTTAAGGAAACTAAATGGATTTTCTATTATTATTTGATGTAGATTAAAGTAGGTGGTATTGGTTTTATGACTGATTTTAGAAAGACAGGTAAACAAAGTATATATAAGTGAATAAAGATGTTATATTATTATGTTATAAAATGCTAGCTTTTCATAAGTTTGTATACCATATTCCAATCTAGGAAGAAGTAAAGATAAACAAACCTTAGATTTACATATTCCATACGTTTTAGTAACAAGCATGCTATATAAGGCACTGCAAACAGTTCTTAATTATTAAATATATCTTTATTTATAATACAACACTATTCCACTGAACTGCTCAAATCAACTTAAGTTTTACTATCGAGAGCAACTTCCCTGCAATTTAAAACACCATCTATTCAAAGTTTCGACCCATAATATCGCGTCCATTCAGTCACACTTCACAAAACTATGTAACGGGAAAGACGACTCGACGATTATATGTATAATAAATAGATTATATCACAATATATAAAACGAAAATACTATTTATGTATTAGCCAAAATACAGAATGCGTTTCACTTAGAAGTAATATTCAGGTTATTTTCATGTATGAAAAGCAAGCTGCCGGAACAATGTTGAGTGTCCGGCGGAGCCCGTTCTATTTACATTTGTTTGTTATTTATATATTTGCCAGAATTAGTAATAACGTTATTTATAGTTTGAATTATGAATTACTTTAAATATACATATCTATTTATGTTTCGTAGCCGAGATAGCTCGGTAGACATTGTGGATCGCAATCAAGTATAACGGCTTCAAACTACAGACGCAATTGAGTGTTTATATGTTAAAATTATAAAACCTAGACTTTTTCTTTACTCCTGAAATGCTTGAAGTACTTCTATGCAATATTTTAAGATGATCAGTTCAGTATTTGAGGCGTGAAAGTGTAACGCTTAAATACCAGTTCTACATAATTCCATCGCCGGTTGCGGATGTCAATCGATACTGTGGTGTGTACTTTGTTGTTATATATTATTGTAACTATAACAAACCCTGAGTTTTTATTTACTACAAATTTATTTATTGGGTTTTATTTGATTGTAATTTATTTTAATTTAAAATTTACTACTATATATTGCCTTAATATTTATACACACATTTCACTTGCGCTGTCTTCGAAACATTCTGGGCATCACGTGGAAGGATTGAGTGACAAACGAGTCTGTTCTAGGCGAGGCACAACTGCCTAGCATCACGGCCATTTAAAAAAAACGGTTATGGTGGCTGGGACACGTGCATCTAATGGACCAGACTCGTCTTCCAAGGCAAATACTGCTGGGACCGGTTGCGGATGCGAAAAGGTCTGTTGGGCGCCCTATGCTCCGTTACAAAGATTGTGCTAAGCGTGATATGGTGGCGTTTAACATCCCTAGCAGCCGATGGGAGGAACTGGCCGAGGACCGTGCCAAGTGGCGACGCCTTATTCACGAAGGTCAATCAAAGCATGACGATGCCTGGTTTGAAGTACTAAAAGAAAAACGAGTTAGGCGTCATGAGCGGACTTTAAACCCCCGCCCATCTGGGGGCGCATACACTTGTCGGGAGTGCGGCCGAAGGATCCTCTCTCGCATTGGTCTCATCAGTCATGAACGCAAGTGCCTTCGCGATGCTGCTTGAGTCATCTGTCAAAGATGAAGAGGCCTATATGATGATGATGATTTATGGTACGCCTTCATACATTTCTGATTTGCGTAAAGCTTGACTGGTAAAGAATGCACAGGGATTTAGTGAGCAGACTCCGACTTCTTCTTCTTCTTCTTCTTCCTAGCGTTTTCCCGGCCTAGAAATGCCAGGGTCCGCTTTCCTACATCTTTGCCTCCACTTTGCCCGATCGAAAGCGTCGTCTTTAGTGAGATCGTGCTCTCTCATATCGTCCCTCACAACATCGAGCCAGCGCTTCTTGGGCCTGCCGCGGGATCTAGGGCCTTCGACAACAAAGTCCAGGCATCGGTTCCCAACGTAGTCTGGCGGTCTGCGGCTAATGTGACCAAACCAACGGAGACGGCTTTCTTGCAACTTATCCGCTACATCGCAAACGCCAAGGCTACCACGGATGTGCTCGTTACGAATACGATCTAGTCGCGTAACGCCACACATCCACCGCAGCATCTTCATTTCCGCGACGTGAAGTTGCTGAACATGTCTCGCGAGAGCTGGCCACGTCTCGCTGCCGTACAATAAGACCGGTCGGATGATGCACTTGTACACAAGGCCCTTTAATTTCACCGGTATCCTGCGATCACAGATTACCCCGGTGACTTCCCGCCATTTGGCCCAAGCTGCGTTTATTCGAGCTCTGACGTCGTGGTCGATCGTACCAGACTCGTGCAGTACGGATCCGAGGTATTTAAATTTTTCCGTCTTGATAACGGATTCTCCGCCTATCTTTATGGGTTCGGGGTCCGTACTGCCACAGGCCATATACTCGGTCTTCGCAACATTTAGCATCAGACCACCCCTCGCTAGCACACCCTTCCATTGGTTCACCTTTTGCTCCAATATCTGCTTGTCCTCATCTACCAGTGCAATGTCATCAGCATACATCATGAGCCAGGGAGACGGCTCATGGACTTTCGCTGATACAACATCGAGCACTACACTGAACAGAAAAGGACTCAGGGCCGAGCCTTGGTGGACACCAACTGTGATCGGGAAAGGGTGCGTGTCGCCAACGGCGGTCCTTACTATTGATTCCGAATTATGGTACATGTCTCGGATAATGTCAATATAGATTTGTGGCACATTCTTCATCTTCAAAGCCCACCAGATTATTTGGCGTGGGACGCAGTCGAATGCCTTCTGCAGGTCTAGAAACGCCATGTACAGCGGCTTCTTCTTTTCTCTGTGGGCCTCGGTTAGTATTCTTAGGGCGAAGATGGGGTCTATGGTTCCACAGCCTGGGCGAAACCCATACTGACATTCCGAGACGGTACATTCTTGCCGAAGCCTTGAATCGATTACGCTTTCGAAGAGTTTCATGGTGTGGCACATAACCTTAATACCGCGGTAGCTTTCGCAGTCCTGTACACTACCTTTGCCTTTATAAACTGGAGTAATGATGCTCAATCTCCAAGAGTTGGGCATCTTTCGGCTAGTAAGTATTCGGTTAAAAAGGTCAGTAAGTAGGTTTACACCATGAGAACCCATCGCTTTCCACGCTTCAATCGGCAGGTCGTCAGGGCCTACGGCTTTTCGGTTCTTCATTGTACGAAGACATTTGAGTACCTCGTCAGGTGTTACCGGTGCAACAAGTCCGAGATTAGGAGGCAGTTCTGGAGGAGACACATTAGCGTGTTGTGTGTTAAGCAACACGTTAAAGTAGCCGCGCCACCTCTCCTTCACCTTAATTGCATCGCAAACCAAAGTACCATTAGAGTCTTTGACACAAAGACATTTTGTTATGTCTTGTGTCGCTTTCTCCCGAGCCTTTGCCAAACGGAAGATAGTTTTTTGGCCCTCGTTTGTCTGGAGCGTGTCATACAAAGGTGACAGCGTCTGGTAACGGGCTTTGGCAACTGCTCGTTTGGTGGCACATTTAGCTGCTTTATACGCGTCTCGGTCTTCAGGAGATTTGGTCTCTTGCCACTTCTTAAACTGTGTCTTTTTCTCTCGAACTGCCTCCTGTACTGAGCCATTCCACCACCACGTCTCCTTGTCGATGACCCGGCCTCCCTTCGAAGTGCCAAGCACCTGTTTTCCAATGGTATTCACTGTCGACTGGATCCTAGACCATTGACTATCTACTGATTCTTCTGTGTCTGTGCTTAACTTGGAGCTAGCTACGAATTTACAGAATTCATACTGTTTTGGTCCATTCAACAGCCACCATTTAGTTTTAGGTCTGCTTCGTTCAGGCACTTTTTTACTTGGTACTACCAGCATGTCCATGACAAGGATGCGGTGTTGTGTTGTGAGGCATTCCCCAGGAATCACTTTACAGTTAGTCACTCTACCAATTTGGCTTCTTCTTATGAGCAAGTAGTCGATCTGGGTGGAGTGCGGCCCACTTTTATAGGTGATGAGGTGCTCGGGTTTCTTTTGGAAGAAAGTGTTAACAATGGCAAGGTCTGATAATAAGCAGGTGCTGAGAATTGACTCCCCCTCTGCATTCTCACGACCATAGCCGAAGCCGCCATGTACACGTCCATATTCACGTGACTCCTCACCAACATGGCCGTTCAAATCTCCACCAATCACGATGCTCTCGGTGTTCGGAATGCAGCGGAGCATGTCTTCCAAGTCATTCCAGAAGGCTTCTTTCTCCGATGCAGAGCCACCGACCTGTGGAGTGTAGGCGCTGATAAGATGAGTAATTACTCCTTCTATCAGCAGCTTCACCCGAAGAAGTCGGTCGCTCAGTCTATCGACTTCTAGAATACCGTTCTGGAGTGCCTCAGATAGTACTACGGCCACACCGTTCTTCCCTGAGGGGGAGCCGGAGTAGATCAACTTGTAACCCAGTCCGATATCACGGGACTTGTTGCCCTTCCAACGAGTTTCTTGCAAGAATGCAACGTGAACCCTGCGCTTCGTCAGTACGTCAGCCAGTTCAAGGGAGCGACCTGTGAGAGAGCCGATGTTCCAGGTGGCAAAGCGGAGCTTCTTTTTAGGTACTTGCTTCTTTAGCCGTGCCCGTACTTGACACGGTAGCCCTTTCCCACTTGTCGCAGGTTTAGGGCGATGTGCCTGCGCGTCGTTTTGCGGCGACGCCCTAGCCATTGTACCTAAAATTATTTTTTCCTTTTCCATAGTAAATGGCGGGTACTGGTTTTATAAGGAGCGACTGCCGTCTGACCTCCCCAACCTATAGTAGGGAACCAGTTTAGGATAGAGGGATATTGAGGAAATTTGGTGGGAATTTAAGGTATAAGGATACTTATGCCACGGAAAACACAGGGTGTAGCATAAGTAGCTCGGAGAAGGCGGGGTCGCGTGCCCGTATGTTTATATCACTTATACCGGACAGGTACAAAGATACAAACACCTCCTGCCAATCAGAGAGCAGACTCCGACTCCGACGAATAAATAAAAATATATTACAATATTTTGTTTTCAATGCATACAGCGGTAAGTAACAATGAACGCTAATAGTGATCTTAAAATTATTATTTAATTAATATGAAATGAGCAATTCCAGTCCATACATATTTCGTATATTTTGGAAACGGCTGTAATCATTTGGCTCACATTTTGTTTTTAAATAAGTTTTTGCCTTTTATGTTAATTATATATGTGATTTTCCTGAAAAAAACTATATTTTCCCAAAAACTACAAAACAAGAAACAAGCGGTGCTCGGCCGCCCACATTTGTCAAATCTATTTACTAACACATGTTTAAAACTATTCTCCATTAATCGTCAACTTGAAGGTGAAATAAGAGAAATAGTACGACGGTGAATCAAAAACACAAATGAAGCACATGACAATTCAGCGAGGCTTGCTTCGTCTTAACACCTTAATAATATTTATATATTCCCATGAAAGTTTTTAAGCACTGAATGTTATGTTGTCTAACAATTGTCTAAAATTACTTCATCGTAATTTATTACATGTTAAAAGCTCGCTGAATAAGTCTAAACGTTTCCGTAGCATAGCGAGCTTCGCTACGTCACGAGTTTCAGCGAGTGGTGAGAATGGCGAAGTTATATACAGCGAGTGACAGCTGCGGCGACAGTTCGAGAGCGCGGCCCGCGCGGCTGAGTACGATGTGGCGAGCTATTGTGTACTTAATGGTGGGATCCGCGGCGGCGAGTGAGTTCTCTGGTACGGTAGCAAGCACGACCCACATTTAATATCACAGGGTTGTATGTTAAGTGACATTCTTAGAACTTAAAGCTATATCATGTTAAGTGATCACAGTGATTATATATTTTAGTTTATACTTGATTATTGGCTTAATAATAAAAATTAGTTTGTTATAGTGTTTGGAGTGACTGTCCGTTCTGACAAATGTTGAGGAAAATGAGCGCTGTGTAGCTTATATCCGTCCTTTAGTGTTATTCTGAAGAATTCACAGCGTCTATCACTCGTGAATCGTTGTAAACTGATTTACATTGATACGATGTTTTATTGCGTTTAACCTTTGAATAAAATAATTATTATAGTAAATGTCGTTATCGTGTTCGGCGGTGAGTTACGAGTCCAAACTCGTACAGAATAGTTACTGTTTCTTTGGCTTCTCAGGTGACATTTCCTTTTGATTTCCTTATTTGTAGTTTTGCTTCGACCACCCATAAGTAAACGTAATTCTTCTACTTTTAATAATTAATTTTAATCACAATAAACGAAAAAAAGACAAAGTTCCATCTGCGGTAATGAAATGATGAAGAAAATGTAAATGAGTTCCAATTTAAGCAAATGTTTCTTAGTTTGTTTTAGTTTTACATTAGTTTTATCACTATTGCTTGACTTGGCAATTAGTTGTAGTGGCACGGCATATTGTTCTTAAACTATTACTATTATTTGTTCCTAGGGTACAACTTAAATGACTTGTAACTTTATTTTACATATAACACGATATATTATTTACAAACCGGTAATTATTTCGGGCCGGTCGTAGGTCTACATATAGTTTATATGTATATATGTTGGAAGATTTTCCATTTACATAAGTACTATATACAAAATGCTTATCATCACATAAAAAACAACAAGGTGATCAGTATTGTCATTACATTCATAATCGTCGCAAATTAAAACTAAATTAAATGTAATTTCGTGTTAAATATATTTATATCAGTTGTAAAACTTCATTTAATATTCTTTTTTTTTCATATAAATTAAATTATAACTGAATATATTATTGTAAGTGTATTTTAATAGTATTTATTGAACCAAAGCCTTATTGCGTGTCTGCCTTAACTAATTTTGAGTTTTAAATTCGTTGCTCTATGTATAATATATACGTATATACGTGACTCGCGAAAAATTTATTGTTGCGGAGTTAAGGAACATTCATATCCGAGTAATTTCTAGATTTTATAAATATTTTTTTCATGTCCTGAGCACTAAACTCTAGTCTTATAAAAGAAAGGAACACATCAATTTAAATATAACAGATATAAACGCTTTGTTTTTTCTATCAATAAATTTCATTACTCAATTTACATTTTTATAAAAACAGTAAGTATTTATTTTCATACATTTTTGCTAACCTGCATGCGTCGAATACCATCATTTTTGTTAGATTAAAATATAATGTTAACACTCCCATGTCTCCGAGAAAACATAAGATCGTTGGTTGGTTGGTTTCGCGCGTGAACTCTCTCCGGTCATGTAGGATCGCAGACCCATCGTATTACGAGAACGAAGGTTAGAGAGTGCACTGTTTTACATAAATACTTGAGCGATATAATATATGTGTATTTGGCTCCTATCCGTTGAGATTTGACGCCGTGACCAAAATCGGTAAGGTCAAATGTCAGTCAGGTCAGGTATAATAGCAAATTCAATGTAAGTTATATTACAAACATACAAATTTAAGTTAAATTAAAAATTGTTTATGCCCTTAAAATCATTTGGTTTGGCTGTCATCTTGAACAAAGGTTATTTTTATATTGGGTGACCTCTCTATTAATTGCTTTAATTACCCTTATAAAAATACAAAAAGGTCTTGCTACAGATAAATATTAATAACAAAACTTGAAGCTATACACATATATTATGCAAGCGTTCGCTTAGTAGTCGAAATTTAACCATAATCATTTTAGAATATTTGCGAAAAACATCATAGAAGACGGCGCTGTAAAATGTATAAACCAACTATTATCGCTGTTTGGCGGTAAAATTGGGTGCATTAAGCCCCTCAGGTGGTGACCGGCGTCCGGACAAAGTTACGATAAAGAAATATATGCGACATCCATCAGTTTAACTCACACAAGTTCGATATAATTATATTATTTTGCTTTATTTGTGAAAATTGAAAGTCATTTGCCATTCGCCTTCAAGAAATCTTTGACACCGGTTATAGTCAGGGTCGACATTAAAAGCAAGTGCCAAAGTTAAGTTCGTTAAGGAGATACGTGATTATTATGTTTACATCTATCGACAAACGACTTTAAGGAGAGGACTTTGGGGAGAAGGTTTGCTACCTTTGAAAGCTTTGAAGCTTATTCTACCACGCTGCTCCAATGCGGGTTGAATGAATACACATGTGGCAGAATTTCAGTGAAATTAGATACATGCAGGTTTCCACATGATGTTTTCATTCAAGTACTAGATGAATTATAAGCACAAATTAAGCACATGAAAAATTATTGGTGCTTGCCCGGGTTAAAGTCCACGATCATCGGTTAAGATTCACGCTAGGCCATCTCGGCTTTTGTTGTATATGTAATATTTCGAAATTAATTATCTCTTAAACATTTTTATTTATGAACTATGACATGTCATGTAAAAAATTAGAATAAAATTATCGATTATATAAAAAAAAACCATTTGCTAGCAATTTTAGTTAAAAGCTTGAAACAATTTATTTTCAGAAGATGACCACCACAAGCTGCCGCGACTGTACCATCTCGACGACTATGAGCGTTGTCTCTCCCAGCCGGAGGGGCTCTACTGCTTGGGCACGTTCCGCCTGTCTGCTAATAAGCCTAATGCCGCTTACAACTTCCTCAAAGTAAGTATTCATTCTATAAAAGTTACCTGAATAAGTCTAAACCATCCATCTGATATAAGGAGTAACTATATATTAAATAGTATCGTCCATAACCAAATGATTAAGTTTACAGAACGAGCAATAACGATAGTAAAAGCTCACCAACATAGACATTGGCGCCGTAAGAAATGTTCACCATTCCTTATAAAAGATTACAGCCCTTTTAGATATTAAGAACCCGACTAGACCCGACCCGACGGTATGTAACTATAATTGTATACGTTATCGACAGGCTTATTCATCCGAACCGCGACATTTCGACCGCACCCTACTGCACCGCGGCTACTGCCTCAGCACGCGCTGCCCGTCCAGTGAGCGGAACGCTACGTCGCGCTTCGAGCGCTGCGTGGAGCAGAACGCGCTGGTGCCCGGTCTGAGCGCGGCTCTGCAGAGTTACACTTGCACTACCCCAGACGACCTGCAAGTCTCACACGCCATTAACATCCCGCAACGCGCTTTCCTCGTGGTAGTTTGCGTAATACTTTTTCTAAATGCAGTTGGAACTTTGTACGATTATGCTGCTCGGGGTGAAGGCAGTAAGTTATATTTGAAATTTTGAATTAGATTGATCTTTTACACTCCCGTACCTTGGAGCTTTACTTCCAAGGAATGGAAAGAAATCGCAATCTTAATTTTACGTAAAATACTTGGACATTTTATAATAAAGAAAACTACAGTTACATTTTTTACCAGAAAACAAACTGTTACTGGCGTGGTCAGTGCGCGCAAACTGGAACCGACTCATCGCTACACACGAAAACGGCGACCCGAGACTATCAGCTCTTGCCCCGGTGCAAGGCATCAGGTATAACAACTTTTATTTCGACACCCCAATATGTAAGGGCCTATCGTATAAATAGTTATACGAAGACTGGTTTGATCACTAAGGTTAAGACGGAAAGGGTACCGCTGGTTCTTTAGTGGGTATTCCTATGTTTGGGGCGTCTTGGACACCGGCGAGCCTTACATACCTGTTTGTACTGTTCTCGTGGAGGAAATGCGTTTTGTCTAGCGTGAAAAAAAAGGATCTTTTTCATAATATTTTATTTTCATCAAATCAAACACAAAATACCTAAATATTTCCTTTAAAATTTAATCATCACGAGTTTGCGTGGCCAAACGTAACATTTTTGAATATTGTAGGGTGCTCTTATTGGCGCTGGTGATGATGACACACGCTTCAGAGATACTCCATAAGATCTACATTTACAACCCGGAGTTCTTCGAACGGGTAAGCTTAATAAATAAACCCTGGTCAATAACGTATAACGTAAAATAACCTTGGTTATTTTACAATGCGTTTTCACACCTGTATAAAGATTACCTCAATAGACACCTCAATAGATTTAGCTACATTTTAGTATGTATACAGCTTGAACTTAAGAACCGACGAAGGATACTTATAAGAAGTTAAATCAACTTTTAAGAAAATAGCAAATGGATAATCTGTTATAATATTTAAAAAGGTTTAAAATTATGTAATGTTGGAAAACAGTATGAGGTTCCTCGAGACAGTAAAGGTTTTCTTGTAATTGGCTGTCGCAACTGAAATCAGGTAAATACTTGTACCCAATGAACACTTACTATTTTTTTTGGCTCAAACGTAACCGTATAAGTTATCCGCTAGATCAATGAGACATGTGCAGATAATAAATACTAAATGTATAAATAGATGTTAATAGGTTTTCTTAAAGTGTGTTTACTTCTAGGTACTTCTATACCCTGCCACCATGCTGGTAAGGAACGGATCGTCTTTAGTGCAAGCGTTCTTCGTGATCTCCAACTTTCTATTCGCCTACAGTCTGCTACTCTACTCCAAGCAGAGACAGCTCAATCTCTCTCAGCTTCCGTTGTGTATCATGTACAGATTAGCAAGGTGAGAACCAACATCAATGTATAATTAATACCACCATATAGTACCACAATATGAAAAGCTTATTTTTTCTCTTGTTGATAGAACTTCGTGCAAATCCGTCTTGGTAGATATGACTCATTTTCGTATATTCTTCAATCAACCAACAATATTTTATACTTTTATGTTTCGGTTTGAAGGAAATTGCAGGGATAAGGATAGGAATAACATCTTAGTTGCCAACATTTTAGGTTGGTAGTGCAGCGACAAGTAAGGAATGGTTCATATTTATAACAGCGCCATTGTCTATCGACGGTGGTAACAATTAACCATCAGCTAACTCATTTCTCAGTTTGCCTTCCTATTTTAAATAAAAGAAAAAAAATGTAATGTCAACATTTACTCGCTTCTATGAATAGATACCACACACACGCCAGTTTTGTTTTAAAAAACATTTTTACAACAAATAATATGTATTGGTTTATTTTTTACCCATCTATGTCGATATCCTATCTAAGGGAGAGACGCCACGCGATTTGAATTCCTTAAGCCAGGTTGAGGCTTAATCCAGCCTTGTCCGTGATGGTTGACACACACATCAATTTATAATAAATGAATTAAATCTCTCAAACTATAGCACTATATGGGATACATATTTTTAATAATAAGTCGTATAATTTAGAATAAAATTTGAATGAAATATCAGGTTAACACCAGTTCACTTGCTGGTGGTCGGGTTCGCAGCGACGTGGTGGCAGCACAGCGGCGACGGGCCGCAGTGGGCCGCCACTGTAGGCGCGGAGGCAAAGGTCTGCAGCAAGAAGTTCTGGACCCACGCCCTCTATCTACACAACTTCTTTTATCCAGAAGAGCATTGCTTGTTACAGACATGGTCAGGGAGTTTATTTGAAAATGTTTTTGTTTCATTAATTCACATGCTGGTAGGGCTGTGTGCAAACCCGCCTAGGTAGGTACCACCCACCTAGGTAGGATGTGTTCCAGATTGAAGGATGAGTAAGCCAGTTTAACAGTGCACAAGAGACATAACACCTTAGTTCCCAAGACTGTTGCATTGGGTAGTTACTATTTATTATATTATAGTGCTAATATCTTTAGGCGGTTATGACCTTTTACCATCTCTCGTTTTATTTGCCAGTCTTCCTATGCCTTATAATATTTGTTTTTTCTGCATTCTTCTAAAATTCAAGAAATATCTTAATAACTTAAGCGACATTATTTATAGTATATTTTGTTTGTATCTTTTATTGGAGATAATCACACATGTAGCAGCAGCCACAATACAGAAATGTTATGTAACCGGGTCTGTCCCACGCATTTGTTCAGGTTCTTGGCTGTCGACATGCAACTGTTTATAGTGGCGTCAGTATTGATGCTGTACCTGCTGCAGAAGAAGAAGAACCCGGTGCCTGTTCTGACGCTGCTCTTTTTCCTGGCCTGCTTGCTGAACGCTGCACTAGCGTACATTAACGAGTGGAAGTCGCTCTTATACATCATGGTGCCTGAGTAAGTGTGATACACTCGGCACGTACGTGATTACGGACCAATTCCAAGATGATTTTTAAGAGAGTTCAGTCGGGTACTCACCCTAATACGTTAACAGCAAACTGAGACCCGTACGGGCATTGTTTTAAAACAATAAAATTGAATATCTCTGTTTAACATTTTATAATTAATTAATCTTAACAAACAATTATTTGCCGGTTGAATTTAACTATTGTTGTAGTCCGGGGACGTTGTCACACCCATACATAAATAATAGCTGGAAGTTACTTCGCTTCTCTTATCTCTACATTCAAGTTATATTTTTATAGTTTTACAAGAGGTTCCAGAACATTATCGGTTGAGCACTGGTTGCATTTCCGCATCATTTTCGATTATGGCCACCACTTCTTTTATTCAGTTAATCGTGGCATGTTGTAAATATTAAATTGTAGTTAAACTAAAAAATACTTCATAAAATTACTCGCTAAAATTCCACACGACGGTCAAAATGGCCCAGGGGTTAAAAACATGATACTAAACCGAAAGTTAAGGGTTCGACTCCGAATAAACATCGCTAAATTTTCACGTGCCTAATTTTTGTTTGTAACGAAATTTCACTTCACTCGTGGTAGAGCTTTGTGCAAGCTCGTCTAGTTAGATACCACCCACTCATCAGATATTCTACCGCAAAACAGCATTACTTGGTATTTTTGTGTTCCGGTTTGAAGGGTGAGTGAGCCAGTGTAATTACAGGCACAAGGGACATAACATCTTAGTTCCCAATACCAATGTCTAAGGGCGTTGGTGACCACTCACCATCAGGTGGCCCAAATAATCGTCCGCCTTCCTTTTCTATAAAAAAAAGAAACCTGTATATATCAGATGGAAACCTTCCTCATGTACTTAACAACCCGCGCTGGAGCGGCTTAATAGAATGTGTTCAAGATCCTAGACCTAGACTCTTCTTCTCCTCCAAGGAAAAAATGCCTTAGTCCACCAGTGGGGCGTTAAAATGGAACATTACATGGTCTTTGTAGTTTTATAAATAAAGGAAATAGTATAAATATTTAATTTGATTGTTACAGAAACGTACGCAACACTTTCCGAGGTATCCCGTCGTTCAATCAGTTCTACATCGCGCCGTGGGGCAGTCTGCCGGCGTGCATCATCGGCCTGCTCACCGCACAGATACATTTCAATATGCAGGAACAAGGTTACAAGATATCCAAACACAGGGTGAGTGCAAACAGCAACCAATTAATATATATGTAGATAATCACTAATACTCGTCACAAGCCCCCTCAATTATAGGAAACCAGACATGGAGAAGATCCTAATAATCGGTTTAAATGAAAAATAATTTTGTAGTTGCAGCTTTAAAAAATATTTTTAACCTCCATGGAACCCAGGATGAAAACGCTTCTGTAATTTATATTGACCCATGATATAGGACAAGATTAAAAGCACATATTAAGCACACAAATACTCAGCGATCCATTCCGAATGTAACTCGGGACCTTGGATTAAGATTGACGTGATCTATTTCCTGAACATATATATTACGTTAATCTAGGCCAGCAACTCACCTGCAAGCCCTCGGATGTTGCAGGCGTTCATAGGCAGTGGCAGTCACATTCCATGAGATGAGACTCCTGCTTGTTTGCAAAAAATATATGGTTGTAAATAGTTTTGTTTTACATAATAGCGCCAGACAATACAATGATAGTCGTATTACAAAATAACGTTTACATTTGTCAATATGCTGTGTCCCGACAGTGGTTCGTGTGGCTGACGCACATGGCGGTCCCGCTGCACGTGGCGTGGATCCTGACGGGTAACGCGATGCTGCAGCACTCGTCCCGCGCCGCCGCCGCGCTCTACGTGGCCGTGGAGCGCCCCGTGTTCGCGATACTCGCCTCCATCTTGCTCCTCGGCATCGCTAACAACGTGGATAGTGAGTGACAAATACTTTTCTACGTTCAACAATAAAACAAAACAAATAATAGTAGTAAGGTGTGCGGTTACCCGTTTGCGTAAGTAACAAAAAACATTGAGTGTCTGTCGCGGGATCGATATAATTGTTTTATTACGATGCGAAATACGATAACGAAAGTTATCGATATAAAAATAACGTTTCAGATTGTTTCCACCGGCTGGCGGCGTGGCGCGGCTGGTCGCCGCTGGGCCGCATGTCGCTGTCGGTGCTGATGCTGCACTGGCTCATCAACATGCAGCTCGCGGGCGCGCGGCGCACACTCTCGGAAGTCAACATATTTAGCATCGTTAGTTCATATAATGACGTATATAGTGAACTTGTCTGCGGCACGATCTTATACGCTTGAAAGTAACTCGTTCTGAGCATATCTCATAGTAACGTACATAAACCAATTCCATAAATAAATTGGTATGATCTGATCTATTAATAAAAATTTATTACAGCCTTTCAAAAACAATCAAATAATATGAAAAATATAAAAATAAATGTTGTCGTGTCAGGGTGCGGATCTCCTGTCGACGTGGTGGTGGACGCACGTGGCGGCGCTGCCGCTGACGCTACTGGTGGAGTCGCCCGCGCAGCGCACCCTCACTGCGCTCCTTGTCTAGCGCCGAGCCTGTGATATTCACCTCTGTTTGTTTAAAACTGAATCCCTATTTGATTCTTAGTAAATAAACTACAATAAACGCTAAGTCATATCGTGATTAAGTTAGACTTCATATTAGTGTAAGGTGAAGTTGGTTTAAGTTTATTTTGTACAAAGTAACTGTAACATATGTCTTTCTGTATATAACATAATTTAACCGTAAACTTTCAAAACACTTATTGGTTTATATTTTTGATCAACCAATGATTAGTGTAGACATTATTTTTAGAGTAGATATTATTAGTAGTTATATTGTAGATATACACAACATTAATGTGTAGCTTACATCGATTTCATATTTATTTATATGTACAGAGTAACTGTCAACTTTATAAACGGAAAGTAACAGATTATTTTGTATAATATTGTTATTAAATTAAAGGCAAATCTGGCAAAGAGCAATGTAGAGCATGCTTGCAGACGGCATAGATTGCACGCGCACAATACTATATAATACGTGCACAAACGCATGACTTGCGCATACGCGAGCCTAATATTTTTCGCCATCTTTGTGATCTCCACACACCGTTCAATGCGCTCCCTCTCGTGGGCTCCCTCGGTTTTTTTGCTATGTCTCGATACTCAACCGCAACTGATGACTCTGTTAAGGCTAAAACGCAATACAACATTTAGGAGAATACTACTTTACAACTTTTTATCTTCTTGAGGACCAATCGTTCGCTTTGCCAGATTTGCCCCAGACTTAGGTGCTGCTGACCACTTCGATCAAAGTTATATATATATATTATAACTTATAGAAGAGTTATAAATATAATATTATCATTAATAATAATAATGTGTAATTATTATATAATGTTTGTAATTCCTAACTATACACGAAGTATGTACGACAAAATATATCACTTTGCGCCTTAAATATTTTTTTGGCAATTCTGTGTTCATTTAAATTGATATTAAAAACCATAAGGCTAATAAAACAAATATCCCGAAAATTATCTGTTTGTCTCATTTTCGTTGATTCCGCATAATAACAGTAGAAAGTAACTATTGATTAATGTAGAAATATCATCAACAATTTTGTTTTTGTTTACGATATGATCTGCCAACACTTTTGATACTCATAAAAATATTAGTATATTTTACAAATTGTAACAGTGACAAAATTTTATAATTGATAATCAATTTATTTTTTGTATTTTAGATTAATTTAAAGTATTAAGCTATGTAGAAGTATAATTCTTAAAAGAACTCTCACGTGTCATAAGTCAACTGTCAACTGCAATATGGGCAAAAAAACATAATCCAAATAAAATGATTTGAAGTATGTGTTTTAAAACTATGCAAGAATATCAGTACAGTACAGTACAGTAACAGCCTTTTAATGATCCACTACTGGGCTAAGGCCTTCTTCCCCTTTTAAGTAAAAGGTTTCGAGCTTATTCCACCACGCTGCTCCTATGCGGGTTTCCTCACGATGTTTTCCTTCACTGTCAAGCACAATATGAATTATAAACACAAATTAAGCACATGAAAATTCAGTGGTGCATGCCCGGGTTTGAATCCACAAACATCTGTTAAGATTCACGCGTTCTAACCACCAGGGTATCATTTGATCGATTTTAGCAACCTTCCTTGGGATTTCTTTAATTAATGGGATGGTTCCCCGTGACGTAAGAGTATTTGGTGGCACCAATTACTCTTAGTAGTGATGAATAACCAAATCTACGCTTATCTTACGGGTGGTAGGGCTTTGTGCAAGCTCGTCTGCGTGGGTAACACCCACTCATCAGATATTCTACCGCAAAACAATAGTACCAAGTATTGTTGTGTTTCACTTTGAAGGGTGAGTGACCTAGTGTAATTACAGATAAAACGAAAATAACATCTTAGTGGCCCATATGCTCTTCCGCATACCTATACTATAAAAAAAAGTTTAAAAAAATCTCGATTTCCTATATTTAACGAATCTGTCTCGAATCTGTATATTAGCAAGCGACAAAGTCATTTCGCACATACTTATATGCTACTATGAAATATATGAAAAGGTTTTTATAGGATCAGTTTTGAGTTACGCATCGTAGAAAATTCTAACTTCGGTAAGTTAATCGATTCTTGAATATAATAACCGGGCTTTTATCGGCTCTGACTACAGGCACCAGGCCACAGGCTACGGAAACAAAGATTGATTGAGTAGGCGGACGAGCATATGGGCCACATGATGGTAAGTGGTCACCAACGCCCAGAGACATTGCCATTTTAAGAAATGATTCTCAAAAGAAGTTTAAATCATGTCTCAGAAATACCGCATATTTCTTTGAGCACAAAAAACAGTTTATAATAATTAAATTATAAGCTACTACTACGATAGAAGCATATCGTCCAAAAAACTTTCCGTGATCATATTTTAAAAGTCAAAGTCAAAAGTCAAAATTCTTTATTCAATATAGAACTGTTACATTTACACATACATAAATCTACCACCGGTTCATGAATTTAATGACAGGTCCGGTTGACAAATAAAATACCAACAAACGGTACCTATATTCTCGGAATATAGAGGACGTAAGCCATTCCTTACATAACTTGATCGAAAATATTTTTCAATGATATTGATTTTACGATTCCACACTCACGACATAGTAACGAAGGCATCGTTTCGAATAATGCGAGTACTCAATTGGCTACGCGCAATATTTGTCGTCAAGAAGTTTATTTGTATGAATCACCTTCAGCCCCGAGTGCAACTTTTACATTGTCAATATTCAAATATTTAAAAAACTCGTTAGTCAGTTTAAAAACAGTTTAGTCGTTCCCTAGGCTAGGCTACCTAGGCTCGTTAGCTAGGCTACTCCAGTACGTTTCTATTTTGTTTCAGACGCGCTTGTCCGGGTTTGAACCTGAATATTCGGTTAATGTTCTAAATACTGGGCATTTCTATGTTTTTTTAAAGATCATTTATAAATGTGAACTCTATATTATCTATTTTATTAATACTTATATTTGAGTGGTACAAGTTTTGTTATTGGAAATTATTTAATTTGAGTGTGGTGAACTTTTTAAAATGAAATGCCTCACAGAGTCCTTCTTAGTCCTGAGCATATTCTACTTATAAATAAACATAGGTATGTGTATGTTAATTTTTAAATAAATAAATAAAATAGCTATATATCTATTAAGTTGGATAGGGAACCTTCACATAAACAAAAAAACAAAACTATTACTACATAATATAATTAACTATTGGAAGTATACGGCTTCGAGTTTTCGATCGCATCCCAGCGTGCAATCGCCGTAGACTTGACGCAGATCGGCGGTCAAGTTTCATGGAATGACGTTGACGGAATTCCCACCACTTCCGTACATGGAAATTGTCCTTCGGCGTGCACGCTCACTGACATTGTCCTTTCAAAACATTACCCTCTCAAGTAAAACTTCTATAATTCAGCGATTTGATAAGATCTAAAAACGTTATGTTTAAAGTTTATTACACCGACATTCTTTAACGTTTGTGAATTTGTTGCAATTATCTTTAGCATTAATTAAAATATATTACAGTAACAGTGCGTATATATAATTCATTTTTGTTGATCATTTTTTTTTTATATTTGCCGGGTGGGCAAATGACTCTACTCCACCTGATGTTAAGTGGTAGTAGAGTCCAAACGCGAGGACGGCCAGTACAGTCGGGAAGAAGGTTCTGCACTAGCCGCCCTCGCCTTGCCGGCCCGCAAGATGCCTCTTCACGCCTCGTTTGAAGGAACCAAAATTTGATCATTGATTTTAGAATTATATTTGATAATGTTATGTATATTCGTAAAAACATATTTTTCATCAAGTCGATGTGCACCATAAATAAAACGAACAGACGTAACATAATAAATAACTATTGTAAACATAATTGTAATGAGTTAATTTTGTCGGTTCTTCTCAGGCCTCAGGTATCTCTTTCCGAACTGGTGGTAGAGTTTTTACGATCAATAAGCAATTGTAATGCGAATGTTGCTATATACAGCGGCGTCTTCCGCTTTGACGAACAAACAACCAGAATAAAATAAAATAAATAGAGACAATGATCAGTGACCTGGGATGAGGCGGAGGAAGAAAGTGGGCAGACGCGGTGATGTTCCGTTCAGAAATTCTGAATAATGTTTTGATTTCTTTTTTTCTTCTATCGATATGTTTTTAATGTTAATTTAGCGGAAGGATTTTATATATCTCGATTGTTGATATGTTAAGCATTTGTCGGTCATGTTCATAGTTTGTCAGTAAAGTAATTTATTTATTGTGTTTTACTTACATTTTGTCTAAAAACGAAACATATGTTTTATCATTTAATGAGATATAAGATTATAAGATAAGTTCTTGAATTTTAATTATACATAATTAGATATAATTATACTAACTATTTTTGGTTTTTTTTTTGAACATCTGTTATACGATTTAAAATAGTTTAGAATAGAATATACTGCCACTGAGACGCACAACAAATACAGGAATTTTAAATTTTTATTCTAAATGAAATTGTATTATGAAATCTATTATAAATTATCCGGACATAAAAGTAGGTAAATGTATTTTTATTTTTGTTTATATTAGAAATACTGAATGTGAAAGTTAAAAGTATCATCTACTGGTGATCTTTAAGGACAATAAATAGCAAAATAATGTAATCACTGCCACTAGTTGAGGCGTTATAAATAACGTGACCTCGCCAAAATTACAACATCGCCAAAAACTTATGCAAAATATTTTCACCTAAAACAGCGGCGCCTCATTTTGGCCCAAATACGTATTTGCATTTAAGGTTGACACCTCAAATACAGATTTACCTTTTTTAATTTAATTCTTTTCCAATACAAGTAGTTTCGAATATACCAATATTCCAAAAGGTAGATCATTTCATTTGTGCAGATTGTTTTGGATTGTGATGGCTGGAAATAAAATGAGCAGGCGAACAAATAAAGAAAGATACACCAGACACGGACATTTCATCACTAAAGATTTTTGTATTTAAAAAACAACAATATATCCATAAAAAGTTCGCTATTCTTTTGTTCCTATATAACACAATGACATTGGGGGGATATGCCCAAATCACCATAGAGTCGCGGGAAGCTGTTGGATGCGGGCAGCGCAAGACCGGCCAAAATGGAAATCCTTGGGGGAGGCCCTTGTCCACCAGTGGACGTCTTTCGGCTGAGAGAGAGAGAGAGAGAAAATATAATGACGATGATATCCTCTGGACTGATTTCGGTCACAACCATTTTTAACGTGACGTGAACCATGAGACGAAAAACGAGATACGAAATGAAAATAGGACATGGCAGATATCGCAAAACGGTTGCATCTCTACTTGCAATGACCACGAAATATTCTTTATTAGGTATCACTCACCCAATATTGTCGTATTTGGTTTGTTACAAGGTCGCAATCACTATGTTCTTAATTGTCTCGTTTGCAAAGTATGACTCATTTTGTTCACCTTTTTATATTAACTTTTTAAAAATAAACATAGTATTTTAAAAATATATGAGATGATATTTAGACAGCATTGGTTTTTTTCCAGTAAGTACTAGTAAGTACCAGTAAGTACCAGTAAGTACCAGTAAGTACCAGTAAGTACCAGTAAGTACTTACCACTAGAGATACTTTGTGTACAAGCGAAATCAGTTCGGGTCGATATTAACACAAACACAACGAGACTGGGTATGGCTGTTTGGCGATAGGAAATGCGCGTTTTCCTGCGTAAACATTACTAAGCTCCAAATCTAATGCTCAAAGGGAGAGGAGGCGTTCAGCGCCGGCCCTTGATCACGGTAGAGCGAGGTTGTTAGAATTGCATTTCAGTTAATTTTATATAAATAATAAAAGCCACATTTATTATTTATATCAAATTAACTAACAGGGCGATCACTCCTCTCGCTCTACCCCAGCGCCGGCGCTGGATACATTAGCCCAGCAGTGGGACACTCATAGACTGTTACTTTTCTTTTAACTTTATCATTGTCTAATAAACTCGGTAAATACAAAATCTTTCCATCGAATAAACTGTTTATATTAAGTATATTTTTGGATTTCACTTAATTATATTATTGAGGGAAGCGCACATAGTAACATTATAGCGGTTCGGGTTCTATTTCACAATTAGTTTTACTCTTGTTCATCTCGCAATACTTTAATAATGTGTACGTATTATTTCAGCTACAGAGGTATCCGGCGTAGAACCTACATACGTAGTGTTCCTGCCTACTGTCAAATAATATAGGTACTATATTGTCGAAGGCATTAAGTTGATTTCACCCATTTCTATTTTATCCATGAGACTGTTACCTACATTATTAATTAATTCGGTATATTTGAGTGGCCATTGATGAAAAAAACGATTTAAATATAAATTAAAGACCAGTTCAACTAAAAAGCAAGTAATCGAAACCTAATATAATAAATATTTTCTACAACATTGAGAAGTCGCTACCAAGTAAAACATAAAAATTCGTTGTTTTTCGGTCATAAGAAAAAAAGTTATTCGCGAACAAATATAATATAATATATATCTATATAGAGACGCACTGGAACCTCATCCTTTTTCGAAGACGGTTAATAACCACATACTAAGCGCAGTAATAAATAATAAAGCGTTTTTATTGAATCTTCATAATATTTTCCATTCATAATGGATTTAAGCGCAACGAAACAAAAACACCATTACATAATTATTATTATTAAAAACAATATTAACTAGAACAAGAATGCTTACTATACTTCTAGAACGCATACTAATATTAAATATGCTGAAGTAACTCTGACTGTTTGTCTGTCACGCTTTTACGTCTAAAACACTGATAAAATTTTGATGAAATTTGATACGTTTGATACGATGATATTGAGCCCCAAGGACGGACGTATCACCCCTCCTCCCAAGCACGAGGGCGCGAAATCTAGTCATTTAGTAAATGTTATTTTAACTCTTTCTCATTTAAATATATAATATAAAATAATGGTTTAAAAAAATCACTAAAATTTATTGGATCGTACCTACTAAGACTAAATATAAAAGGCCATCTAACATCATATAACATTATTGTTTTTAAAATATTTTACAAAACGTACCGCCGGCTGTTGGAGTAAGTATTCTCATTTAAACGAGTTTACCTTTAATTGCATTGTCTGACGTCTCCGTTTTAAGACTAGTCCATTCTTAGAAGTGGAATTTTCTATTCACATAGCCTGAACCTATTCGATATAAAATAATCATCAAAATCATCGAGAATATCGCCGACCTTGAGAAATAATCATCCCGTTGATAAGTCGAGTAATAATAACTTGAAATACTCAGAGAACAACCATTAATTATAAGTTCACCTTTATTTTATTAATTTAAGCGAAATCATAAATATGTACAAGCCCCAAGCAAAGCGATACAGGAAACTATGTAAGCTAATTCGTATTAAGTGTATAATAATTAAATTCGTTTAGTTTTTGTGATGCGCGTACGCTGGTAAAAAGAATCGCAATTCTTAGTTAAACGTATTTTAGTTCCAGCATACAAGCATTGCACTTAAGAGTACTTAGGGCGGAATTTTACAATATTAATTGAAGAAGGGAGTGGATGAAGGTCACAATGATAACGGTACCATGCACAAGCGATCCCGTGGCGCCCCTCGTTAAAACAGAAAGGGTACCGCTGGTTTTTCCAGCGAGCCCCACATACCCCCCCACTGCTCCCGGGGGAAATGCTAATTCGTATTTTCAGCGATAAAAAAGGGTCACAGTGATACGTCACAAATTTGTAATTTCACAGAAATGAGAATCAAAGTTTCAATTCTTATTTTGCGAATATTTCAACTGATGCGTAATTTTAACCAATACTATGTCGTGCGATAGATTCGTGTAATTAGTAAATGCGTAAATAGAAAACGAATAAAAGTAATATGTAACGAGAAAGCACATTGACAATGACGTTCGCATGACAATCGTAAGACAATACGTATAATAATTTTTACTGGTGGTAGGGCTTTGTGCAAGCTCGTCTGGGTAGGTACCCACTCATCAGATATTCTACCGCAAAATAGCAGTACTTGGTATTGTTGTGTTCCGGTTTTAAGCGTTAGTGAGCCAGTGTAATTACAGGCACGAGGGACATAAAATCCCATTAGTTCCCAAGGTTGGTAGCGCATTGGCTATGTAAGCGATGGTTGACATTTCTTACAATGCTAATATTAGTGATCGAAGGCCAATCTCTAAGGGCGTTGGTGACCACTTATCATCAGGTGGCCCATATGCTCGTCCGCCTTCCTATTCCTATATAATATAAAAGTATTAAGCACATAATTTCACTTCAATTACGCCATAGGTACGGGAATATATATAGAAACGGGTGTATTCGATTTTCATAATAAAACCATTTTTTATATATTATAGGCAGGCGGACGAGCAAATGGGCCACCTGATGGTAACTGGTCTCCTGATGAGTGGGTGATACCTAACCAGCATGCACAAAGCCCTACCACCTATTACCAATTATTATTACACCTTCGAAGTGTGTCAGCCGGCGACAAAACATATTAGTTTAATTATTGTCTAATATTATCATTATATATCTATACTTAATAATTTTATTTTAAAGATATTACTTTGAATAAATAAAATCAACGTTTGAATATAGATCAAGTCACGCTAAACTCGAGCGAATGATTCGAAAGATCGCGAACATCTGAGTTGATCTCAAAAACCGGTCAGGTGAGAGCGACTCGCGTGGACAGGGTTCCGTACTGTTAAGTATCCCGCGGGAATTATGATATATATGATATTCTGTCAATTATGAATAAAACTCTGTATGCCGTGTTTTTTAAAATGTTAGATTCAATACTATCAGAGTTAGACGAGAAGACGAGAAGCTTGATTTTCATATATTTCATTAAATATCTTTGAATTGTGTTTCATAAGTGAGTGGTGGTGACGCGAGTTGGTCACCTACACGTGTTTGAGTTCCAAGCAGACGGACACGAGTGTAAGGTTCTTGATAAGCTCCGTTCTTTCATCGCATATACTGAACCCTAACAAAGGACCGACTGTGTCGCGGGTTTACGCTTATATCTTGAACACATTGCTATTATCACCACTGCTTAGTAATCTGTCCGTGACGGTGGTCAGTGCCAGCGTGATGGTGGTCCGACTGTTGTGTTTCTTGTGTGTGCTGGTGGCAGTCACAGGGATCACAGGTAACATTAGACAAACCTATTACCACATACCTCTAAGTTAACACAGAACTATTTATACCAGATGATTATTTTATTTATATATGTATATGTTAAAAATATTATTATAACTTATTGAATGAATTATTTAAGAAAATATCTGCACTAATTTTGAAGATTTTTAACATATTTATTGTTTTTTTCTAATAGTAATTAAAATTTATAATAATATTATTTAATTCAGTTTTTATAAACACATTTCAATAAAAAAATATATAATATCATTTTTATCGTGTTATCTTGAAATGTGGATACAGTACAGTAAGCAAACTAAGACCATCATATAAATATTCATTTATGCCATAAATTGTATTATAATATTTTTTATTATTATTAAATGTTCGTATAAAATAATGTTTGTAAAATACGACATAATTTATCGAGGAACACGACACGATTTGGGAACACTCGGGCTTCTATCATCGATCGATTCGATTAATTTTGTTGCGAACACTCAACTTAACATAATAATAACTATGAACACAAAAACTTTATTAAATTCAATTAACAAACAAAAAAAATCGCAATTTTTTTTTGCAATTGCGCGCAATGCTTAATCTAAACAGCCATCGGAGTTGAATTAGAAATAGAGCCCATTGCCTACTTTATTTAATTAATTCGCCATCGCGATAGTCTGTCTGTAACTTCAGGCAATACTGTACTACTTTTTTTTGGGAAATTAAATAATTACCCAGTAATAGGCAACACCATTATATACGCGATTATTAGTATGCGTATTAAGAACAACATACATCAAATAAAAGTAGATAAAAATAATAATTTTAAAACAAGCTTTCATTTGTTATTATCATATGATCAACAGAGAGATCAACTTAATAAATTTTTATTTTATATATTATAAAAATGACTGTACATAACTTAAAATTAAAATGGTTTTTTTTATTATAAAATCATTACACAACACCAACACATATTTTTATTCCTAATAAAGCTTATAAGAAAAAAAATAGCACATTTTTAAATTATACAGATTAGTAGATTTTAATTATTATTATATTACAAAACTTAACTGATACGATTATTTACATTTGAATTTGGTGGAAACTTAGGTATGGTAAATATAAATGGAAATACTTAATACCAGGAGTGCCAGTAATACCAGTAATTTCTCCAAGCGATAAGCATACCTTTTATGTTAAGTGCTCTTCTGGAATTTTTGTGTATGTTAATTTAATTATCTGTAACGTGTAATAATCTGTTAAATAATAAATAAAAAGCTAAGGCTTACGAACCGTTGCGGTTCATCAATTATCGCTTGAAATAATTATCATGTTGATTGCTTTGTTTCATCAACTAAGTATATAGGAAGGGCATTCTACGTGGGAAAAACACTACGATTGTATTTATTTTATAACTACGATTGTTATTATTTTAAATGAATATCAAATCAATCTTTATGCAACATAACCCTAACAGTTTCTGAGTATCAAAATACTATCACGGGGTCGGAAAGAAATATTCCAGTCCCGCGAAAAACGTTGTGGGTGCTACCGTTTTATTTTTCACGAACACTCGTTACATTGTCTATGGTATTGTTTTAAGTCTGTCTGTCCCCTTAACACGCGGGCGAAACCTATTAAATATAAATTAAGAATAGTTGATACATAAAAGTAATTGTCATATACAGTATATGATTTTAAACAGAAACTAGTGACTTTCTTGTTGGTCCTACTCAGTAGAATCCGTGATCCGTGAAAGCAGTGATAGCTTTTATTGTAAAATGACATTTCAAATGTGTATTTCACACTAGTGAATAAATTAAATATAAAAAAAAAATATTTATAACGGCTGGTGTCAAGGCTGCATGGAAGATCTCCTGGGTATAACCCACTTGTTACTTATTCTACTAAACTGAGTGCAGCGTTCCGGTTGTATGAGTCATCCAGTGTATGCGTATTACACCAAGGACATTGAATAAAAGTAAAAAATATATTTCAAAACAAGCTTTCATTTGTTATTATTTAAGTGAGACCAACTTAAACCGTTATGATTGAAGAACAATAACATAATATCAAAAATTATTTCATTTATTTAATAATTCTAATTAGTTAATCAAGATTATAATTTAGTTAATTATGTATATTAGATAATTTAGTTTTCAAATGGCTGTACGTAAAAAAAAGGTCCACAAGGTGATTGTGGCCAATTGATCGGGATTGCCGCCTACGTACGAAGCGCTTTGAATCCACAATTATTATTCGCACGCGAAACTGTGGAATGCTTTGCCTGACTCCTGATAGGTACAATGTAGGTGTGTTCAAATCCAGGGTAAATGGGTTCCTTCTGGGCAGGCGCGCTTTATCCTATACCGTGAATATGCTTAAGATCAGGCAAGTCAACGGTCAAGCGCTTGCCTATTAACTGTAAAAAAAAAGATTGCTAAAGTCGATATCTAGAAGATGAAGCCGTTATCGCATTTTAGTGTCTTCCTCCTGCGATTATGAAGTAAACATTTTCAAACACGAATTCAGTCCCGTACTTCAACAGAGGATTGATTTTAATGGGCAAAATGTGTAAAAGTGAAAAAGGCATATAAAACAATACTCATTTACAGACACCGCTATTGGTTGCGTTCATCTTTTTTTTTATTGCACCCAAAGAAACGTCTGCTGAAAAGTATATGTTTTGAAATTACGCTTCCATTCGTCAGATATGACAAAATGCTCTCTGGTAATATAAATCAGTGAGAGAAACTCTTTCAGGAGGTATTTTTACGTTTTAATTATATTTAACTAAACTATGCTTAAATATGCCCTGATTTATTAATTAAATATATTAATTAATGTTTAGGTATTATTTTATAAATAAAACAGGAGCCTATTCTTATTATAGTCGTAATTTAAAATGCAAAATTTTAATTTTAAGTTATTATACTTAAAATGTAAAAGTAATAGACCAGTGATGATTCTTTTGATGTGATTTTTTACCGAAGATCGTGGGTTCAACCTGCGTCAGCGACACTGAGTGCTTAATTCATCTCGTGAGGCAACGTGTCGCAAAATTCTGTCACATGTGTATCCACCGATCCACCGAATCGGATCTCCAGATTTTTATTTAATATATTTATTCTTCTTCCTATATATAAAAGAAATATATCTTTTCATAATATACAATTATCGACTCTGCAATGTCTATATATTCTTCGTGGGACAATGTATTCCCAAGATTAGCGGCGTATTGACGATGCTGGGGTGGTTAACATTACTTCAATTTTGATTTGGATTTATTCTTTACAGATGAACAATACTACTCCATGCCAAGGCTCTTCGAGCTGGACGACTACGATGAGTGTCTGGTCTCACGAGGAGCATTCTGTCTCGGCTCCTTTCACCTCTCCTCGCAAAAGTACAGCCGTCTCCAGAACATGATACAGGTATATAACAACAGGAAACATGTACAAATGGCAGGAGGTGGAATACATAAACATGACCTTGAATTGAAATAATATCATTGATGTAAATTAAGTTATGTTATTTATAAATACGTAGAAAAATGGCGCTTTGAATCGGAAGTTGTTATCGGAACTTTGGGAGTGAAATCAAAACGGATATAAATAGTTAAGTGAAGTGGCGGTTCATTACGAGTATAAATAAAAATATATATGAATTAAGAAATGTTTATAGTGCATAATATAGCAGGGCTATTACCAATACACATATACGATGTAAGTTTAAGATTTGTTTATCTAAACCTTCTGCCTTTAAAACATAGGATACATTTCTATTCTGTTGTCTTGAGATATTGTCAATGACGCTTAGAGTTGGTGTTTGTTCTTTGTTGCAAAAGTCAGTGCTCGTATTCAACAAAAAGCATTAGCCTTGTTAAAGACGTGCTTATGTCGTATTAAATGCATAGAGTATAATTAAATCTCGTAACAAAGCCTTGATGTGTTGGGTGAAATTCTGATGTAAATTAATTATTAAAACACAGAATTGACTAAAGTAATTGATGTACGTGACTTGGGTGTTACGGCAGATGTGACAGCAGGTTGAGCTTTATATCACACATTAATAAAACCCTGGAACAAGCCAATAAATCTCTCGGATTTGTACTAAGGTGCTCCAAAGATTTTAAAAGACTTTAGACTGTACTATAACACCTTATTACAGATTACAGGTGAACAGTATCGATCGAGTTCAAAATCGTTTTCTGAAGCATATGTCATATAGATTTAAAACTAACCGACAATCATATAGTGTGAGGGTTAAACATTTTGACAGAATAAGCCTTGAATCCCGGAGAACACTTTTAGTTTTTACATTTTAATGTAATATTTTACGTAATAATAGTGATAGTCCTGAGTTTTTGGCCACATTGATATTTAATTTACCTCGTAGCAATTTAAGACGAATGGGTAATCTTTTACTCACAGGAGCATACAGAACGCAGTCAGGGAAAAATCACTTATGCCGCGTTTTTCCGATTTATACAAGAGCATTTCCAAACTTGTAGCTGATGAAGATATTTTCCAAAATAACAGTTCTCAGTTCAAACGCAACATTTTGAATTATCTAAACAGTTGCCCTCGTTGAACTATCTCGCAATTGATCCAGTTTGAGTTATTAATCACTAATTGTACAAGAATGATAATTTTTTGTCTTTTTCTCTATAATTATATGTAGTTTTATAAAATTATTATATTGCAAATTTAATAATTATAAAATTTATTTCGATATTAATAGTTTTAATGACTATAATGTATTTGAATTTTTTGGACTTTTATTATGTACTCGGATAATTAATATTTAGTGACTATTTATAGTGTGATTTTTTTATGAATTATGTGATAACATATAATTAGTAGAACATTTATCGAATAACTTTTCAACTCTCTGTTTAATTGTCTTTCTAATGTATCTACTGTTGGTTTTCCTTAATTAATAAATAAATTGTATATATAAATTAAACTAAAAAGGTAAATAAAGTTAGTTTTAAATAAAATAATAAATATGATAAATATGGTACACTTTCGTATTAGCGAAAACGACAAAAAAATTTGACGTAAATCGAAGGTTCTTTACGTAATTTTTTTTCAATAACTCGAGTTATCTTATAGAAATAATTAGTAAAGATAGCAATATACACGAGAGTCAATGTCCTTTTTTAACCTAATAACCGATTAATAACATGTTTTGTTTTATCTATATCTAATTGACAGCTGATCAACGGCGCGTAATTTCAATGACAGATTAAATAAAACTAATATTGAGTTTAGTAAGATTTTGAGCATGCTGACTAGCGTATTGACTATTGGAGATTATGAACACTGTACATGATTCCGATTTATTCTGGATTTGTAGCTTTACGATTAATTAATCTTTCAAAAACGACGAGTTGTTCTAGGAATCTTAAATTTATTCCATGTTGATTATATCGTAATTAAAAAAAAACATTATCGTAATCTTAAATACATTATTATCAATCTGCATGTGTGATTCGTAAACTATTCAGTGGAACACGAGGTATTTATGGATGACGTCAGCATTCATCGGTTATTATACCGCGAATCAACAATACCTAAACCATACTAAAGCCGAGGTGGCCTAGTGGTTAGAACGCGTGAATCTTAACCGATGATCGTTGGTTCAAACCCCGCGAGCATCGCGGAATGTTCATGTGCTTAATTTGTGTTTATAACTCATCTCGTGCTTGACGGTGAAGGAAAACATCGTGAGAAAACCTGCATGTGTCTAATTTCATTGAAATTGTGCCACATGTGTATTCTACCAACCCGCATTGGAGCAGCGTGGTGGAATAAGCTCCAAACCTTCTCCTTGAAAGGGAGAGGAGGCCCTAGCCCAGCAGTGGGACATTAACAGGCTGTTACTGTTAAACAATACTCGGTGGTATTACTTTGTTCAAGTCTGTAGTTACCATCCATTCGTTATATATTCTACCGCCAAGCAGCTTATAACTAGTATTGTTGTATTTTGGTTAGAAGAGTGAGTGAGTTAATATTACTAATACCAAGCACAAGTTCATAACATCTTAGTTACGTAGATTGGCGCATTGGCGATTTAAGGGAATAATTAGTTAATAGTTAGTTAATATTTCTGAAAATGCCAATATGTATGGACGGTGATGACCACTTACTATCAGAGTGGCTCAATTGACAGTCTGCCTTCCTAATACAACTTCAGTCCGAAAGCCCTGCTAGCAGATCTTAGTGACGACGATATTCAGCACTAACGTGTCGTCCGCATACCATATGACGGAGAAAAACGTGCACGAAGGCTTCGTAACTTCGTGCTCAAAGCCATCACCGGGAGATATTGTGCTTATTAAAATAAAGCGACCCTACGTTATTCGATAATTTAAATATAACGATAGTTTTCTTCCAAAATAAGCTTCATCAATTATTTCTGACTTTATCCTTGGCTGGTCAAACATCGTCATTTGCACACATCATTCCGTATACACCATCCGATATCGATGATTGTCGTGATGTATTCAGAATAAAAAATATTATCGTGTAAGAAAAAATCGTAATCAAATAAATAGTCGGTTTAGTAGTTACTGAGGTATTAGCTTAGCATGTCTGTATGTGTGAACCTGTAATATTAAGGATTATTTTTTCAGACCGTTTCTGAAGACAAGCATAAGTTCAACCACTCTGTCATCCACCGAGGATACTGCGTGACGTCGACGTGCGCTCACATATCTGGTGAATTCCTCCCCGAGATTTTCGAGGAGTGCGTCCACAACCTCACAAAAACGAAATACAAGTTAGACGCGAATATCCTCAACTTGGATTACTGCAAGACCAGCACCAGTTCCCCTAAAATGCCGTTGGATGTATATGACCTCATATTCGCGTGTGTCACCGGCCTAATATTATTGGCCAATGTGGTTGGGACAGCATATGAACTATTTTATAGCGCGGATAATAAACGTACGTATTTCTTGATATTTTTATATTTTAATTTATAACTTTAATATAATTTTAAAACAAACTAACAAGGATTACCTATACGAACTAATTAGCTAATTTCCCATTAATATTAATAATAATGTCCTCCCGACCGATATTGGCCACGGCGGCCACGCTCAAGAGAGATAATCTACTGCGCAGGATAAATTATAGTACACATGTGTGTGCGCAAACACAGTTGCACTTTCTATTCCCTAACTCTCATAATCCGATGGGACGGCAACCCAACATAACCGGAAAGAGGTCTGGCACAGCAAGAGAAAGGCTTTACCTGAAAAATAATTCTTATAATATATGTATAATAATTTCGTTCAAATTGTAATTGTCACGTTCGTAAATGACTCACAATTGACATTAGTTCAATTTCCTTTTAAATAAATTGATTTAATTAAAACTAATAAGTAACAATCAATATAATTAATTATAGGAAACTGTAAATGTACTGTCTTTTTTTTCATATATAATAATTATATTTTTCTATAAATCTGAAACAAAAAAGTTTCAATCATCTCAATATACAGAAAATATTTATCTCCACGTTTATCCTTCACACGGTGTGTAATGCACCGGTAGGGTAATGTCATGTTAACTGCGACACGCGAAATTACGGAAATTCAATACAATCGTTACATTACATTGTAATTCGTGACTTGAATTAATTTAATGGAATTATCTTACATTTGTGATCATTACAATTGATTTTGATAATATGTTACCTACATGTACATGTTGAGATAAAAGATTATGAAACAAAAACATATAATTTTAATCAGAGTAATTCTTTTTCGTTCCTTTTACATTTGATTTTTACGATGTGTTTCATAACGAGTTGTAAAATAATAATTACGTTTTTTTATAAAAAAATATATAACAAAAGCAGACAATAAAATTAATGTGGCTGATGTTTAATTATTTATTTGTCGTTTCTATTTGTTACGTCAAGCTTACAACATCTGCATAGTAATTATAATCATGAAGCGAAGTTGTATTTTATGGTAAATTTATTGTTATTAATCCGAGAACACGCAACCGAAGCATGAAGAGTGATCTCCGCCTTAATATTAAAAATGGTGTAGCGTAACGTATCAGTATCGCAATTCGAAGTGTGATTAACAATAACTTGACCAAAAAACGAAGGCTCTGTACTGTTGTTATATGATATCTACTGACAGACAGTCGGGACTTATTAATGAAATTATATACAAATTCCATTATTTAATATGTAAGCATTACTTACTTATTCGGTTACGAAAAAAAACCTGACCTAAGAACAACCGCCTGGAAAACCTCGGCTGGTTTTTTTTTGTTACGAATTTTCAGTATAACAAAGAAATATCCAGTATTACAGGAGGAGGTAGGAGGATTTTAAAGTATACTTAATTAAGTAGACTATGAATATGGTTGTACCTTTAAATTGTAATTTCACAATATAAATTTAATTGTACATGGTTAACGATGTGTTTCATAATGAGTTTTTTGTCGATATTGCTCATCTTAAATACACATTCCGGGCAGCTTACTTGAATGAAATATATTTAATTTTTAATATACTTATATGTACCTTTTCAAAAATTAAAATCACTATGACGTATTTTGTTACTATTTCTTATGACGCACCGAATTGTTCGAAGACCCACTAGGCTTAAGGCGAAGCAGTTACCGCGGTTAACATCTTGTTGGGCCTTGGGCTTCTTAGTCTGTTTGTTTGCTTGGCGCTTGACGGGCTTACTTTTAATATTTATTTAATTTCTGCTCACGCAAAATATTATGTAGATGATAAGAAATAAGTCCCTTGACAATAATGTTATTTTTATGATAATAATCTTGACTACAACGTAATATCGTCGAGGAAGTGAGAAAGACATACAGATTGCACTGATACCTGACTCGGACGCCGTCTGACGCACTTCGTGTTGAGTTATCATTATTGTTGTGTGACTTTAATTTATTTTATACATTTAATTTATTTATTTAGACAACACTGCATATAATCACAACCAGTGAGGTCCATGAGTTAAGAATAAGTGTGTGTTACAGAACTCAGTTCCTTCCAGGTAAGTGGTCACCAATGCCCATAGACATTGGCATTGTAAGAAATGTTAGCCATCGCTTACATCGCCAATGTGCCACCAACCTTGGGAACTAATATGTTATATCCCTTGTGCCTGTAATTACACTGGCTCACTCACCCTTCAAACCGGAACACAACAATACCAAGTACTGCTGTTTTGCGGTAGAGTATCTGATGAGTGGGTAGTACCTATCCAGACGAGCTTGCACAAAACCCTACCACCAGTTTCACACTGAACCAGTTTAATTCGTATTACTTTATTCAATGTAGAAGCAAATACACTTACGAGTACACGAGTTACGGTGACACTTATATACATATAAGAGCAGAGAGTGAGGAGTTGAACTGACAAATTAATAAACTAGAAGTAATTTCATCAATTAGCAACAATTGTGCCTCTACCCCTATTACATTATCAGTATATGATTTTTTTAAATAGCAAATCGTTTCCTGGTCGCGTGGTCCCTGATAAGTAGCTGGAGGCGGCTGACGGCTTGCTATGACAAGGAGGACTCCCGGTATGACGCCCTCACGCCGGTGCACGGAATGAAGTGAGACCACGTGTTATCTTGACTTTATATGTCGATAAACCGAAACATGCCTGTGTTGTTCGTGATAATAGCAAAAGTTATGAGTCCTAAAGAAGGCGGAATTAAAACTAACAAAGAATATTAACGGATAATTATATTGAAGTGGGTAATGATTTTCCTTATATTTTAGATTAAAATATGCTAAAGAGATAAAATGCTATCGTGTGAATGTGATCGCCTTTGGTACTTGCATAATTGGATTACATAACTGGATTATGGCAACGTGTTTTTATAAAGAGATGTGAATGCGTTAAAGAAATAATAATGACGAACATATTTTGTTTTGTGTGTTTCAGAGCGATCACTCTAATTTTAGTGATTCTGGCGCACTCGGTCATAGCTCACCACATGACGTACATACACAACCCTCAGTTCCTGGAAAAGGTAAGACGTTACGTAATAACACCGCTTGATTGATATGCAAATACTTTACACTCGTTTGTATCGCCGTGTTCGAGGGACATCGGAATTATGAATTATGTTCTTTTAATTTTAATTTTGTATTTTATAAAAAATATCTGTACAAATTACAATAAATATTGAATGATAGAAAAATTAAAAAAAATACATATTCATTCAAAATTTAAAAAAAAAATCGATTTATAAATGTTGGTCAAAGTCGAATTCACCTCATGACGTACCTACTTCATTACACTTATTTAACAAGTGAACAAGTCGAGATGGCCTAGTGGTTGTAACGCGTGAATCTTAATCGATGGTCGTAGGTCAAACCCGGGCAAGCACCACTGAATTCATCTCGTGCTTGATGGTGAAGGAAAAACATCGCGAGGAAACCTGCTGTGTCTAATTACATTGAAATTATGCCACATGTGTATTCAACCAACTCGCATTGGAGCAGCGTGGTAGGATAAGCTCCACACACGTTACAATTAATAAATATAGATAAGGTTTTCAGTGAGCTCTCATACTTCGATCATACTGACAGGACCCGTATAGACGTTCTGCCCACACAAAAGTATATCATGATTAATTTATTTAATCAGTTATTGAGACAATAGTTGTAGAAAGTATAGACTACTTAAGTATTGGTCGCAAAAACTCTTCAGCTACTCGTATAATAAATCAAAATGGCATCTGTTCAAACCGGTATGCTAAACATAATACATTTTGATATCATACTCATATTTGAAATTCGAAACAAACATTTGAGCCGCGTGTTTGCGTTAACATTTTCCGCCGAAACTCCCACCCTTTACGCTGTCGCCCTGATAGGAGATGAGGACAATAATATGCGAACACGCGGGGTGTTCCACAATTGGGCCCTGGATATTCTTACATGTTCTTGGTGGTAGGTCTTTGTGCGAGCCCGTAACACCAATTCTTAGTATTGTGATCTGGTTTAAAGGGTGAGCGAGTCAATATAACTACAGGTATAAGAAACGTTACATTTTAGTTGCCAAGGTTAGTGGCGCATCGGCAATGTAAGGGATGGTTAATATTGATTACAGTACCGCCCATAGACATCTATGGGTGGTGGTGACCATTCACCATAAGGTGGCCAATTTGCCTATCCGCCTACCTTTTTTAAAATTAAATAAATTATAACTTATTACATATATCAAAATAAGAACGCAAACTTCGACGGTAACAAGTCTTTTATATTAAATCTATTTATTGTTTTATAAATAATCAAGAATGTATATCACACAGAGCAATGCCCATCCTCTATCTACGCTACTCAACAACGGGACCACTGTCGTCCAGACCTTCATAATCCTGTCGTCCTTCTTGCTGGCCTATAACGTCATGTTCTCGCTGGATACTGATCCCAAGAAGAAACTGAACCTTCGCATGTGGTGGCAGATGATACTTCACAGGATCGTGAGGTAGAACGCATTCGCTAATATTTTCATCGAGATAAGAAACCACAAGGAAAAAGTGTCCTATAGCTAATTGAATTTTTCAAACGCGATTTAAATCACATTGCTCGTCTCGTCCAATGCTCGATAGTGCACTTCCTTTTTTATAATAGGCAATGGTGTTTCTTGCGTGTCTCCAGTGTTCACAATGGGCGCGAAAACGGTGACCACTGTCTGTGTTCGACCAAATAGACGGCATGTACATTTGTTGACATTTGAGATTTGGTTGATTGACTCCTGAACTGCCAAAATATTTAAGGAAACATTATTATTAAAGACAATTTAAGTATATATAATATCTTTTTCAGGATAATGCCATTGAACATGTTCGTCGTCGGCCTGTGTGCGACGTGGTGGCGCTTCTCGAGCGACGGTCCACTGTGGACCTCACTGGTGGAGGCGGAGAGCGCACGCTGCCGACGCAAGTGGTGGACGCATGTCCTCTTCATCAACAACCTCGTCGACCCTGACGATAGGTGCTTAATACAGACCTGGTGAGTTACAAACACATTTAAATATATGTATGTCTGAGTTTAAAAATATAAATTTCTAAATTTTTTTCAATCTAACTATATATATAAATAGTCGGAGATACTATCTAGGATGCACAAGGAGCCCGCAAAAAGCTTTGTCATCGATAATATAGCTTGACTCTTAATATTCTGTCACTCTTTTTATAAATAACTTCAATATAGGAAGCAACATTTAACAATAAAATATATGGCAACAGGATTAACCTTTAAGGACTCTCATTATGAATTCGGAAGACAGTCGTGAGGCTTATTATCCTTGTGAATTTATTTACTCGTATTTAAATTACAAAATAAAAAGTACACACGATAATATATTTAATCATTTATGGCCCCAATTATAAATCTGTTGTTTAGCGGCGTGGTTAGTTAAACAATACTGTCTTCTACTTTCGTTGTCAAATCAATGATGACTGCAAGAGCGAAATTAGTATTTTTTTTTATTGAATAGGAAGACGGACGAGCATATGGGCCACCTGATGCTAAGTGGTCAACAACGCCCATAGACATTGGCATTGTAAGAAATGTCAACCATCGTATAGCCAATGCGCCACCAACCTTCGGAACTAAGATTTTATGTCCCTTGTGCCTGTAATTACACTGGCTCACTAACCCTTGAAACCGGAATACAATAATACCACTGCTGTTTTGCGGTAGAATATCTGCTGAGTGGGTGGTACCTACCCAGACGAGCTTGCACAAAGCCCTACCACCAGTAAAATCTAATCTAATTTGTATTTATTTAAACCATCGCTAAGCAACGTTTATGAGTCAGGTCATTAATATTCATAAGTTAGTAGTAGTTCGGAAATTGAAGCCTATTGTTTAATCAATCGCTAATTTATATAACTTACCTGTTTTTAATTAATTATATATAACTATGAGTACATACAAGTAAACATATATATTGCCTGAATTACAAATAATACTAACTTTTTATACTTTTTTTTTAGCTTTTTATCGTTTATTTAATACTGTACAGTGTATTATTTATTTTTTTGACTTACGCTTAATGTGCACTCATCTATACTACTAATATGTGAAAGTAACTTCATCTGTCTCTCTGTCTGTTACGGCTAAACCATTGGATTTGATGATATTCGGTATAAAGCGGGATTGAACCCCAGGATTGAACGAGTACTTTTTTATATCTAACACCTGCCCCGTTCCCACTAACACGTGGTGAAGCCGCGGGCCAACACTGATCAAAACCTTGAGCTTCCAGGTTCAATACAAAAATATTGTTTAATTTTTCAACGCCAATTTTCAAATTACAGCGTGACATTAAAGTGACATTTAAAAGTGTAATTGTGGTTAAATCGAAAGTCGGTACTTATCATATAATATTTATGTATTTAATAATTTCCTTCAGAAAATTGTAAATTGCTTTAATTATTTATTTATTTACAAAAGAAACATCGTTATAGACATTTATAATAATAAATTCAATTATCTGTAATGTTGAAAAATGTACTTACATAAATAATAGTAAGCAAAGAGCACAACAATTTATTTGTGTTAGATCAATAGTCGGCGGCCCATAAAAAACTGCCGCATATGCCGCCTGTCGAAGGGCCTATACAATCTATTGTAGAGGAGGAGGCGAGCAAGGCTATATCAAAAATAAAACACCATACGACCACTGGTCCCGACCAGATCCCAGCAGATCTCTGGAAGAAGCTGAAGGAATCTGCAACACCCTGGCTCAACAAGCTTTTTAACGCTATTATTAAAGATGGCAAGATCCCTGAATCGTAAAGGCGTAACAGCATTCTATCACCAATATATAAACAAAAAGGGGACATTGCGAATTACGGAAACTACAGGGGCATAAAACTCACGTCACACACATTAAAACTGTTTAAAAGAATCATCGTTGCACGCATAAATGACTGTACCCGTATAACTGAGAACCAATACGGCTTCACATCTGGCAAATCTACCATCGATGCCATTCAGTTAATTAAGAGTTGTGATGGAGAAACACCGTTCAAACCAAGAAAATCTGTATCTCCTGTTCATCGACCTAGAAAAGGCTTTTTATAGGGTACCCAGAAATTTAGTTTGGCAGGCTATGAAAGCTCAAAACATCCCGAAGTATTATGTGACACTAGTACAAGATATGTACACAAACACCAAGACCCGCGTCAAAAGCCCAGCGGGTCTTGGCGAGCCTTTCCACGTAAATGTAGGAGTACACCAGGGATCTGCCTTAAACCCATTGCTATTGAACCTGTGCATGGACTACATCACGCGAGGCATACAAAAGCCAGCACCAGAGTGTATACTATACGCAGACGATATAGTCCTAGTAGCGAAAAAATGTACAAAGCCTACAGGAAACACTCAACCAGTGGGTGACACAAATCGAAAACCATGGGCTACGCATTAGTCGAAGTAAGACCGAATATTTAGAATGTGACTATAGAGGGACAGAAGCGACGGGATGTAATTTTTACATAGACAACCGCGCACTACCCAAAGTAGACAACTTCAAGTATCTTGGGTCTGTGCTTACTACTGATGCAAATATCGATAAAGACGTGGACCACCGCATCTAAACCGCCTGGATAAAATGGAAATCACTTTCGGGTGTTCTCTGTGACCGTAGAATGCCCATTCGTATAAAGGGGAAAGTATACAAAACGGTAGTACGCCCATCCATGACTTATAGGGCAGAGTGTTGGACCATCAAAAATTCACACGAACAACAACTGCATACAAACGAGATGAAAATGCTTAGATGGGCGGGAGGAATAACCCGGCTGGACAAAGTAAGGAATGCGTATGTCAGGGGATCGTTCAAGGTAACACCAATTGTCGAAAAACTAAAGAAAATATAATTAAATGTTAATATTTTCATACAATCCATTTGCCAATACTTTCGCGATTTAATTCCCAAGGTTGGTGACGCATTGGCGATGTAAGGAATAGTTTATATTGAATGGTTATTATTGCCAATGTCTACGGGCGGTGGTGTTATGTGACATAAAAATATGTAATTTTCTTTTGCCACATGTCCGACTTTTTTTAGCTATTTAAATTATAAAGCTAGTGATTTTATATGTTTGAACGCACTAATATGAGGAAGTACCAGTTAATTTGGAAAAAAACTATTTACGTCACGGTAGCCCGGTAGCACGGTAGGTATGTATATAACTTTGCACTCCAGTCATAGTGCGAAGTTATATGATAAGTATGTCATGCTACGACGCTTCATAATGAAGTTATCATAACATGTCGAACTTGCAAAATTTAAGACTTATGTTGAACTATTTAAGGTTCATATTTTCGTCTCATAAGAAGTGACCTCTGTTTAAATTTTTTTGATATTTTGTTATTATAAAGTTTCTAGCAGTTTTATTACTAATACCTCTTATGTATTATAAATCCAAACTGTTGTGGTTACCTATAAGTATAGCAACTTTTACTCTTTGACTTATTAATATGTTAACTTTTAATTTCTAATTATTACTGTATGTCATGTTGGTAATCCTAAATAAAGAAAATAAAAAACAAATTACCAGGATACATATACCAGGATAAGTCTTAACATACTGCATTAAATTTCTGCCACCGTGATCCGTCCTAAGTTAATGTTCCATTCAGACTTTACACAACTCAACGTGGACTTGAATGCCAACATCGATTTTGGCTGGCGTTGTGTTGTGACTGTGACGAGACTGAAGGTGTATTTTAGAATTTATTTATTTATTTGTTTTCAGGTTCCTGGCGGCTGACATGCAGCTCTACATAGTAACCTCTCTGCTACTGATATTCTTGGCACGGAAACCGCAAATCGCGATCAAAGTTCTAACAAGTCTGTTTGTGCTCGCAGTAATCGGGAATTACTACGTAGCATACTACTTGGATCTGAAGTCTATTCTCTTCATAGCGCACCCCGAGTTAGTGTTAAACTATTATTTGGTACTGTATAATGGACATATAAGAGTGAAGTGATACCAATGAAGGTTTCATTGGTATCTCTATTGGTATAATTTATTGGTATGGTTCATGCTGCTGTATTATGGCATCGAATTACATACAAATAGAAATTACAAGTAACTTCTGAGTTCTTTGCCAGTTTTTCACGCTAGAATTCCCATGCTGAACCAGTTTTTTTGGTTTCCTTTTTATCTTTCTTTTACAAGAGGTAACCTCCGCTAAATAGTACTTCGTAGAATAGACAAGTACTTTTTTCCATCAAGCTAAGCGTTTTAGTTACGGTGTGTTATGTATAAATTATTAAATGTACGTGTGTAGATTCATCCGAGCACAGTACATCGGCGTACCGTCGTTTAACTGGCAGTACGCGGCGGCGTGGGGGAGCCTGCCCGCCTCGCTCCTCGGCCTGCTGCTCGCCTTCGTGCACCGCTCCCTCGCCGCGACCGGCTACCAGCTCCAACAGAACAAAGTACGTATCTTCGCGAGCTGTTTCAATGTATAATTCATTTTTTAAGTTAAACACTAGCTAACTGCACAGGAGATTACAGTGCACAAGTATATGCGCTCAGTCTTATAATCGAATATGTCAGTAATCTGATGGGGATGAGGCACGATGGCTCAAAATGTTCTCGAGGCACGAGAGCTACACTGTAAACTTCCTAATTCCGGGGTGCTACTGACAATTTCTTAAAAGAAAAAGGCCAAATCAGAAAAATACTTGATCCAGAATCAGTATCCAAGACATAAGATTTGCTTCCTTATAATATAAGTAGCGTGATTGATATCACCCAGTGTATGATATCGACTAATATAATAAATAATGTTGTAGTATTACCGCGGGCTGTACCGCTTGTCTATCCCGATTATTCTTCTGTGGATAATGTGCGGATACTTCGTAAGAGACTCGTCCTCGAAGACCATAGTCGCGCTCTACACAGCGGTCGACCGTCCCGTCTACTCCATCGCCATGGCCACGGCCATGCTCGGATTTTTCTTAAGAGTTGATCGTGAGTAACGGTTTTTTCAACCATACTTAATAAGTTATTTCTACCTACCCAGCAATACATTTGACATTATACACTGAACAATTAAGTCTTTAGTATTTTTCATTTTGAATAAATTATCTTTGAATAAAAAATGTTGTTGTGACGTTTGTAATTATACTAATAATATAATTTCATTTTGTCATAAGGACCCTTTAATATCAATACGCATGAAGCCAGCAATGTATTTAATCAATATCAAGCTTAAAATTTTCCACTTAATACAAGTTCCACACAAATCCAAGGATTTTACACGAGCTCATTAATATTTTGCGGTTTGCTTGCGTGTGTATGGTGCAAAGACGTCAGCGACATTTACATACAAAATATAAAAAACGGAATTCCTTAATCATTTTAATTGGATGATTCATAATAAATTACTCGTTCCATAATATAATACAGAGTTATTGAGATCAAATTGTTCAATCATAACTTACATTTACCAGTAAACATATTTAAAGATCATTCAATAAAAGTGCTAATAAATAAGGCATAATTTACTGTACTATTTTTATTATAATTATATGGATGATATGAGACCTTTGAATAGGACCGCTGATTTCCATACGAGATAAAAGTAAGGCCTCCAGTGCAAAGGCCTCTTCAACTTTTCAGAACAAGGGTTGGAGAAAGAACCACCACACTGCTCTACTACAATTTTTGGTTGACATTCACGTGTTCTAATCACTGGGTCATTTAGACTCTATACATTAGAACTTCATACAGAACATCATTTTTTAAGTTTACTTTATTTAGTTAGAAGAGCAAACTTAGACACCTAATTGTGAAATAGCACATTCAAAATAAATGAATCCACCGCAATTGATCTGATATATTTGGGCATAACTTTCTTGACCACCACATTGTGTAGTAAGAACAAAAGGCGGACTTAATGCCTGAAGGCATTCTCTACCAGTCAATCTTTAGGCTAAGCAGAAATCCGTGAAGACGGTAATTAATTGTCAAAAATACATACAGATATACACTAATAAACAAATATAACAACAACAAAAAAATAAAAACAGAGCTATAATATATTTCCTAAGTTGCTAGTTCTCTTCATCTTATGACATATATATTGCATTATTATTCATATATATATTTATATAAACATAATATATATTTGAAATATGCTCACGGAGACGAGCCTTGAAAGTAAATTTAGAGGTAGCTTTTCTTATATGCTCAGGTACTTTGTTCCATAACAGCTGTCCGATTATGGAACAAAGTTCCTGAATTTTGAAACAAGATTGAACGGAGTAAGAATTAGAAACGAACCCAAAAGTATGAATAGGAACAGAAGGAAGATAAGAATCGTTAGAGCGCAGCTGACGATTGTGATTATCACACATGAATTTGAACCTCCCTTTTAAATAATCACTAACTTTTGCAATAACACACCAGACACCGGACTGGTCTAAGCCAGTGCACAGCAACACACTGCCTTTATTTCCTAGGTATTTACTGGTACGTGCTGTCTTGGCGCGTATGGCAGATCCTCAGCCGAATGTCGCTGTCCGTGCTCCTCGTGCACTGGTGCTACAACCTGACATTGCTCGCTATCAAGACGAATCTCGCTCGAGTGTCAGTGTTTGAAATTGTAAGTATCAATATTTTATGAATAAAAGTAATTGACATGAAGTAAATATTCAAAAAGTATAACTCAATCAGATTCAGAGAAATAATCTAGTTTGTAAATACTTGAAATTAATTTAGAAATGCCTTTAAATATAATGCAGAGCCACTCCTCCAACGTATACAAATAAGACGACGGCCTAGGGCAGAATAAATAATAGGGTGGAAAAAATTATGAGTGGTTCAGCCCGTCTGGGTAGACGAACGTGCATAAAGCCCTACCGTAGTTATATTTACCTCTAGGTTCTGAAAGGATCAAAATCAAATTCACTTATCCCAATAAATGCATTACGTTTATGGGCCGCCTCTTCTTACATCGATAGCCAACCACCAACGAATATTCAAATTAATTGATCTGACATTTATCAATGTTAGACACTAGAGTTAAGTTCATTTTGTCGCGATTACATAATTCTTGGGTCGGCGTTGATTGCCTATATATAATATATATATTCAACCTACATATGAAGTTAACCACCGAGCCAGAGATGATTTATAAACACAAACTAAAAACGAGATCATTCAGAAGAGCTTCCCAAATTTTAAACCGCGATGTGTGATGATGATGTGCCTATAATGCAGCTATATAGAGCACATTGCACATTTGAATATAATTTTGCCTGCATTTAAATTGTCATAATATATTCTGGTTATACACTTCACACCTTCTGAGAAAAATTATTAACAAAATTGCATATTAATATAAAATGACTAATAATCTATAATTGGTTACATAAAAAGAAATAAGACTTCCATTGGTGTCGTCACAAGTCCTTCGGGGCGTTTTTACGAGTCCCACTTACCTAATTCGTCATAATCAGCTGAGAAGTTAAGGTTATATGCGGCAAATTTGGTTAATTCGCCTTGATGCTGCCATAGTTGGACAATAGTTTATCTAAAACTTATACATTTAAAAAATGATTGAACTATACGTTCAGATTAAGTAATCACATAAACTTTGGAAGTCGCGCCGACAGATAAAGCTAATGCAACATGTCAATTAAAAAATAAGATGTAATTAAGAAAATTTTAAATAGAAGTTATTTCTACGAGTTCTAGAAATAACGATTGTATTTGTATTTATAAATAGTATTCTTATTTATTAATTCTTATGTGTAGCAAATTGAAATTATTCTTATAATTCGAATCATATTTTGTTTTATATACAGTTTACATTTCGCTTACTTTACCGACGGTTATTATTCTTAAATTAACAAGATAAGAAATATATCTAATGTAGGTGTAAATGTTATAAATATACCACGTAAATATTTTTAAACCGCGGAGATCTTAACCGACGATCTGATATTCAAATCTGAGCAAATACTATTGTATTTATGCGTGCTTGATTTTTGCTAAAAATTATTCATACGAAAGTAAGAAGAATTATATAATACTGGTGGTAGGGCTTTGTGCAAGTTCGTCTATATAGGTACCACCCACTCATCAGATATTCTAACGCAAAACAGCAGTACTTGATATTGTTGTGTTCCGGTTTGGAACACAACAATATCAAGTACTAGTTCCTAAGGTTGGTGGCGCATTGGCGATGTAAGCGATGGTTGACATTTCTTACAGTGCCAATGTCTAAGGGCGTTAGTGACTAATTACCATCAGGTGGGCCATATGCTTGTCCGCCTTCCTATTCTATAAAAAAAATGAATGAAATTATTTCAAATGGATTAGCAGAGTTGTGGATTAAGCTCCAATGTTTCTGTCAATGTATTAAATGTTTCGTGTATTCTGTTTCAGGGCGGTCATATTTTCACTTCAATCTTTATGACCTACGTCACGTCTCTGCCGCTCTACCTCATGGTGGAAATACCGACTCAGAAAGTATTACAGATGCTCTATACTCCATAGCATTTGTGTGGAATTAGAAGTAGTTATAACAGAACACTCGTGTGTATAAAAACGTATTGCATAATAAGTAAAATATTAGGTATAATATAAGTACCGTGAACTACGACCATAATAATGTTATAATAATAGATAATATTATGTATTGTAAGTTGTTTATGCTATCACCCTCTATTGATTAATTGGGTGAGTGAGCCAGTGTACAGGCAGGCACAAGGGGAGTTACTTAGTTCCTATGGTGCGCAGAGCAATGATGGTGTAAGGAGTGGTTTATATTTCTGTTGTCAATGTGTATGGGGATGGCGATCGTTTACCATTATATGAGCCAATTGCCCCTCATCCTTCCGATCATCCATTAAAATAATTCAGTTTTTTTAATTTATGTCTATAGTTTAAGTATGTATATATTAAAAGATATATTTTAAAATTATTCTAGAACAACATGATTTGATCTTATCAAAAATCCATATGTATTTTATGATCTTTTTATTGTACATTTATATATTTACGTCAAGTTAAGTATTTACGTAAATTGCTTAAGAATAAATAAACAAATCAATATATCGAAGCACAACGAACAGAAGAGGTGGAGAGCATCTGATCAACACCGTGATATACAATGCAACAGTCGACGGTACCATTTTTATTTTTTATGAAAACAGATAATATTCAATATTTTTTGTTAAAAGTGTTTATGTATATTTTTTGTGATTGTAGACTCGTTTATAATGTAATTAAAATAATATAATTATATCGAAAACAATAATTCGCTACCACAGAATTAAAATTAAATAATATATAAAACTATTTCTTCTGCCCAAAGGTTGTGTGGAGACCAAACAATTTTTTTTAATTGTTACTGTTTTTTCTTGCATTACAGATGTCGCAATTAATTTACAAAAATAGCTTATACTATAATTTTAAAAAAGCATTAACGAATTGGAATTGTGTGTTAATATAGACTTGCGTCGTAATGTAAATAATATGTATTTGGTTTAAAAGTCTAACAAATATGTTTTTTTAACAATATCTATTGTCAATTGCATAAACTTTGTTGGATTGAAAAATGTATTAATGGTGATATTATGTAGTATTGTATTTGTACAAGACAATATTAAGTGGTTAGGTTAACGTGATATTATTATAGATATGTTTTTTGTATTTTTGTATGTTATTTTGGAAAAAAAAATTACAGACTGTGATACCACATTTAGGTGTCTAGTGAAATATGTCATCGAATATAAATTTAAAAAAAAAGAATTTGTTTTTTCTTTTCACTTGCTTTTCTTTTTTACATATCATTATATTTAGCACGATAATAATATACCTACGTATAATTTAATTTATGGTACACATAACTTAAAGTTTACACAATAAAAGGACTACAGACATGATATACAAAATACTCTAGCATCAATGGCATTGCCCAGAACTGGCCTTGCATTTATGCCTTTCATGTTCCAGTTCCGCAAATGTCAAAGTGCCTTGAGGGCTTGGATCTCAAAGTCCGGGCCTGCCCAGGACGCTGGCGCTATAACCTCTCTCTGTGTCCTTTTTATATTTAAATAAATAAAACTGGACAAGATAGAATGAATTTCCCAATAATAATAACAATACGCTCAAATGGCCGGTTTATTTATAATTTATGTACCTTGTCATGTATTTTGTCTCACCTAAAATTTACTTTTGTTTTACTTGGTTATGTATAAATGCGAAAGAAATCTATGTTTGTCTGTCTAGGATTTTGATGAAATTTCCTACCCAGCAAGCTTAAACCCCAGGTACGCCTGTATATAGCCTTATTTCTACATAAAACTTCACATATCACCACCGGCGGGCGGAAACTACAGTCTAATCTATTAGATGGAAGACAGACGATGGAAATTTCATATGTCGTAAGTATTGTCGTAGGCAATTGATATAGGCAACTACACTGAATACACCGAACGGAATATTTTTATCGCTTTGCTGATAAAAGTTATTTAAAAATTATTAACATGTCTTTAAATTAATGTTTTTTTTATGTTATAGGTAGGCGGACGGGCAAATGTGAAATCTGATGTTAAGTGGTCACCACCGCCCGTAGACATTGACAATGTAAGAAATATTAACCATTCCTTACATCGCTAATGCGCCACCAACCTTGGGAATTAAATCATAATTAGAATGTAAAAAGTAAGATCTTATAAAAACCCACCGCTGGGCTAACGCCTCCTCTCATTTTTAGGAAAGGGTTTGGAAATTACTCTACCATGCAGCTTTAATGCGGTTTGGTGGATATACATGTGAAATATTTTGATTTTAAAATCATCGTTTCATAAATTAAAGTTAAACTTATCTCTAGTTCGTGTACATTCTACCGAGAAGAATCAAGAAATTCAGTAGTACTTTTTCACCCATAAAATTACAGATAAGAAGTGTAATATATAGACACAATACAAATTATATTTATAATTATGTAATCACCTGCACCAGTAAAGATGATAAAGAGTTGTAACAATATTATTTAATTTTGACTCAAGTAACGCCATCTATTATGAATGGCAGAAGGATTTTTGATATGCACTACAAATATGACTGACTTTTATTGTTTGTCATGTGATCAAGAGATGTCGTTGTGTCACATGATATCGAAAATAAAATGTTACCTCATTACATATTTCGTTTGTCACATCGGTTTTATTACATTTTTTATCTTTACCTACTTTTCTGGATTCGATAAATAATCAATAATTGTATTGATTTTCTTATGAAAATTAATCATGGCGAAATGCATCCTGGCACAAACTATAGATTAGTTTTTTTATGATTTTTTTATTTTTCTAACTACATTTCTTATAGTGTTCTCTATATTATTCATTTTTGTTTTTAAATTTAAACTCAGTTAACATATTTTGTTTTAAAGTGTACTCTCTATATTTAATTAGACGTTTTTTGCAAGGTAGGTAAAGTAATAGATAATAGATGTCAGCCAAGTGATCCAGCTGTTTAAGCTGTCACTTGATGATACATCGAGAAATTGACAGTTGACACATCAAACTTAGATCTTGAGTTGAGCATTTTATCTGTAATTCGCTTGGCGATTGCACAAAGCTGAAACTATGTTTTAATATTTAAAAATATTTCATAAAAGTTCCTCGACAGCTGTTGTCAATTGTGTCAAAAGTGCTTAAGTGAATAATGGGTAATCATAATACACATGAAAAAAGCGGGACGGAAGGTGGTAGTGGTACTAGTACCCCTAGAGGTTCTACTAGGGGAACTCGATCAGGGTCCAGTGGGGAATTGCAAGGCCAGCAGGAAAAGACTGACAGCCAAACGTCGTCTACGTCTTTAGTGCCCGTGGAAAAACTCGGCAAGGTGAATACACATTCATAATTCATTAAAAAAAAACATTGAATGGATTATTTAGTAAATTTTAGGCTGTATTACGTTAGTATTGGTTTTGTTTGGCCTTGAATAGTGATTACGATTTTCGTCAGCACGAACGATAAGAAAAGCAAACATGATAGAAGTTTCCAAAATTATAAGTATGTATTACATTATGCAAAATATATTAGTCAATATGCTTTATATAGCGATTCGAAATATTAGAAAATATATCTACACACATCATATTTACACGAGATTAAAGATACTTAACATTATTTTATTGATAAAAATATTTCAAGATAATGTATTGTTTTATTTGTACTAAATATTAAAAGCAAATATTACAATATAAATATACATCATTACAATGATATGTTTCCAAATTTAACGATAGGAATTAAATTTTAACAAACTAGGAAATTAAGCTTCTATTTGTGTATAGGAGTCAAATGAAGACCTTACTCAGGTTCAACCTTGGTGTCCGAACTAAAGGATTAACCAGCTGTGCAGGAAATATTATACTATCTCCCTCTTACGTTAATAATCTGGTGGGATGTCTGTATTACCTCTTTATGTAGGGAATAGAATTCTTAAATTTAGTCAGCACACAAACACAGAGTTCAGGAAGGAAACATATGTATTTATGTCATTGTTAACAATGCAAAATGATTTGATACAATGAACTCGGTGAGGTTTAAAAAATATAATTCTGAAATAAGCTAATTAGAGGGTACTTTAATGTATATTATTTTTAATTGTTAATTTTATTTTAATGTTGTGGAAAGAATTGAACAATTACACATAAAAAATTAGGAAAAATATTCTTATGTAAAGTCAAATTTAATGCTGTATTCAATTTATAGTATATAAAGACATATGAATATATTCAGTTTAAACAACAATGGTTGATGAGATTAATCTTTTTGTGCTTCTTTGCCGGTTCAATTCAAGTTTTGTTAAAAATGTTTATACATTTTGCATAAATTGAAGAAAAACTCAAGAGCAATGTGCGTTCTCGAGACAGATTCAGAAAGGCTGATTGTTCAGTCAATTAGCATATTGGAATGCACACAGCCACTGAGCTGCTAATATATTTTATTTACAAAAGCTGATTTCAATCGTTTACGACTTTACTTCTTTACTTGTAGTATACATTAATAAAGTAATAATATTATTTTTTAAATAAAGCCCTTATACACTGTTAGGTGATTGGGTTATTACAAATTACTGTAAGTCTTTATTTCATTAACGTCAGTTAAGACTTGCAAATGTTTTAACAATTTAAACTGTATGTATTTATTTACACGATATTAAGGATTTATTAGGAAAGTAATTTTTTCAATAAAAACATAAATATAAAAATATTTACCAAGATTTTTTATAATACTACGACAATAAAATAATATAAGACAAATTTCACATGGTTAAAAATATAGGACAGCTACTTATGAATAATAATAATAGAAAGACTTAGTCCTAAACTCAAAATCTATTGAACTAGTTGTGATTTTTTATTATTATTTAATAAAGCAAGGCAGACGGACAACTGAGCCAGACAGACAACTGAATTTGACTAAATCATTCATAAACATTATCATCGTAGGAGATATAAACCATTCCTTATATAACTGCCGCCAACCATGTGAAGTGAGACTTATGCCTGTAATTACACTGGCTTACTCACCAAAAAGGAATACAGCAATACATATAGTAATATTTGTTGGTGTGTCGAATATCTATTAATATGGTTGAGAAATGTACAAGGATGATATGAAAAGCGAGAAAATTAACAAAAAAAAATATAGCTTATTTAAACCTCCTTACACATTTATAATGTATAGAAAAAATGGCATTGCTTTATTATTCGTAAAGCGCTAAATTATTAATAGTCAGAACAGTCAGTCCAAAAGTAATGTGGTAGGCAGGGCTTGTGTAAAGCTCTAATACCAAGCGAGACGTTTCAGATGTTCTACATTGTTGGCTTAATCGTGTAATAGCTCACCATAATCTTTATAGTTTAATTTATCGCGTCATTACGTCAATGCAACTACATTGCTGTACGCGACTATATATAATATAAGGCGGAACCTCCATTGAGAGTAGACCTACGTAATGTAACAGCCTGTGAAAGTCCCACTGCTGGGCTATAGGCCTCCTCTCCTCTTTTTGAGGAGAAGGTTTGGAGCTTATTCCACCACGCTGCTATAATGCGGGTTGGTGGAATTCACATGTGGCAGAATTTCAGTGAAATTAGACACATGCAGGTTTCCTCACGATGTTTTCCTTCACCGAAAAGCACGAGATGAATTATAATCACAAATTAAGCACATGAAAATTCAGTGGTGCTTGCCCGGGTTTGAACCCACGGTTCAAGTCATCGGTTAAGATTCACGCGTTCTTACCACTGGGCCATCTCGGCTTATTACCTACGTAACGTGTAATTAACACATTTATTATTTAAAATAACCGTGATAAGGACGATCAGTCTTGATCCTTATGTTCCGTACCACTCAGCAATTGCCATTAACTATTCGTAATTCCCTAAAATGCTGTCCAGTCGAAGAGTCATTTCTTTTAATTTCATCTTTGATTCTCATACGCAAATCTTTTGTAACTCCGCCGAGTGCCACCCCGTTTGTTGCATAAACGGAGCAAAATTCTCAGAACCCTTTTCATATTCAGAATGTTTATCACTGTGTATTATTGCATGTAGGTATGTAAATGATGTTGAAACAAATTCACTGCTGCGTTTCACGCCGGTTCTTTTCGACACATACATTCCGACCCATTTTACTTTAATTACTTGTAAACTGACGATTCAAAAGTGCTTCAAATATTTTACGTAAATCAAAAACTCCGTCTAATACAAAGCATATGTGTGACTGACTGCAAATATTTTAAGTGGGCATTCAGAAAACCAATCTAGGATAAGAAATTCTTCTCATAAAAAAATTATAAGTGGACTTCTCAACCGTCGAGTTGGCACAATTTTCTATGTTGACTAAAATTAACTGCCGTTTGTGTATTTCCATTTAAATTGACGCTGACGCTTTATCTTATACATAAGTACCCTCAAAAATCATCTCCGATAAGGTAAAGCGAGAGCCTTTTCCATTGCCTTCGTGTATTAATCTATATATTTTATTGAAATTCTAAAGATGAATCTGATATCGTTATAACGAACTAGTTTTTATCCGCGGATTTTTCCGTGAGAAGAATTAATGTAATAAACAATAAGATTGACCGTAGTATTATCGACGCAAAGTTTGTAACATAGTTGAACTTCACTCGTGAGAATCGACAGTGCAAAATATTGCGTACACAGTTTATACGTTGTCTAGCATCTCTCGCTTGTTGGACGGTTAGCCTTCTAAAGGTACGTGGATAAATTCAACTCGCATGGCTCCATGCACAATACCTTCAATCAAAACCGTTTCAGTGCATTTCAAATCTCGACGTCACACGAAATGTTATCTTCACACGCTTAGCGTGTAATATGGTATCGCCTCGGTTTCAATCTTATCTTAAATCTGGAGTTAAGTATATTTCGATTCGTGTTCATTTGATTACTGATTACTGAACGTGTGTCGTTTATTTGTTGTTGTTAATTTATTGTCTCTGAAATGGATCGTTTCGTCGTCGTTGCTAAAGACTTGCGTTTCACGATAGTTGGTATACAAGTGAGGCGACAAAAACCTAAGAAGTCTTTGAAAATAAAAACAACTTGTAAGGTAATTTTAATATGTTTTATAAAGTTTTAATATTTCTGAGAATCATTTAAAGTATTAGACTAGACGTCCCACGATTACACAAAGAGGACGACGGGGACGAACTTAATCAATAGTAATACCTTAGTACGGTTCGGCCTTTGTTGAATTGTTATGTATAAGTGTAGAAAACAATCTGATTCAGACAGGTCTTCTCATGATGGTTTCCTTCACAGCTGATCATGTGTAAACACAATGTCAAATTCTATTATCATAATTTCTAAAACCCATACATCATTAATGGTAAAGTTAAACTATACACATACTACATAATACTAATTATATATACAATACTCCATGGGCCGACCCAACAATATAAAATCGATAAATACTCGATACAATGTCACCGTCCCATGTACTTGGTCGTATTATCCTCTACATCCGAATTTGGTCGGTAAAGGCTAAGACGGTAGAGTGACCATCTTTGATACGCTATAGAACTTGCCATACATGTATGATCAGCTACCATTCATTAATGATATATGTAAAAAATTTTGCCTCGTTGGTCTGGTGGCTAGATGTAAGGGTGCTGACCCTGAGGTCCTGGGTTCAATTCCCAGGTCGGGCCAATAAAAAATTATTGAGTTTTCTGTCTCTGTCTGTCTGAAATGTGTACACTCTCTGTATGTGCCTCTAAAAGCACGTAAAACCGTTGTTCCTGCGCCTGAACTCTTTCCGGTCGTGTCGGAATGCCGTCCCATCAGATTATAAGAGCTAGGGAATAGAGAGTGCACCTGTGTTTGCGCACACACTTGTGCACTATAATATCTCCTTCGCAGTTGGCTAATCTCTCTTGAAATTGGCCGGCCGCCGTGGTCGAAATCGGTCTTATGTTAAAAAACGGTATGTTTAATGTAAATTTCATCTTGCAAATAAATCCTAGAAGCATCAAAATTTTATAAAAACATACACTTAAAGGTACATTTAAAAATATCTCTCTTTCTGGCGTATGTACTCTAGTTGAGCACAAAATATTCTACCAATGTCACGTATAAAATAGTTGACATATATGAGATCAATCGGATTCAAATTTTGAAGCGTTTAATGATGAAAAAATAATAATAATACTGAAGTTATAAATGGGTAAATCTGTTATTATATTACTTCAATTGATTTTCAATAATAATTGGAATTGATTAGTGGACATGTATGGCAGAAAGTCAAGTCGTTTTTCAATTATTAAAAGGTGTATCTTTAAATGAACGCAATAGTCAAAATAAACAAAACGGTAATTTATTAATATGTATGCTAATGTGACACTTAGTTGTATGTGTGTTGTGGAGGGAATTTACTTCGAAATCAAGTCCACTCGAAAGCCTTAACTCTGAGTTTTACGACCACAACAATAAGCCAGTTATATTGTAGTGTTATCAAGCGAATCAAACAAATGACACATTGTTTGAAAACGGATATAATGATGTATTAAATACTTTACAATAGCTAAAGGTTCGAACCGATCTCGGTACGAACCTTTAGCCGCCATCTTTTGTACGTTGATGGTATCGGACTACACACAATCACGCGAGTGTCAATAATAACCGTACTTTTAGTTCATGTGTTAACGATATAAAAACGATCAAAACAAACCAAATAACATTTAAGAGGCCAACCAAACAAAAAAAAACAATCGATACGTGAACGCATAGAATACGAACAATAATAAACATTATATTTTATATAATACTAGCTCTATAGAACTCGTCAGATGTTGTCCTACGTAAATACCCGCGGGCCTAGACAAAGCCACATAGTGATTCTCGAATTCGTTTTGTGTAGAAATGACAAATGTATTCTATTTATCACGTGATCAAGAAGTATTGAATAAATTAGACGAAAGCAAAACTCGAAATCGCTTCGACATTTCGTCAAGTCTGTTTACCGAGTGTATCGCTCGCTGGTGCGGTGTAAAAGTCGAAACTTCTCGGTGGAAAGATACATAACAAACAAACATACATATGTGCCAACTTTCATGATAATCGGAAGTCTTGATCAGAACCACATGTATCAACATTTATATGTTGTTACGGGCAAAAAGTATGTATGTTTAATTTAATATATATTTCTATATTTGAAAAAAACCGCTGAGTTACTTTGTCGGTTCTTCTCGGGTCTGATGTGTTAATTTCCGAAAGCAAGTGTAACACATCTATATTGAATAAAGAATTTTGATTGTGACTATAATAAACAAAGCCACTACAGTTTATCTGTAATATTAGATTGCCCAAGATAGGGTAGTTCATACTTTTTTTTTATAAAATAGGAAGGTGGACGATATGGCCCACTTGATGGTAAGTGGTCACCAACGCCCTTAGACCTTGGCTCTGTAAGAAATGTTAACCATCGCTTACATCGCCCATGCGCCAACCAACCTTGGGAACTAAGATGTTATGTCCCTTGTGCCTGTAATTGCACTGGCTCACTCGCCCTTCAAACCGGAACACAACAATATCAAGTACTGCTGTTTTGCGTTAGAATATCTGATGAGTGGGTGGTACCTACATAGACGAATTTGCACAAAGCCCTACCACCAGTATTATATAAACCTCCTTACTTTCGTATGAATAATTTTAAGCACAAATCGATCACGCACGCACGCATTTGCTCAGATATGAACATCAGATCGTCGGTTAAGATCTCCGCGGTTTAAAAATATTTACGTGGTATATTTATAACATTTACACCTACATTAGATATATTTCTTATCTTGTTAATTTAAGAATAATAACCGTCGGTAAAGTAAACGAAATGTCAACTCTATATAAAACAAAATATGATTCGAATTATAAGAATAATTTCAATTTACAATACCAAGTACGGCTGTTTTGCGGTAGAATATCTGATGAGTGGGTGGTACCTACCCAGACGAGCTTGCACAAAGCCCTACCACCAGTAAACTGAAAATAATTAGCCATGCACTTGAACTGCCTACTTGATACGGGTGTTATATATAAGATGTTGTGCCTAACATACATATATAAGATTGTAAAATTAGTTTACCAACGCATGACGTATAATTCCTAAATTGTACGTCATTAATCTACGACTTACCTTCGTCTATACTCTGACGTAAGCCGTATTTAAAAGAAATGTTAGGCGCATTTATTTATTGGACGATTATTTTTTTGATGACGTATTGTTTGTTGAAATTCAATTGATCAATCACAGTCGATTCACCTCCATCCTCCGTGACCTTGGCGAAATAATCTTTGCCCTGTTGGCACAACTGAAGCTATTAAGCGAAGAATTTAATTAAATTTATTTTTATGTTTTGATAAAAAGATTAAAAATGTTACGCCTGAGTATTATATCCTCGTGTTCAGGAAACGAATGGTTATCCTACATTCATCAATCAGGATTGCAGATAGTGAAATCGTTTTGTTTTTAATTATTATCGGTCAATATCGCTCTTGCGATTATATATAAAGAGATCCAATAACATTCGCAAGTAGTATTATAGATCTAATATGAGCCGTGCAATTACAGGCAGAGACATAGCATTTTAGCTCTTAGACGATGTAAGAGGTGGTTAATATTTCTTACACACGTGGTAAATCCCGAATATATTTACACACACCCACAACAACAACACAAACGCACACAAGTACACAGTCAAATGAACATTTTGTCTCAAAATGTTTTATATTAATTGTTTTAAAAAATAAATGAAAATTCAGTTTGTCCTATTTACTAAAATTTTGAAGTTAAAAATAATGACAAAGGTTAAAAAAATAGGTAGGTACATGTGTAAAATATGTTCAAATAAAACAGTTGAATGACTCGTCAATTAGGTACAAAGTCACACCTCGTCGAATATTCAAGGACGGGTCAATGTTACTTCAGCGACGAGAGCTGTAACGGTTCGTATTATTATTAATGGGAAAATGTGATTATTCTTTAAGTAGAAACACTGAGGACTTCACGCAGCGCGCGCCGGGTTTGTTGGTATAGAGGTTACGAGGTGACAGGACTTCCATTCTACATCCCAGATAACAAAGCTTTAAAACTGGTTCTAGATAGTTCTTCTGGCGTCTATATCTAACTAATCGTTATTATACATAACTAACCAATGGATGTCCAAGTTACGAGCAACGATTCGTAAAGTCGTCCCTATAAGTCTTTACGTTACGTACGTTTTTTATAAGAACGCTTTTGGAGTATGTTGCGTAGACAATTTGCGATCCGTAAGCAAACAAATCGTTTCTTGAATGTATTAACCGAACGTGTACGATCGTTCATTACTGGTAGTTAGGTACAATTAGGACAATTGCTTTGATCATGAATCCGTAATGTTTTTGTACCATTCGTTTCTAGTGTCTTCTGAAACGTTATGAGAATTTATGGTTTATTAAACGTAATCAAAACCAAGCAGACATTGCACCGAGTCGATCAGTTAACAACATCGAACGTAGGTGGTCTGTGTGTGGTAACGTCCGTACGTATGTCAACGCACATAACTACATAACATATCTATAGATATATGTATTTAATTTTATCACAACTTGTACGAAAGGTCAACGAACTCAATAATATAAGTCTTGTAAAGGTTAGATTATTTTACACAAGAAATGTTTAGTTGTCAATAATTTCAACGTAGATACTGAAGTAAAAGGCTAATAATATTTTTTCGATGTTACTAATGCTCTATGCAGAACCCCGATGTGACGCACGTCGTAATTCGTACATGACTACGACTGAACTATTTAAATATATTAGTCATAATGTGTCTCGATTGTTGTCCGCAGCTCCTTGCGCATCGCTCACAGAAAGAAGATGGCATCAATGGCGTCACGGAGAAATCATTTACCGTAAGTACAGAGATTGCTGTAGAATATTCCACTTTATTTCTTACTTCTGTTTAGGAGCCCTGCTTCATTGCACTCATCCCAACTCCTTCACATATCGCATCAATCAACTGATGGCGTCGGAAGGTCCTCATTATCTCTCTAAACGGAATCCGGAATCTTCCAAATTACTTTTGTGTGACATGTCTATGTAAATAAATAACTCAAGGACGAGAAACCATCAATTCGACTCGGTCTCCAATTCGTGACGTCTCAACTAATTGTTTAGACGAACGCCGACAAATTACTTCGGAATCACTAACAATTTTATGTTTTCTCTCGCGCCAAATTCTTCTCGCAGCCTAAATCATTTGTAAATGTTTATCTGCGCATCAAAACTAAGATAAAATAAAATTTGAAGTCCTTCATCTGGCAGAAAGTTAAATCGGTACAAATGAATGTAGGCCAATTTTTTTCTCTATATTTATCGAACCGAGTGTCGATCTGTATTGCGAATAACAGTTTACTAATTTTATCGAACCAAGAACATTTATAACTTCTGACATAAAAAGACTCACACACACTCTGCTAAAGAATATTAGCACCATTTTATTAATAAGGAAATTAAATCTTCGGGTAACATAATTGTTTTCATAAGAATTAATATTTGAACCTAAACTTTTTGTTAACTATTTCTGCAAATATTCTAGTCTAGTCACAATATTATGCGATTGTGATCGTTTTAAAAAATATAAATACAAGGCTTATATTCAAAGTGAGTAGATTTCAATTGACAATTCCAAAAGTGATTCCGTTCTTTGCAGAAATACCTATTTCCAAAGTACCCGGACCTGGCTCGACAGTTCTACAATTACATCCACAAGAGTGGGAAATGCAAGAACAAACACATCCCACTGTCCACGTTCAGACAGCAGTGCGAGAAGATACTGGCCATGCTGGACGACAACGCTATCATCGAAACATATGTTAGGTAAGATTAAGTTCGAGTATGAGCCCGTTAATGTCCCACTGCTGGGCAAAGTCTATATAGAAGAATATTTTGATTTCTCCACAACGCGGCTTCCAGTTTTATTACTGGTTGCATGTTAATCATGCAAGTTTTTTTTTCGTATTTTTTTTTGCAGGGATGTGTTGAATAACATCACTTTTTTCGGTAAATATAAAACAGTGTAGTGTTAAAACTACGAAACGGGCATTGCTCTTACAAATAAACTATTAATTATTATTGTACTACATTATATTTTCCGCTATTTTGACAAGGATGTAATGTTATCGATTGCAGAATGTTCAGTGTGGACGCGGATGAAGGCACCGTGTCGCCGGATGACCTGAGAAGTCTCCTCTACATCAGCTACAAACTCTCGATGGATCACTACCCGGAGGGGCCTCAATCCTGCTTCATGGTAAGCTATCAAAATACTATACTATTATACGAGTACTAGCCTGTAATATTTAAAATTACAGCGGACATCTACTGGTAGTCTAGTCTAGTTTTGGAATTGAAATTCCAAATTGAGCAAATAAAAATGTTTTTGTAATGATCTGCAGAGGTATAGCAGCTATCCTGAGATAGGCAGTTGTCGGTGTTGTATTTCTGTTCCTTGAAAAGCACGTTGATACATCGGTGCTCATCTCTGAACTATACACCTAAACCCTCCTCATGAGGCACCACCCATTGATGAATACCGTAAGATAATCCGGTCAGTAGTTTTGGAGTTTATCGCGTTCAGACAGACAGACTGATGCGGAGAGGGGACTTTGTTTTATAATATGTACTTTAGGTGTATGTAAGATCGCTCATATAAAATAATAAGCTTAATTTAGAATTGATTTCGATCAGGTCAACAAAACCTTGACGGCGGTGGTCATGGGCTGCTTCAACAACAAGGACTCGCACAGCGTCGGCTTCGTGGTGCGCTGGCTCGAGGAGCACTGCCACCGGCTCATATTTCCCGTTCACAGGTAAGCGCGGCGCCACGCACTGGCCTCGCCAGCTTTCGGAGCCTGTAACCCGGCGGCCGCAGGTACTGCGTGCACGTGCTGGCCACGCGGCACCGCGACGTGGAGTCGCTGGCGGCGCGCGCGGACGGCGGCGCGCTGGAGCTGGGCACGCCCGTGCTGGAGCGCAGCGCGTGGGGCTCGGCCGCGCTGCCCGTGTCGGCGGCGTGGCTGCTGGCCGCCACGGCGCCGCCGCTGTACAGCCGGCCGCTGCGCGCGCCGCCGCCGCCCGCCGGCTCGGCCGCCGCCTGGCTGGCGCGCCTCGTGTGCGCGCTGCCGTCGCACTGGGCGCCGCTCTACGCGTCGCGCGAGCACGGCCTGGGCGCCAACCGCTTCCTGCACCACACGCTGGCCTACCGCGGGCCCACGCTCGTCGTGCTGGAGGGCGGCGCCGGCGCCGGCGCGCTGTCGCTCGTCGTGTGCGCCGCGCAGGAGTGGCGCGACACGCACCAGTACTGGGGCGGGCCCGACTGCGCGCTCGTGCAGCTCTACCCCACGTGAGTAGCGCCGCCCCGCCCCCCTCGCCCCGCACCCCCGCGCCCCCGCCCTCACGCCGCCTGTTGCAGGTACGCGCTGGTGGAGCGGGCGCCCAAGATGCTGTACCTCAACTCGTGCATCCGCGGGTACCCCAAGGGGCTGCGCGCGGGGTCGGACCCGCGCAAGCCGCTGCTCGTCGTCAACGAGGGCTTCGACTCGTTCACGTTCAAGGGCGCGCCCTACTCGCTGGCCGCCATCGAGGTCAGTGGCCGCTACTTCGGTTGTGTCGACGCGCCGACCACATCCAACTTGTTACCTTCTGCTATCACTTCTAAACGTTACTACAACGTATCCGTGTAAAGTTCATCGTCCCTCATTTCTTCAGCTGGTTTATTAGAATAAAATATTTTTCTGTCAGGTCTGGGGCTGCGGTGAACAGTCCCTGAGAGACGCACAAATAGAAGTTAAAAAGTGGCAAGTACGAGAGGCGGAGAGGCAACGTCAGGTAAATAGACCTTTACTGAGGTATAAGAATGGCTTAGTAGTTGTTGTAGGTCAAGATCAAACCGTGTCGAATCAAATCAGGTGGACAGCAACCGACCGACAGCAGGACCGAAAAAAAGAAATCTTGGTAAAGTCGTATAAATCATAATAATATCAATGGGAGTAGACAAACTATAGATTTACAAAGTCCATGCGCTTTGCTAATAACTCTCCATCCGATCCCAAACTGAGCAGAGCTTGTACTGTGGAAACCAGACAACTGATATACTACATATAGTACTTTTCTTTTGTAAATACATACTTATATAGATAATTACACCCAGACTCAGGACAAACAGACGCGTTCATGCACACAAGTATCTGTCCTGAGTCTGTCCACATGGACGTTGATATGTGAAAATATTTTTCCAGGTAAAGATATCTGCCGCGGACTGGATCGAACACCCAGACCGGTATCTATTGGAGCTAGCTGGCCGACCGCAGTACAACAACTCCGCCAGCTAGGACCTTGTGCGGAACCATGTATAGTACTAGTAAGCAAGACTTATTTGGACCCTTGGTACTTTCTATTTGACTATAGAGATTGTCAAAATAAAGTTCCATGGAACCATTACGATTTGAGTGATCTTCGGTGAAGTTTTTTTTTGTTTTCAAGTAGTTTTACATGAACTAGGTAGAGCTGAGTTAACACGGACTTAGAAATAATAATCAAATACTTAGAAGTATAATTTATTTTAAACATTAAAAGCTTTTGTGAACTGCTTGGAATAATAATAATTAAATAAATGATTTGAAGTATTGATCTTCGCAGTATGTATAAAATATTCAACATCTATGTACCATATTATCTCTATTTAATACATATACTGAAAGATATATGTAAACATGATGTAGTTGATATAGGACATAATTAAACTGACTTTATATATAACATACTGACAGGTTACTGAATAGGGCTAGCTTATCCTAGTTTTGTTAATTCAATAACCTGTGTAAAGGATAATCAGACCTCTTCCCCAAAGTTTAACGAGAAGACACCAGAATCATCGCCAAGTTAAATTAAAAACATAATAAATAACATATTAAGCTATATCAGTTCAACTTATTCCAAGTTCAAGTGCAAGGTTTGCACCGAACACACTAGCATGTGAAGTTCAATAAAACGTTGTGTTAACATAAATATGTTATGGTGGTACTTAATTCGAAACGAATATTAACTATATTCGTTTATTATATAGTATTTGTTTTACTATAAGAACAGTTCGTATAATTAATTGAATTATTTTGATGTTGCAAACTATTATAATGATTATAATCACAATTTTTTTTTTACTATTTAATTGTATAAGCAGATCTGCCGGCAATTAATTTATTGACTACTCTTAAATATTTTGAGATTCAAAGGTGATTTAATTTATAACTTTATTTTACTCTAGTCCACAAAATAAGTCTAAATTAAAAAAAAAAATTACTTTTGCTGTGTTTGACAACTATATGAAATTTAAGTTTGCTCAAGTGAAGAGAACTTGAACTTAGAAATATTTATAAGTTAAGTCATGTAATCAAAGACAAATATGATGGGACTGAGCCTTTAAATACATTTTATTAGAACTTGCACAAAGTTTATAAAATTGTAATGTCAAAATTTATATCTACTTTGTAAATTAGAATTTTATTATTATTAAAATTTTAATCTGTGATTTGTAAGTCAATGGTGTTATAATATTAAATCAGTAATCGAGAAGGTTTTCAATAATTTACGTATGCTTAGGTTGATTTTATTAAAAATGTGTGTTTCGCGCCAAAAAATATTAAAGTCATTTTATTTATTGTTAATAAGAAAAAAAAAAGAGTTTTGATCCAAAAGTGTTTTAGCCATAATAAGAAGTCATTAAAATTTTATATATTTTTATATATTATAATATTTGTAGTTGATGCTTCATATCATATTGTTAAAAGACAATTAAGATATCCAAATTACATAAAGACTGGCTACACACAGAGGACTTAGGACAGTACAAACTTTCAAAAGTGGGTCTGATTGTATTTGAGGCAAAAATATCATACAAATAAATATCACTGCGCAATAATTAACCGTCTCGCTTTGTGTTACACTATTTCAAATAGGTGATTACTAAAATATAAAATAAAATAAAATATAAAATGTTCAAATAATATCGCACAACCAAATTAAATAAGAAATCTTTAAAGAATCTTTCTAGAAATCTTTTGTAAGTTTGATAATTATTTAATGTAATTTATATCCCACGGTGAAAGGTCGACTTAATTCTGCACTAATTATTGGTATTGGTTTGTTGACTTTTTATTGACAACAGCAGAACTGTAGCCAGTCTTAAATATCTGGGGTAGGTGATTGCCCCAACTTATTATTTTAATATTTTAATGGCTAAATCCATAAAGAATGTTTGACTGATTTATGAGAAAGAGGATTTGAAAAATATTTTTTGTAAATGATTATTGAATCATAATTGACTTTAAATTAATTCATACGGCGTGACATATGTATTTTAAATGTAATAACGCAAACATACACAATTTAAAATATGTTTATTTAATGTAGATATTTTTAATGATATACGTTTACTTTTGAGGACCAATTTTGTTCTTATCAAAACTTTATTTTCATTCTTGTTGCTTCTGCATTTTTGCTTAACAATTACTAACTGTTGCTTTATATAATAATATGTCTATGAATACTAAATAATAATGCAATTAAATAGATAAACTGCACTAGTTAAATGTTTAATAAAGCTTAAGGGATTGCTAACTCGAAAGGTTTTTCAGAGTTAGATGTCTTGGTTAATTCAAAAAACGATTGGTTTTGCTAGGCTAAGGCTAAGAAGCGCGGATATTGCCCTCCTATACGTTATTAGTATAAAGTTATAAAACTATGGAGATGTGTAGACTTAAATAAAACAAATCTACTATCCGTACGCAAAACTGATCGTTGTTTAATTAACAATTGAATTGAATAAAATAATCGGGCTTTAGGAGAATTTAATTAATGCTTTAATCTTTCATCAATTATATTTTTATAATTGTCATTATCAACAGAATAGCTTTTTTATTGATTTTAATAACAGATATATATATCTGCATTGTTTTATTCTTTTCACCTGCCTATGTTTCTCACTTTTTATTGTCGATATGAAAAAGATCGCGTATTGTGGTCTATTTGCCCAAATAATAGTGATATTTTGCCTTATATATCGATATGCTATACACGTGTATGATAATGTAAAAAAATAGTTTGTTAAAAATATTAAACTATTTTAATTAAAATTGTTTCTTTTAATTACACCTTATCCTTTTTGGAATGTCCTTTTACAGGCTTTAGTTCCTAGCAATCCATTGCGATTTGCGTACAATAAAAAATATATTTAAATTATATCCTGGAAGCGGTACTTGTTTACCACTCGTTTACGCACTACTCTTTTACTAGAACCCCTATTAATTTACCAGAAGCGACCTGACCTAGTTTTATTATGTGGAGTAATCAAATATAATTTATTTTTATGTCATTTGGCCCACAATCATTCAGCTCAATTAATATTGCTTCTGGCTAATATTATACAGCTGTCAGATGTCAAACTTGACAAAGTGCCGATGATTTGATAAGTATGCTGTCAAGTAAGCTGATAAGAATAATACAGGAACTTACCATGTTTAAAGGAAAACTTAAATGAAAAATGAACACATGAGCAGTTAACTTATATATATTTATTCACGGTTGTGTTAGAATAGCTAATATGGCTGTGTACGCGGCGCACTTAACGCGAACTTTACAAGGTACCCCTTCAGTGTTCCAAGTAGCTGCTCAGGAAGCCCTCGGAGGAACAGTTAAACCAGCTTTACGAAAACTAGTGGAGGTTAATTTAGAATAATATCATTACTTAATAAATTTATAATATCTGTTCCTTGATACTTTATAATATTTAATTATTATTAAAGTGCCCTATTTAGCTGAGGATAATAAATTAAAAAAAAACTTGAAGGTCATTTCTAATATTTAAAACTTCTTTACTTTAATTTTTACTATGACAGTATAGAATCGAACCACCCACTCTCAATTTGTTTTGTTAAAGGCAACAAAGAATATTTGTTGAGCTTATCCATCGAATATCATTTGAGCACATAAGTACTTGAATTACCTGAATGGCAGCAGAAAAATAAACCTTTAGCAAAAGTATCAGGGAGTTGGGTGCACTTGAAATGCTGATGGTTGAACTTATACTCAAAGATTATGCATACATTTATATAACAATTATTTTTAGTATGTGGCAGCTGTGTATCCAAATAAATGTGGGTGGTGTGAAACGTGGTATGATGAATTATATTTATTGCTTGACTACTGCTTGCAATACCACTACCTCAAACATTATGGTAAGAAAATAATTATAATAATTAAATATCACAAACAAATAAAGCCAAACAACCAAGTAATTATAAGTAGATCTTTACTTAATTACAAAAAGTTCATTCGGTTATTGATGCAAATTGATAAATAATAAATAAAACAGGATTACCTAGTATACAGATTTAATCAACCAATGTTTGGCCAATTGACAACTCAATTTCTAAGTAAGACAGATGACTTAACCCAGGGTGACCTGCCCCACATTTTTTCCTAATCACTACAGTGCAAGTATTCAATATTAACTGCTAGTGTGAGTTCTATTGCTATGTACAGAGTAGAAATGTGGGCAGTCTGCCTTATTGGTTATATATAAAGCCGCAAATCCGGAGGTCCTGGGTTCAAATCCCAGGTTGGGCCAATAAAAAGTTATAGGGTATTTTTACAATGAAAAAATTCTCAGTAGCAGCCCAGAGTCAGAAAGTTGGATTTGTGTACATTCTCATGCTTTGGAAAGCATTAGGCTGTATATGCAATATTTTCTGATAATATAACTGTATTTAAATATAAATATTTTTTCTTAAAATTTAATTTCTAACTATTTAAACCTATTTATTATTCTATTATTTACATGAAATAAATTCATTTTGATGATTGCAACATTTTTTTAGCATACAGTACATCCTTGAATATTAAAAATATTGGATGAAAAAAAGAAAGTATGTGGCCTAATAAGAATCATAAAAACATGATTGTATATAAATAGCATATTTATTGAAAAAAATATTTATTAATCTGAATCATGAATAACAATTACAGTAAAACTAAAATCAAAATCAAAGTATTTCAAATACTCCACTTGTATAATATTTTTTCAACTGACGATGTATAGGCCCAAATGTCACCGCCTATTTTATAACAAGCTTTATTTAAAATGAGAGTTGTTGAAGAATAAGTGTGTATAACTCCAAAGTAATTTATAAGGAACGTTTATTTAAACTTATTTCTCTAGACTAGAAAAATCAATTTAATTGTCATTAAATATTGATAATACCTACTAATTAACATTATTAAAACTACAATGTTCATTCCTGAAAATTTCAGTGATGCAACTTTTCCGATGACTGTTGATCCGCGCCAATAGCAAAAAACAGTTATATAAAAAACTATCAAGTAAAAAGAATATACTTCTATTACATATTATTTATATTATCTTTCCAGCTGCATCATTCTCAGAATGCTTCTATGGTTTGTTCAGAGTGCCGATCTCCCCTAGCACAGAGTTCAGTTCAGGTCCACGACTGCCGCAGAACCTAGAACGAGGATCGCTAGCACTGCTGGTGTTGTTACCATATGTCCGGCAAAAAGTGGAGAAGATGGTGGATAAGTGGAGAGAGGATATGGAAGACGGAAGATTGGGTAAGGTGGGTTTTGTACTTAGTTTCATTATTTTATGTTGTCTGGTAAACGTCCACTACACTAAGCGGCCTCGAATACCGAGTACGCGACTACTACACATTTAAGCGACCTCTTGGGGTGATCCCCCCAATGATTCGTACAACTAAACCACGGCCCCTAGTCTCCGGCAGCCCTGCTATTCCTAGCCTTGGTAACAGCTATGGTAACGGCGGGGCAGGGGATGCTAAGAATCCCCGGCGGATTTCGTGTTACCAACACCGACGACCTCTGGCCCAGGCATCGTATAACACGCGTACACTGCGGACCGACGAGAAGATCATCGTATCGTCATCTGAGCAGGTTACACTGGGATTTCGTCTGATTATTCGAAGTCCAAAGACAGGGGAAGATACGATAATCCTGAAATCCGGTAACCTTCTCTATTTCCGGGAGGGTTATCAACTGTCCCAAGTCCCTCGTTAACAACGTTGTGAAAATCGAGAGCGTGTCGACTAGAGTGGCGTTCCTTATACTCAGAATTACCAAACGGTATTCTTTGAAGATCATACAAGTATACGCGCCGACTTCGACACACTCCGACGATGAAGTTGAGGTCATGTATGAGGATTTATCTAGAGCCATACATACCAATAAGACTCATTTCACTGTTGTAATGGGGGACTTTAACGCGAAGCTGGACAAAAAACCGATTCGATTGCCTAGCAGACTGCTATGAATTGGACACATACGACAGGCTGAATCTAGGACCTTCAAGACCAGCCGTACAAAAGGAACAAAAAAGATCTCTGCCGCTACCCTACGGCTTATGGAGACGGAAAATGATTCTGTCGTCCCCAGCTGATGCCGCCAGCTATCGGCTGATCAACAGACAGATTTCAAAGTCTCTGATTCGCGACACTCGCCAATTTAATACAATGCGCATTAAAGAGGCCATCGAGCGGAACAAAGGCGTTCGTCAGAGATCTGTCTGTTGGGCAGAGTCAAGTGTCGAGGCTGAAAACTGAGGATGGCAGAATAGTCACGCCAAGATCTGAGCTGTTGGAAGAGGTTGAGAAGTTTTACGGTCAGCTGTATGACAGCTCAATCACCCGTTAGTAGTCATATTGCAAATCCCAGAGCAAGACTAACCCGACACTACACTGAAGATTTTCAGAACGTCAGTCTTTTCGAGATTAGAATGGCTCTCTAACAACTGAAAAACAATAAGGCACCTGGTGATGGTGTTACAGCTGAGCTTCTGAAGGCGGGTGGTACACCGATCCTCATGGCCTTTCAGAGGCTTTTTAACTCCGTCATGGCCAAAGGTTCCAAAGGCATGGCACAGAAGTGTGGTGGTACATTTCTTTAAGAAGGGTGATAAAACCCTTCTGAAGAATTACAGGCCCATCTCACTGCTAAGCCATGTTTACAAGTTGTTTTCGAGAGTCATTACGAGTCGTCTCGAGCAAAGGCTTGACGACTTCCAGCCAGACGACGAACGGCTGTTCCAGACGAACTAGCCGGATTCCGAAGAGGCGTTAGCACCATAGACCACATACATACGCTGCGGCAAGTTATACAGAATACTGAGGAGTATCACCAGCCATTTTGCTTACCGTTTGTGGACTATGAGAAAGCCTTTGATTCGATCGAAACCTGGGCCGTGCTGAAGTCTCTTCTATATCAGGGTGTTAAAGTGCTTGTACGAGAACGCCACTGGGGCAGAAAGATTCTCGACGCAGCGTGGGCAGGCCCCTACAAGGTGGACTGACGACTTAGAACGAGTCGCGGGAAACCGTTGGATGCGGGCAGCGCAAGACCGGCGTGGAAATCCTTGGGGGAGGCCTTTGTCCAGCAGTGGACGTCTTCCGGCTGATATGATGGTGATGATGATGGGGTGCCCAGTGCTATTGATGGTATTAAAATAAAAGTTTTCATTAGACGTAATCTGATTTGACGGCCTTGTTCACATAATCCTCTAGTCTGAACGCTATAATATCATAGACCCTTATTCAACTCGTGCGAATCCGGGAGGGGTAGCAGTATAAGGTATTAAATATTTTTGTTTTTATTTTCTCGCCTGTTGAGTGTCAAACCATGGTCAACACTAACTGCAGAACAAAACGGACCGAGCCCGTAAAGCGGCCGTCAGGCTCTGGAGCGCCGTGCACTTCGCGAGCGCGGCGGGCCGGCTGGCGGTGCTGGCGCGCTACGTGGCGGGCGCGGGCCGCGCGCCGACGCCCGCGCTGCAGCTGCTCGGCCTCGCGCTGCGGGACGCGCCCGCCGAGCGCCCCGACGACACCTGGGACGACTTCTTCCGCGCCGTCGCGGCCGGCCAGCTCGGGTGAGACGCGCGCCCGAGCCAGGCCAACGGGGCTGATTATATTCTCACATTCATCGTGTATAACGTTTTTATTTACCATAGAATGACTTCAAAGTATCATTCCGACAAAACCAGCGTCGTTAAATCGTTTCTAGATTTATTTTATTGTAAGATCATTTACAGGTCACCTTAGAAAGCTTAAACAGTTCAGTTTTCATTAGTCACCGGTGTACACGCCAGTGTCCGTGGGTACGTAATGTGCGGGCGTGCCGGCAGGAGCGCGGCCGTCACGTTCCCGATGGTGTGGCGCGCGGTCAGCGCCGCCGCGCAGTACGGCGCCTTCGCCGTGCAGCTGCTGCGCTGGTGGGACGCGCGCCGCCCGCTGGCGCTGCACCACCTGCCCGCGCCGCCGCCGCCGCAGGTACCGCGCCTACTCGTGCACGCCACCCGCACGCCACAGTACAGATATGTTAAGTAAGGTTGCCTGTGCAGCGCGCGGACGCGCCGGCGCCCAACGTGTGCCCCGTGTGCCGCCAGCGCTGGCGCGTGCCCACCGTGCTGCCGGTCTCCGGGTGAGTACTCGTCGCTGTGGCACCCGAGTGTCAGCCGAGCCGGCCGCTAACCCGCCTGCGCCTGTGCGCCCGCAGCTTGGTGTTCTGCTACACGTGCGCCGCGCGCGCCGTGCGGGCGGGCGGGGCGTGCCCCGTGACGCGCGCGCCCGCCGCGCCCGCCTCGCTGCGGCGCCTGTACCTCGACCCGTAGCCGCCGGCGCCCCCGCGGCGCCTGTACCTCGACCCGTAGCCGCCGGCCACCGCTGCGACGGGCGAGTCGTCCGTGTAGTTCGTCCGTCCGTCATAGACATTTTTTTAACTTTTTACTTTACTTTATACTTTATTGTACACCACAAGGAGAAAAAGAATACAAAATCAAGGATACATACATAATAAAAGTAGCATACAAATTTGGCGACCTTATCGCTACATAGCGATCTCTTCCAGGCAACCAACGGATTAAGAGATAACTCATAGGATATGAGGTAGGTGGTGCTCTAATAATAATTAAAATAATATTAATATATGATTAAACAAACTAATAAATAAATGTAAATATAAAATACATATAATATATATCAATAAATAAATTATATTATAAATACATATATAATTACAAGTATACAATATAAATACATACTATAAACAATAAGAACGAATAAAAACGATAAGTCCTCAAACATAGCAGAAAAAAATTAATAATAATAAAAATAAAATATTTAATTAGTGGTGATAAGGCATTTGAGACAAAAAGTGATCTTTCACAAGTTTTTTAAAAGTGTATATGGATTTAGCCTCCCGAATATTTAAAGGAAGGTCATTCCAGAGCTTAATAGCCTGAACTGTAAAAGAATTATTATAAAAAGATGAGTTATGTTCAGGCACCCTTAAAATCCATCTCTTCGCAGAACGAAGAACTTCTCCAGGATTCCCTAAAAATAAAAACTTCTCCTTCAATCCCCCTTGGATTACCAGCGTGAAACAACACACAGTACAGTATAGATAAGATGTGCATATTCCGGCGAAGTCGAATGGGTAACCAATTAAGACATATTTGCGTAATCCAAATATAAACCGAATAAATGTATTTTGTAGTCTCTCAAGCTTATTTGACTGGTCTTCGGTTAAGTCAACAAAGCTTGCGTCAGCATAATCAAGGATAGGAAGGAGTAGAGTCTGTGCGAGCATAATTTTGGTAGGAATTGGAAGAAAATGTCGAATACAACGCAAAGACCTCAGCGCAACAAACATCTTCCTGCTGATTTCATTTACATGGCGAGTCCAGCTAAGAGTATTGTCAAGGAAAACTCCCAAGTTTTAACGCAGTCGCAATAAGGGATGACAATATTGTCAAACATTATTGATGGCAAGGAAGACCAGTCGACTTTTGATAATTGTTTCCGGCTACCAATAATTATGGATTGTCTTTTTAATTAGTACTTCACATTTCGTGAAGCGCTGCTCGCTTTTCCTCCGACATGGAGATCGGAGCCCTTGTCTATTTTTTATAGTGTATCAACCTGGGGCATTCGGTCAGAACTACAAGGTACCTAGAAACTACAAGACATCTGTCTGGGGGCTGCGCCGGTCGAGGAAGGGGGGGAGGTCGAATGGCAGATCCTAGGAGACTTGGATCTCTTAATCTGGGCCTGGATAAATAGCGCATATTTTGAAACAATCATGTGCTTGTGTTACGTGAAAGCGTCGCTATCAGTACTGAGCGGGTCTGGCTCGAGCCGCGACGGCAGCTAAGGGCCATCACGAAGGGAACGGCTAGTATTGTACGAAATTGTATGCTCACCAGTACTGTAAGTTTGTGCAGTTTCAGCTGTATCGATTGTAGGGAACTACAATTCTGTTGCAAATTTCGACTCAAACATACAAACAAGTAAATTGAAATAAAACAAGTATTCATTTTTACTGTATGAGATACAAACATTTTGAAGCTCTAATTACCGTTCTATTGAATTTTTGAAGGCAATATTCAAGACCTTTACTACTTATAAGAATTTCCATAGATTTACTTATATAATAATAATAGGTGACAGTTTATTTTTGTAAATATTGTATAAAATAGTTATATAATTTTTTTTCAATTTTATGTTATTTATCTGTAGGTGTATTTATGGAAAAGACGAACTAAAAATATAATGTGTTCCAAGAGGGCTGTGGTCTTAATGTTTAGTGATTTATAAATGTTGGTATTAAATATGTTGTAATAAAACATTTTTTTTTATTTTTATTCAAATATTACATATCATATTACATACAAAAAATACTTATAAACTAACTATATGTATGTTAATAAAGTACAAAAATGTAAAAAAATGTTAAATAAAAAACTATTATTTATTACATATCGTTTATATTATTCTTAATGTACAATCAATAGATCAATCACGCGCAGTCTAACTTTGCCGGTAGAATTAAGGTTCTCCAACACCTCCGATTATAAAACTATTATAGTCGGAGGACAGACACGCGAATAGCGCATGTTTAACAGTAAAATCGTAAAGACAATCAACAATATTTACATCGGCTAACTTATCACCTGCAACCCTCGCTTTTATCCCCAAATATTATCTGTACAGCCTCTAGTGATATACCTGCTTTAAAATATACATAGTTTTTAATTTATTATGATAACGATTAGCAAAACAAAAAGTAGAAGTGCAACTCAAATACGCGTACTTTACGCCTTAAAACTGAACCCGTTTGGATACCAACTCAAAATTTATAATTAATAACACTCAATTATAGATAAATACATAACCCTACTATTACTTAATAATTAAATATCTATTTCGCTCTTTTTGTCATCATTAATGTGACATACTAAAGAAAAAGACAGCACTGTTTTCCTCACAATATAATTAAATATGTTGGAAAAGCCGGATTTTGATAGTTACTTTAAATAAATGTAATAAAATGAACTAAGTAAAATTATCTTGACGAGATTTTTTTACTAGATATATTTTATAATGTTATTTTTAATTTATGAATCAATTCAATATATATTTTAAACTTATATAGTATGGTATCATAAATTTCGCGTTTTAGGTTTGAAATATAAAACATTACAAATATTCAACATCATTCGCCAAAACCCCACACAAGTAATGGTGGGACAGCTGTCTTCCGTTCTGCGCCATTAGAACTACCCTAGATATCTTGCCTCTCAGCAGAACAGGCCTCGGAGGGAAAGTCGAATTCACTTCTACGGGTGGAAGGCTTTCCACATATTGGTTCAACTCTTCCCTTGTCTTAAAGCCTTTATCGCCGTAGTAGGACTTGCCCTCCTCAAGGTCGACGATCTCCCAAGGCTTAGAAGTTTCAAAATAACCACCATCGCCCTAAAATTATAAAAAGAAACATTTACACACCATCATCTCCATGGTTATCTATACATGTAATAAAAATTTTATTGATCGCAGTCTGTACAAAAAACAGATTTGAGTAAAACTATTACCGGGGCCTTTATAGGAAAGGGAGGCTTTGAACGCCAATTATCTTGTCACGGGGTGTCCTACACTACGTTTGCCTAAGCGTGGTTTCCACTCTAACACGTGTCGGCTCTATCGGCCATAAATGCGCCTGGAGACATGACCAGTCCACTTCCACTTCAGCGAGCTAATTCTCCGTGCGAGCGAACTAATATTGATGACTTTAGTTCTCTGGCGAATGTCCTCATTTTGAATTCTATCTGCCAGAGAAACCCCAAGCGAATGTGGGATCGACAATTCAAAAATATGACGCAACCTCCCGAATGACGCGCAGCCCAAACGTATTCCTCTTTTGGTCTCCTTCTCAAAGTTGTGCCGGCCAAGTTGTATAGTTTGGCCCAGCCATTTACGACCACTGGTCCCGGGGATACAAATTGGTTTGTCATGTGTAATGTGTTAGCAATTTATATTAATGCCACGTCCGTTCCAAGCGTCTTGAAGACGTCCTCCAATGCATTGGTAAAAAAAATTCGGTGAGATTACATCTCCCTGCCTTACCCTGCGATGCATTTGGATTGATCTTGAGCTCTGATCTAATCTGATCTCTGACGGTCATGGTTGCAGCTTCGTACAAATACTCCAACACCTGTTAACACCGACAGTCAATTAGGCATCTCTGCATGGATTCCAGAACAGCCCAGGTCTCGATGGTATCGAAGGCTTTTTCGTAGTCCACAAACGCTAGGCATAGAGGCTGATTATATTCCTCGGTCTTCTGTATTATTTGCCTAAGTGTGTATATGTGGTCTCCAGGTACTGAAGCCTTTTCGAAACCCAGCCTCCTTAACGGGTTGGAAGTCATCGAATTTTCGGGCAAGACGATTCGTGATTACGTGAAAACAACTTGTAAATATGGCTTAAAAGTAAAATGGGGCGTTAGTTTTTCAGAAGAGCTTTATCACCCTTCTTGAAAAACAGCACCACCTCACTTCTGCTCCATGTCGAATACAACACGATTGTGAAGGACGGAATTAAAGATATTAGCCAGCTCTCTCAGAACGGGTGTGTCTCCTGCTTTAAAAAGCTCTGAGGTAATTCCGTTATCTCCTGGAGCCTTTTTGTTTCCAAGTTGTCCGTGAGCAATCCTAATCTCGCCCAAATCGATGTCGGGAAGATCGTCTGATATTCACTCGTCTTGTGTCACGCCTTATTAGTTTTTTTAACCTTCCTGTTTAGTGCCTGACACTCAGATGGTGTCATATTCTGCTGTTCTCGTCTCCTCGTCATCTCGTTCAGAGTCTCGCCTGTGGTGTCCGAGGCGCGCGGTGAGCACGGAGGCGAGCGCGCCGCCCACCTACCTCGAAGGCGGACACGGCGTAGTGGTGTCCGAGGCGCGCGGTGAGCACGGAGGCGAGCGCGCCGCCCACCTACCTCGAAGGCGGACACGGCGTAGTGGTGTCCGAGGCGCGCGGTGAGCACGGAGGCGAGCGCGCCGCCCACCTACCTCGAAGGCGGACACGGCGTAGTGGTGTCCGAGGCGCGCGGTGAGCACGGAGGCGAGCGCGCCGCCCACCTACCTCGAAGGCGGACACGGCGTAGTGGTGTCCGAGGCGCGCGGTGAGCACGGAGGCGAGCGCGCCGGCGCGCGTGACGAGCGGCGCGCCGCCCACGTAGCGGTTGGCGGACTCGAAGCTGGGCGCGGCGCGCCACTGCGCCAGCCGCCCGTCGCTCGACACCAGCAGGATGCGCTTGCTCCGGTTCAGGAACACCTGCGCGACCATCTACAATGTTAGCAGCGCCGGCCTCTTGGGCTGTGTCGCATAGTCTACTGCAATACTAACTCTTATGCCTGTCATTACACCGACTTACCTACCATTTAAACAAAGCAATTCGATTTTTTGCGGTTTGACGGTAAAATAATTGACGATGGTGTTAGTGCAGAGTAAAGCTTGCCTTAGGGTGAGGTACTCGTACATTAGGCGTATGCTGCGTGCATGTACATAATTATATGACCTTCTCGGCGGTGTTCTCGTCGAGGCGCACGAAGGCGAGGTCCTCTAACGGCGCGAGCAGGTCCGGTGTGAACACGTCGCAATAGTGGTGCGTGGTCCGCGACATCTGTTCTACCTGTATTCAGTTGTTACTTATTTATTATTACGGTACAAAGTATAAGATAAATGATAATGCGCATTTAGACGCCTATTCTCAACGAAGACTAAAGCCAACGGCACATATTAAAGTGCAAAAGAGTATGCGCGAGCAGAAGTTCACATTGTATTCCTTAATTCTCTCACCGGAAAGAGTTAAGGCGTTATTGTTGCTATATCAACTATATCTTCTCTATCTATCTCATGAAAGATATTGGATGAGTTCATAGACAATTTAGTACTTTTATTTTTCTGACATATTCCTAACATCGAGGAAGGTAATATAATTTATAATTCATATGTAATTTTATCTACGAATATTTTGTTTAAATTCAATGTTGACGATTATCAAAACACTACGTATACCTACTTAGAACAGAACTGAAAATAATTTCCTACACCAATACAGTTATTGGTCAGTACCTGTTCTGGCGTGGCGCAGTGAATAGGAAGTACAGAGCCGAAGGTAGCAAACTTCTTGCCGTCTCGCTCATGCAGATCAGCTGGTATGTGCATCTCCTCCACCAAACCCTTGTAAACGTCGTTCAGAACTGTTCTTTTCGTCATCGTATTCTGAAATAGAAAAAAAATCACAAAACAATGTATAATAATATAATTTAACGTAACATATTTATAAAACGCTATTAAAATGTAGGTAGATCTCATTCACTCTTCGCTACGATAGATTACACTTAGTTAATTCCGTATCATTATTGTTAAGTGTAGTAAGTAGGTACCTGCCGATATTGAGCAGTGGAGAATTTACATTATTTTAATTACATTATAAAATATATATATATATATATATATATTAACCATCCGTTACATCGCCAAGCGCCACCAAACTTAGGAACTAGAATGTTATGTCCCTTGTGCCTGTAGTTACACTGGCTCACTCACCCTTTAAACTGTTACAAAACAAAACTATACTAAGTATTACTGTTTGGTAGTAGAATATGTTACGAACGGGGGGTTATGCCTAAGCAGTATTATTTCACAAAATAATGATTAATACCAAGTCGTCGGATAATAGAGCCAAGAAATGTATTACCTTCATAAAATGATCGTCAAGATATGAAGATTAATAACCACTGCTAAATAATAAGTAAGTAAATACATAGAGCAGTAGTTTTACCTAACATGTGGAGATTTCAGAGTCAGTTACTTATCGTCCTTAAATGAATGATTGATTTTAAAATAATCATATTTATCTTGTTCTAATATAACAGAAGTTACTTTTATATGATTGAATCCAATGAATACATTGCGACAGTTTGTGGTTTGAGGTCTGATATGAATATTTTTTGTAAAATACCAAACTTATTATGTTAATGATAGAAACTTCGACTACGCAAACATTTTTGATCAAACTTTGCCAAATCTATAGCATATTACTTATATGTTAAAGAAGTAACGTACATAACATCTTTATGATTTACGAGTTACGAACATATTATTAGGATATAATTTTAATAGAATGGCTACAAAAAGTCCGCAATTTTCAGCAATTTAACTTAGTTTGTGCACTATAGGTCAATATGTTTTTGTCGGATTTAAAAATTGAACTTTATTATACACCTGTAGTTATTTTTATAAAATTATTAACAATAAAATAATACTTTTTACTTAAAAAGCAAGAGAATAACGTTTAAATTTTATTTCTATAGGTACTTAAATTAAAAAAAAACAATTTGAATTTTAGGTTAGGTTGAATTTCGGTTCGGACAACGGCAAAGTATAATTATTTTATATAGAGCACCAACTGTGCTTATATTTGCAATAATTAGAAAAAATAACGTTAACTTTAGATCAATTTATTTTGTCACACGTCAAATCGTGCAGAAATTAGCTAAGTACAACTTTACTAATTAAAGAATTCTTTATGTCGACTCCGTTTCAGTTGTATTCAATGATTTGGTCATTTTATTGTTTCTTTTTCTATGATATTTATCTACTATAATTTAAGACTAGAAACGCGTAGCTGAAATAAGTGATCGTATAAAAAACTAGATTTTAAATCATAATATCACTCGTGTCGTGCTGCGATTGTTCTTGAATGTGTAATATTTGTTAATCGTGTATTAATCTTTTGAAATATTATGTTAGTATGTATTTACAAATTGAAAACGAACTAATTTGTGTACACGAATCATTGCTTAGTACAGATAAAATACTTTTCTATGTTACAAGAGGTGTTTACGCCGATCTAATATCGGGGTATCAAACGGTAAATGAAACTAAGGAAGAGCTTTCCACTGTTCATACTGTAATTTATATTATCTGATCAATTTAACAAAATCACTTTTACATTATGTATATTCAGTAGCGAATCTAGACAGCGCGATTCAGGAAACTGACAGAAGTTATTACTGCCATCTATCGCTACCGAGTAGTATCGCATGCCATTATACAAGAGGTTAACAATGTTATATTTAATATATTACTTATTTATAGTTCAATTTATACAAATTGAACTGTATTTTTTTCCACTACCCTAAGTTAAGTTTTGAAAAATAGGGCGTCGATAACACATACATACATTAATATACGATAAACCACATTGGTGAAAATTTATGCACTTGACAAAACAACCAAATAGAATAAAAGTTTCCAAAGTATTTCAGAATACATGTATATTATTTAATATTGGGTCTTTTGCAGGAATATCTCGCGTCTCGATAAAAACAAACATATTACTTTTTAAATTATGATAAATACAAAAAAAACAATAGTTCAAAGATTGCCGGACAGTATTGGACTCGGAGAAGTTTGGGCGTTCGAGCGCCTTATGATCGACCTTTTAGATAAATTACACACCTGCATGGATTAATCTTAGATACTTATAGAAATTTGTATTTGTACGCTTTGTAATTGTATGGCTTCTCGCATTGATTGAGTCAAAACATTGATAGCTAGATTTCTGCTACACACCGTCCACCAACAAACAGAAGGTGGTACACGAGTCGTATTCGATATTTGCTTACAAAAATTAAAGAGGCTTTGCAAACTACGTATTAGCTAGTAGGTAATAAAATAATTATATAGGTGTACAAATAAGTTTCCGCCGTTTTTTATCAAAAATTGGGCTTTTCTCCTTTAAAGAACGGAACCTCATGGCTTATTCAAAGTATTGTCTATTACTAGTCACTACTTTTCCCTATCTTACTGGCAGTATACGGATACCGCATCGGAAGAACGCTTCGTCTTTTGAGGCTATCCACGAATCGATGGAATTTTTGGTATCTTCATATGATAAGTAGTGCTGCTCAGATACGCCATCGACCGGAACAAGTGGTACTCGGAAGGGGCAATGTCTGGTGAATACGGCGGGTGGAGTAGAACTTCTCATGTTTTTGCTGATACAGCGGCCGTTTTTTCTTCAGGGCTCGGCTTAATCTCGTCTATTGTGTTTGACTTCTTGATTCGACTTTGAAGCATTTCCACATTATCCCCAGGATTTCCTTTTCTTTAGGCTATCAAAGTGGATCCATTTTTCATTATCAGTGTCTATACTATGCAAAAACCCCTGTGTTTATGCCTGGCAAGCAGGTTTTCTCACGTGAAGAATCGGCGTTTAATGCTCAATCGGCGTTCAGTTCATATGGGACCCAATTCCCTTGCTTTTGGATTATTTCAAACGATTTTAAGCGATGTGAAATTGCTTGTTGAGTTTCTCCTAATGTGACTGCAAGTTCTTCTTGCAATTTCTTACAATAATGCCTCCAATTCCTTATATTTGTACACTTGCGGCCTTCCGCTGCCTTCTTTGTAAAAGATGCGCATCTGCTGCAGATTTCTTCAAACTAAAGAAGTAAATCAAAATTTCCCGCAAATGACGCTTATTTGGCTCAAAACTAGACATTTCCAGGTGAAGAAAAATATGTAAAGCTGATACAAAATCACTTATAGTACGAAATTACCGTGTTGCATCACCACTGTTGTCCATCTTTTGTCAAACGGCAGAAACTTATTTGTACACCTAATATATATAATTAAATTACCGACGTTAATCCACCATCGCCCATAAACACAGGAACTATCATAAGTGCTTTTTTTTGAATCGATAATACGCCACAACGAGATCTGAATTATTATTGGCTGTTGAATATTTTTTTAAGGACATGGTAAAAAAAAAGTCCCTACAAACGGTAACAATAATGCGCAAACTATTCGAATTTATTTTTGGATATAGTAGTTGATAATAAGATCCCGATCACCGAACTACGCCAGGTTACATAGGTAGGTACGCCGTACATCCAACTTAGTGTCATTTTCACGAATTTTGTTCACCTTAAAGGTTCACTATATTTTACGTATGATATTGCTTGATGTTCGGATATCGTGTGGAATACACGATCATGATCACACGAATCAAAAGGAAGCAAAATATATCTCCTAAAACCTTAATTGATATATATAAATCATAATAAACCTTTATTGATCTTACTTAATTTTATTATTATGTTCATATTTTACCTGTGTGATTTTATGTACTTATATAAATCTTTGTTAAATATTAGTGATTGTGTAATTATTATTAATGAAACGTCAGCTGATCTATGTATCGTTCTATATTAGTATTTTATAAGTGTCATCTCAATGTATTTCCTTAAATTAATAAATAAATTCGGTCTTACTTACAGCTACAAAAGATTTTTAACGAAACGATATTCTAACACGCAATCAACAGACACACTGGCGTGTATTAAATAGTTCAGTTTATTGTGCTGATAACGTCTTGCGATATCAGTAGTTGACTCAATGTCTTATTTACGACAAAATAAACGTTACAATTTAATTGTGAATTCGATCCAAGCATCGACCATCTTAAAATTATCTAGCAACCATGTGCAGTAGGTAATGTTAACAAAGGATCTGCGTCACATTGCGGACTAACCAATCGCATCGCATTTTGATAATTTCAATTGCGCATCTGGAGTTAGTCGATTTGAGATTATTTTACAAAAAGATTCGAAGTGAAAATATGTTTAGTTTTGCGTTACAGCACATCGCACTTTATAGGAAACGATCGTTATGTCTAAATGATTTATCACATGTCTAAAACTTCATTTGTCATTCAATTTTAAATATTTTATAATAAACTAAAACAGTATATACTAATGTAGTAATATAGTATATACATAAATACAAAATAGATTCGTACGAATTTAACAAGCAAAAACAAATCCTACCAATATGTTTCCTGGCTCCCTAAACAAATACCATTCGTTTGCCGTGGCGTGGGTCTGGGATAACTTTTTTGCAACCCCTACAAAAATAACTAAAAATTATAAAAATATTTTAAAAAGAAAATGACGTATTTAAAATGAATAAAACTAATTGTATTAGCGGTTACACTGAATTTCCTTGATTATTTTCTGTACTAATTTTCCTTTGGGATTACTCGAAGAGTAATTTTTTTTAATTAGTTGTTGTGGTAATAAAAACTATAAGACCTAAAAAAATTACTAAGGGGACACTTACCTATTTTTTAATATCAAATTGAGAGTTAATCTAAGGACCGTCGAACAGAAACTACCCAAGTTTGAGTCGGTTTGATTCACAAGCACAACAACAACTATGAACTGTCGAGAATCGAGAATTAAGATCTGCGGACTACGACAGCTGTATTTGGTGTAACGGCGAGAAACTGTCATATTTCTCTTTCGCACCAACAAAAAATAAGCAACGAAACAGAGAGATGGTTAATTGAAAGGTATTCCTTTAGAGACTTTTCGAAAATTTTCATCAAATAGGATAATTCATGTTGAGATTCGATAGCCGGCACATGTTTCAAACAGGGTTGATTCAAAAATTTGGGCATTTATTTATTTTGTAAAAGAATATTTTTATTTTTGATATTTACTTTCATATACATATAGGTATACTTATATTATATTACATCTTCTTAGTAAATAAAAAACGACAAAGTACATTTTATAAATCCTAATTTCTGGTATAGTATTTTTAATATGAGTTAACCTGTATTACGGAAATTATTTTAAATCACATATCAAAATATTTAACAAATACTTATAACGCTGGTAATAAATATAATATAAATTTAAATAAAATTATTCCATATCTTTAGGTTTCCTTAAACAAATATATAACAAAACTACTTATAAAAATTAAAAAGGCCTTGCGTTATTTAAAAAGAAGTAAAGCGCACTTGCTTATGAATATTTTTACAAATCACTCACCGCATAGCTTTTCGCTTCAACACATAATACAAATAAACTCTGTAAGATAAATATTTTAATCTGTCTACACATCGTCTTGTGAAGGAATAGAATACAAAATGAGCTTCGTCTACTCGTTTTATTATATTATATTACATCATAAGATGATAATCATAATTTAGGGAAATCACCAAACATTAATAAAGTTACTTTTCGTTATACTTAATATTATAAGATTTCTACGAATCAAGCTAGTGTCAAGTGTGGAATAATACAATATATGCCTATTTAGATGTACATACACAATTTATATTAATATGTATACAGATAGATGAGTAATACATTTAGAAATAGCAATATATATGAACATTAAACATAAAAGTAGAACCAGGCGATATATGTGCTGTTTTCGTTTTTCTTAATGTATACCAAACACGGTGACATATGATTATCATATACGTATATAATATTGTTTTTATATGACACGATAACTTATATTTTCTACATTGCAATATACTAGGTCACGGTTGTAAAAGCGGCTAGGTTATAAGGACCTAGACTCGTAGGAAATTTGAAAATTTTTAAACTCTCCACGATAAGCCTTTGGTCCTGCGCCTGAAATCTCTCTCTGGCCGTGTCGTATTACGGTCCCAACGGGTTATGAGAGTGAAAGATTAGAGTGTCTATGTTTGACACCGACGTAAGGACTGTCGTATCTCCGCGCAGTTTGTAATTTGTTCGAAGGTAGCGCTTTGTGCAAGTCTATCTGAGTCCCCCCCCCCCCATTTATTTCTTATTCTACCGCCAAACAACAATACTTAGTAATGTTGTGTTTTGGTTTGAAAGGTGAGTGAGAGTAACTGCAGGCGCTATAACATCTTAGTTGCCAAGATTGGTAGCACATTGCTTAGGGATGGTTAATATTTCTTCTACCATCAGGTGGCCCTTTTGTCAGTCAAAACAGTCCCTACCTACTTTAAATTTAAAAAAGTTTGGTCGTAATATATAATCACATCAACATAAGTAGAGTTTACTATCTCATCATTTAATAAGTAACTGTAGAGGCGCAGGCGCCAACTAGCCCCGCGTGTTTTACTCTTACTTTCAGTATTCAAAATGATTGTGATGATCTCACATTTGCACTAATGTGACTGCAAGTTCTTCTTGCAATTTCTTACAATAATGCCTCCAATTCCTTATATTTGTACACTTGCGGCCTTCCGCTGCCTTCTTTGTAAAAGATGCGCATCTGCTGCAGATTTCTTCAAACTAAAGAAGTAAATCAAAATTTCCCGCAAATGACGCTTATTTGGCTCAAAACTAGACATTTCCAGGTGAAGAAAAATATGTAAAGCTGATACAAAATCACTTATAGTACGAAATTACCGTGTTGCATCACCACTGTTGTCCATCTTTTGTCAAACGGCAGAAACTTATTTGTACACCTAATATATATAATTAAATTACCGACGTTAATCCACCATCGCCCATAAACACAGGAACTATCATAAGTGCTTTTTTTTGAATCGATAATACGCCACAACGAGATCTGAATTATTATTGGCTGTTGAATATTTTTTTAAGGACATGGTAAAAAAAAAGTCCCTACAAACGGTAACAATAATGCGCAAACTATTCGAATTTATTTTTGGATATAGTAGTTGATAATAAGATCCCGATCACCGAACTACGCCAGGTTACATAGGTAGGTACGCCGTACATCCAACTTAGTGTCATTTTCACGAATTTTGTTCACCTTAAAGGTTCACTATATTTTACGTATGATATTGCTTGATGTTCGGATATCGTGTGGAATACACGATCATGATCACACGAATCAAAAGGAAGCAAAATATATCTCCTAAAACCTTAATTGATATATATAAATCATAATAAACCTTTATTGATCTTACTTAATTTTATTATTATGTTCATATTTTACCTGTGTGATTTTATGTACTTATATAAATCTTTGTTAAATATTAGTGATTGTGTAATTATTATTAATGAAACGTCAGCTGATCTATGTATCGTTCTATATTAGTATTTTATAAGTGTCATCTCAATGTATTTCCTTAAATTAATAAATAAATTCGGTCTTACTTACAGCTACAAAAGATTTTTAACGAAACGATATTCTAACACGCAATCAACAGACACACTGGCGTGTATTAAATAGTTCAGTTTATTGTGCTGATAACGTCTTGCGATATCAGTAGTTGACTCAATGTCTTATTTACGACAAAATAAACGTTACAATTTAATTGTGAATTCGATCCAAGCATCGACCATCTTAAAATTATCTAGCAACCATGTGCAGTAGGTAATGTTAACAAAGGATCTGCGTCACATTGCGGACTAACCAATCGCATCGCATTTTGATAATTTCAATTGCGCATCTGGAGTTAGTCGATTTGAGATTATTTTACAAAAAGATTCGAAGTGAAAATATGTTTAGTTTTGCGTTACAGCACATCGCACTTTATAGGAAACGATCGTTATGTCTAAATGATTTATCACATGTCTAAAACTTCATTTGTCATTCAATTTTAAATATTTTATAATAAACTAAAACAGTATATACTAATGTAGTAATATAGTATATACATAAATACAAAATAGATTCGTACGAATTTAACAAGCAAAAACAAATCCTACCAATATGTTTCCTGGCTCCCTAAACAAATACCATTCGTTTGCCGTGGCGTGGGTCTGGGATAACTTTTTTGCAACCCCTACAAAAATAACTAAAAATTATAAAAATATTTTAAAAAGAAAATGACGTATTTAAAATGAATAAAACTAATTGTATTAGCGGTTACACTGAATTTCCTTGATTATTTTCTGTACTAATTTTCCTTTGGGATTACTCGAAGAGTAATTTTTTTTAATTAGTTGTTGTGGTAATAAAAACTATAAGACCTAAAAAAATTACTAAGGGGACACTTACCTATTTTTTAATATCAAATTGAGAGTTAATCTAAGGACCGTCGAACAGAAACTACCCAAGTTTGAGTCGGTTTGATTCACAAGCACAACAACAACTATGAACTGTCGAGAATCGAGAATTAAGATCTGCGGACTACGACAGCTGTATTTGGTGTAACGGCGAGAAACTGTCATATTTCTCTTTCGCACCAACAAAAAATAAGCAACGAAACAGAGAGATGGTTAATTGAAAGGTATTCCTTTAGAGACTTTTCGAAAATTTTCATCAAATAGGATAATTCATGTTGAGATTCGATAGCCGGCACATGTTTCAAACAGGGTTGATTCAAAAATTTGGGCATTTATTTATTTTGTAAAAGAATATTTTTATTTTTGATATTTACTTTCATATACATATAGGTATACTTATATTATATTACATCTTCTTAGTAAATAAAAAACGACAAAGTACATTTTATAAATCCTAATTTCTGGTATAGTATTTTTAATATGAGTTAACCTGTATTACGGAAATTATTTTAAATCACATATCAAAATATTTAACAAATACTTATAACGCTGGTAATAAATATAATATAAATTTAAATAAAATTATTCCATATCTTTAGGTTTCCTTAAACAAATATATAACAAAACTACTTATAAAAATTAAAAAGGCCTTGCGTTATTTAAAAAGAAGTAAAGCGCACTTGCTTATGAATATTTTTACAAATCACTCACCGCATAGCTTTTCGCTTCAACACATAATACAAATAAACTCTGTAAGATAAATATTTTAATCTGTCTACACATCGTCTTGTGAAGGAATAGAATACAAAATGAGCTTCGTCTACTCGTTTTATTATATTATATTACATCATAAGATGATAATCATAATTTAGGGAAATCACCAAACATTAATAAAGTTACTTTTCGTTATACTTAATATTATAAGATTTCTACGAATCAAGCTAGTGTCAAGTGTGGAATAATACAATATATGCCTATTTAGATGTACATACACAATTTATATTAATATGTATACAGATAGATGAGTAATACATTTAGAAATAGCAATATATATGAACATTAAACATAAAAGTAGAACCAGGCGATATATGTGCTGTTTTCGTTTTTCTTAATGTATACCAAACACGGTGACATATGATTATCATATACGTATATAATATTGTTTTTATATGACACGATAACTTATATTTTCTACATTGCAATATACTAGGTCACGGTTGTAAAAGCGGCTAGGTTATAAGGACCTAGACTCGTAGGAAATTTGAAAATTTTTAAACTCTCCACGATAAGCCTTTGGTCCTGCGCCTGAAATCTCTCTCTGGCCGTGTCGTATTACGGTCCCAACGGGTTATGAGAGTGAAAGATTAGAGTGTCTATGTTTGACACCGACGTAAGGACTGTCGTATCTCCGCGCAGTTTGTAATTTGTTCGAAGGTAGCGCTTTGTGCAAGTCTATCTGAGTACCCCCCCCCCCATTTATTTCTTATTCTACCGCCAAACAACAATACTTAGTAATGTTGTGTTTTGGTTTGAAAGGTGAGTGAGAGTAACTGCAGGCGCTATAACATCTTAGTTGCCAAGATTGGTAGCACATTGCTTAGGGATGGTTAATATTTCTTCTACCATCAGGTGGCCCTTTTGTCAGTCAAAACAGTCCCTACCTACTTTAAATTTAAAAAAGTTTGGTCGTAATATATAATCACATCAACATAAGTAGAGTTTACTATCTCATCATTTAATAAGTAACTGTAGAGGCGCAGGCGCCAACTAGCCCCGCGTGTTTTACTCTTACTTTCAGTATTCAAAATGATTGTGATGATCTCACATTTGCACTGTAAGAAATATAAATCCCGAACCTTAGTAATTTGAGTCACCGGCATGACAACAGTATATTTTAATATAAGCAGATTGCTATGATGCAACTGAAAAAGCAACACCCCAGTTCTAACGGATTGACTTTGCATGCCAGCAGAATTAAACAGAAATAAATTCTACCTTTGTTTTATTAAAATAAATTAAATTGAAGTGTATTTGATATCAAAATAACTGCGATATTTATGTTAATTTGACTTTTTGTAAGCTATCAAAACAAATACTATAATTATTATATATTTTTGTAAGTATTTTGTCTTTTCTAAATCGGTTGAGCTTATCAAAAGTTATATTATATTAAATTTTATCGCCATTTTTAGCCATTTAAGTAAGTTAATTATCATTATCGCTACCAACTATTGCTTTCACGATTTTTCGAAATTCCCGTTGGTTCGAAAAAAAAACAATGTTTTGCGTCCATTAATTTTGCTAGGCTTAAGACCTTTTAAACTTCCATGTACAATACAAATATATCGCGGATAAATCCGCAGGATACTAGTAGGTAGGTTATTAATAATTAAGATTTTAAATAAAATTTTAAATATTAAAATAATTTTGTTAATCTCGCTTAAAAATAATATCTAAGGAGGATATGGAGTGCATAGAACCTTACATGAGATTAAAAACAGGACAAGCAATAAAATCCCACTGGGTGATAGGAAAGATCACATTTTTTATTTTCAAATTTCCATTTTCATCTTAATTGTTATAGCCATTTCAACTTTGTAATTTATATTACTTCCGCATCTTATATTAAATTGACAACCCTATCAATTCATAACATAATTACATTCAAATTTGAAAAGAATTAATGTAAAATATATTTTATTGCAACGTAATACAATTTATATTACCAAAAAGGCATAGATTGGAACATGTTGAACGGGATTTCCCTTATTGCATCGAAAAATAGTATAAAGAAAAAAGTTAATGTTTGTTTATGGTGATTGAACCAACGTCATACACAAAAAAAAATTTATTACGTCAATGTCTGTTTTTTAATACGTATTAATTATAATTAATAATGTCAAATACTGAATCTGGCAAGATGTACAATTTTTTAGACTGCATTTGGGATAAATTATTTAATGATTATTAATTCATATAACGTGTAAAAATTTGTTAAATAAGTATTTCTTCTTCTTTGTCTGAAGTGTTGGATTTTATTCGAAAATATTTTTTTTTATGGAGATAGGTGGTACATAATAGATTACATAGGGGAACACATAGGGGATTCTTGAACTATAGACAAGTTTTTTTTATTTTTATAAGAATAAAATAAATATTGCACAAAGGTAACGCAAATACATATTGAGTTTTAATATGCGATTTCATTGTTAAATCTGTTTTTTTTTCGTCTTGTTTTTTGTGTTATAGCTAGGCGGACGAGCAATCGAGCCATCTGATGGTAAGTAGCCACCACCGCCCATAAAAATTGGCGATGTAAGAAATATTAACCAATCCTTACGTCACCAATGCGTCACCAACATTGATAAATATGATATTAAGTTCCTTGTGCTTGCAGTTACACTGGCTCACTCATCCTTATAACCGGAACGCAACAGTACTAAGTATAACTGTTGAGCATTAGAATATATATATTTTTATATTTGCCGGGAGGGCAAATGCTCTACTTCACCTGATGGTAAGTGGTAGTAGAGCCCAAACGCGACGATGGCCAGTACAATCGGGAAGAATGTTCTGCACTAGCCGCCTTCGCCTTGCCTGCCCGCAAGATGCCTCTTCACGCCTCGTTTGAAGGAACCCGGGTTGTAAGAGGAGGGAAAACGTGATCTAGTAAGGAATTCCATTTTTCGGAAGTGCGACAAAGAAAGGAGTTGCCAAATTTCTTTGTGCGCGATGGAATTGATGTCACAGTTAGGCGGTGACATCGAGAGCCAGCACGCGTAGACTTCTGAAGGAAGGGGGAAGCAGGAATTAGAGAGAAAAATTCCTCAAAGCACTCGTCGTGATACAGTCGATAGAAAGCGCTCAGCGCTGCTATCTCTCGACGCAATTGTAAAGGCTCGAGGGTGTTAGTGACCTTTACGTCGCCAATAATGCGGACCGCAGCGTCAGAGCCATCCCAAAGGTGCGAGCAATATTCAACGCAAGACCGTACATGTGTTTTGTACAACAGGTACAGTTATTGTGGCGTGAAAAACCGCCGCACTTTGTTCAGAACTCCGAGTTTCCGTGAAGCTGTTTTTATGACAGCCTCGATGTAATCCTTTGGATTAAGGTCGCAGCGAACGTCCATCCCCAGCATGGCGATTTTACTTTGTATCTAATGAGTGCTTGCACAAAGCTCGCACCCATTGACAAATAAGCAACTTTGACATCGAATTGACGTGATTTCATTGGTCCAGGTTTTGAATAATCTATGACATTTACTATGGGTTTGCGAAAAAGGGCGTTTTTAATGTCCGCGAACTTATAATCGGAACTTTGGAAGATATATTAAAGTTGTTATAACTAGTAAAGTGGAATAGTGTTATATAAATAAAGATAAATTAATCGAGAACATATTGTGTATACACCAGAACTATTAGTAAATAGCATTGTATATATATGTAAATCTAAGTTTATTATCTTTACTCCTTCGATTGGAATAGGGTGTAGAAAAAACCTATACGTTAGTCTTTAACTTTTTAAGAGTAGGTTTTCAAAATATGAGTATGTAAGCATTGTTACCACTTATTGTTATTTTGGTTAAAAAAAAAACTAAAAAAGATAATATTTTATCATGTAAGAATAAAAACGAATAAGTATGAATTGAAACATTTTTATAATTCATATTGTCATCTGTAATCACAGTAAATCAAAATAATATCACGATCGGTGCCTGGAGCCAGTCGCGAGTTCTGCAGTCGTGCGGGTACGGTGGCACAAAGTGGACTCGATCGTGCGGGGTCGAGGTATAGTAGCTTGCCACTCGACCATCCGACCACCACGATGTAGTGACCACGATACATTCCACCCAATATGCGTCTAAAACGATAATTAATTTTATTACACCACATTATATTTTCTACTGCTATAACAATACCTCCTGTCTTGTCCTGACCTCCTGAAGTCCTGAGTGACTTAGACAATAACGTGAATGTTTCTAGCTATATATTCAGTATTTGTAGACTGTGGTGAACTTTTATCACGAGGCTAATTTGGAAATAAATAATGTTACCATTATTGGTGATGGTATTTTCGATTTAAAAATTACAGTAAAGCTCTCTAGAGTTTCTTTGCAGGTTCTTCTCAGATCAGATCACTTTGTTTTCCGAACCAATGGTAGTTTTTACTTTTACTATCTGTACTATTATATAAATAGGTACTAAAAACTTTTGCCTTATACGAGTTCTAGATTTACTAGATGAATTTGAGAGTTTACCTAAATTCCGAAGTAAACTTGTTATGTTTACAAAGATCACAGGATAGCAAAGTAGCGTCCACGAGCACAATGGCCGGCCCCTTGCTGGTTACGTGATGTAATATGTCTCTTGTAGAGAGAACACCGTCAACAATTTTAATGCCATCAATGGACGCGTTTTCAAATCGTTTACGTATTCGAACCGCTGCCTGGAACAACGGATTCACATTAACCGTACTTACCTGTACATAAACAAGTACGTTTAGTTCAAATGAGACTTGAAATAAATTGGTAAAAAAACTTATTATACCAACCTTATTTACAGTACTGCTAAAAGTTCTTAGTATTCGTTTATTAGGTAAGTGACTTGTTGTAAACATGCAATGTTTAATATTGTATCTGAAATATACAATAGTTTTAAAAACAGTTATTGTTACAGCTATATGCTGGCTAACACTAGTCATGTGTGACAAATATTTGATTCATTGAGGCGATACAACTACGCAAACACATTGAGAAAAGTTAACTCTCCTGGCATACCTCATATAGGTCCTACAGAAAAGTATAAATAATTACCGCTTCAATAAATAGCAGAGATCAATAGTACATGTGGTTTGTCCAAAACCCTCCTCTTCACATATTTTGGAAAAATTAGTGATAAAGTCATTTCTATCACCTTCAGAGAGTACCATGAGGACGCATGTCACCCCACAATCCCAGTTATATCGTTGTTGGATGTGAGGGATACTGTGTTGAATTAGTGTCAACCCTGTCAAACCATGCAGGTAATTTAATTAGTTGTTCTTAAATAATATTAAGGACATAAACAAAATAGTATCAAATAAATTGAATAACCAAAATACGTCTCATAAAATAATCCGTATATCTATAATGAAATGTTATCTACATTGCTGTATTATCTTAATTACAACTACAAAACTGTTAGTAGCATCACAATCTTAATAAATAAAATTGGCTATCGCAAATATCTAATTGTCATTTTACCTCTACATTATATGCGATTTCTATTATAACTACTAAAAAAATGTTTATTTACATATTATTTAGGCACATACCTTCGTTTGTTGCGGCCATGGTGTATTCCTGACATTATTATATTATAATGTTGAACAATTTTATAAGCTAAAAACAAGAATCTTATCGTCCGTTACCTGTTTATCAGTTTTTATCATATATATTATCTATCATTTAAACAGAATAATATTCATTACAAAACACAAAGAAAAGTGACATGAAATGATCCACAAAATCTGATTTATTAAAAAATTATTAATAAAACGATATTGAACACTTATACAAGTACCTATAATTTGTATGGTTGTATCCCATTTCAGATTCTGGTAGTTTTTCTTTTTAAATCTTATGCAGGCGCCATACATTCGCGAGCACCTGTAAAACAGTATGAAGGCAACCTTGGTCGTGCTTTTTGGGCCTTGTTCAACATTCCGAAATGATATTAATTGTGATTGCGCCTACAGCTGCACGCAAAAAACTAAATATGCAAACTCATTTGTAACTACTCGTATATAATAATGCTGTACTTGCTTTTAAAGCGTTTTGCAAGGATTGTGCTTTTTATGTTTCGTATTTTTTATCTAAATGATACGAAAGTGCTATGACTATGAACGCAAGAGTCTGGAGCTCACTTTACTCAATATTGACATTGACAGATCCGTAAGCTATTATTTATGTTCATAATTCATATTATTTTTAATATTTTCATGTTCTGTTAAACTATTTATCTCATGCACTATAAGAACAATCTTATTTAAGTAAAAAATATAAGAAGACAATGGCATTACAAAGGAGACTTCTACAATTTATCAATATTACGAAACCATGTGAAAAGCTTTGTAGCATAAAAAATTATAGTGCACAAGCGGCATCGCAAAGAGATGACGGAGAAAAACGAAAAACTCATTTTGGTTTTGAAACTGTTGATGAAGATGAAAAAACTAAAAAAGGTTAGATAAATAATACTTCCTTTCTAAAAATTCACATTGACGTTATAGTCTAAGTACATCAACTTTTTGTTTTTAATTCTTATTTATAATGTTTTTTCTAATAACTTCTTTTGATTTTGCATTCAGTTCATCAAGTATTTGAAACAGTAGCAGATAAATATGACACAATGAATGACTTAATGTCATTTGGAGTACATCGAGTTTGGAAAGATATTTTTATGATGAGATTTGCTCCTACTCCTGGAACCAAACTTTTGGACATGGCTGGTGGAACAGGTATATCAGGGTTAAACATACCTATTCTTTGTAACTACTAAAATTTTTATTTATTAAAATGAAAAATAAACTATTTAACTTGCCATTTTAAATAGTATTAATATTTATCTAATGTGTTTATATTCTAATTTGCCAGGTGACATTACATTTAGGTATATTAATTATTTAAGAAATCGAACAAACTCAAGTACGGAGAAGCGTAGCAGTGTAACTGTTAGTGATATCAACCAGAGTATGCTAAATGTGGGAAAACTTCGAGCTGAAAAGTAACTATGCTTATAAAATAACATGTTCTATAAGTCGTACACACTCATTTATCATAAACATAACTAAAATACGAAACTTATTTTTAAATTAAATGTTACTTTTTTTTACATGGCTTATTTTTAATACAATTTATATTCAATTTAATTAACTCTTTGGATTGTACTATAGCTACTTTGTGACATTGAATTGTATTTGGCAATGTCTGTTGTGTTAGGCATAATTGACTTTTATAATTTTTGCATATCTGTAGTGAAATTTTTTTTTTTCTAGACAAGGCTATTTAAAAAATTCACCAGTGGATGTGGATTGGCTGTGTGCAGATGCAGAGCAGCTCCCTCTACCTGATGAATGTTATAATGCATACACTATTGCATTTGGCATTCGAAATTGTACCCATATTGATAAGGTGAGGAATAGTTTCTATCCCTAATATAAATAATGGCTATCTCGTTACAGATTTTTTTGTTTGAAATTTAGTATACAAATTCTCTTTAATTGGTTTGACAGCTGTTATTTCATTTTATATATCAAATAACTTGATTGTATTATAGTTAATTGTCATCAGGATATAACATTGAGAATTATATAACCAATATTTTCATAGGTATTGGAGGAGGCTTACCGTGTGCTACAGCCTGGAGGACGTTTCATGTGCCTGGAGTTCAGTCAGCTACCAAATTCTACTATGCAATGGTGTCGTATCTTGATAGTGCTTATATTAACTTAAACATTAGGTATCGTGAAATGGAAAAGAATTTAATTCCAAAATTAACTCTAGGTTATTTGTCAATTGAATATTTTGTGCAATTTTATAAACATTAATAAAATACATTTAACAATAAGTTTACATAGCAGTTCAATACTTAGTGTCTATTGTATATTATATATTGTATTGACTGAAGAACCAACCTAAGTCATATATACATCCTTTTAGGCTTTCACAGAATACAGTAATTTGTGGATCACTAATTAATTCTCAACTTTGTTATATTTTCAGGTTGTATGACCAATACTCATTTCAAATGATCCCAGTGATGGGACAGTTAGTAGCTGGTCAGTGGAAGCCCTATCAGTATCTTGTTGAAAGCATTCGTCAGTTTCCAGATCAGGTTTGTTAACGCTTTAGGTACATTTAAAGTAGTGTATGTGGTATATTTTAAATGAAAAATTGCACCATTATAGTGACCCACGTCTTGTCTTTACAGGAAAAATTTAAATCAATGATTGAAGATGCTGGCTTCAGACAAGTAACTTATGAAAATTTAACATTTGGAGTGTGTGCTATACATTCAGGATTTAAACTCTAGTTTAGTTGTATGTTAAGTATAGTTTGTATCTGAAATAAAACAAATGATAATTTCCATTGAATTTATTAAAGTCCATCAAAGTCTGTCGGTCTTTGGAATGCAGATCCAGTACCTATATTACAATCGAACATTTACACTACAATATCAAATAATCGACACAATCTGTCGCATCAAATAAAAATACAACGCGTTTAATCTAATGTTTAATTTCACGTGGATAGACACTCGGAATAACTGGAATACATCGCCACTATCCTCTCGTTCGATCGCCACACTCATCCTCGATCACTCCAGTCGGAACCACTACAACCAGTCGGGCACAGGCCGATACAAGCTCGACAAGCATGCTACGAATGACATCAACTGTTAGGTGAGACTAATGAGCAAAGCCAGAGCCCGTCGCCTCGCCGGCCTACGTCTAAATAACGCAGACATCGAGAAGCGGATAGTGTTAAGGGTATGTCAAACAAACATTAATCTTTCCGGTACGGAGCGTGCACTCGACGTAAGTTATTTGGCAAAAATTTTCAAAATCATACCCAGGGAATCCGTACGTTCCGCGATCCCGGCGTGCGGCGACCGCGGGACGATCCGATCTGATCCGTTCCGTCCCGATCCGATCCGGTCCGGTCGGGTTCCTCCGATCCAAAAGTTTAAATTGTAAAGCAAGAGAGGCAGATCCTGGACGTGCAGTCCTCAGTGAGTGCGCGCTCTAGCCCCCTACAGCCCCCTACAGAACCCTCACTGCACAGTTCCACACCTCCAGCCAAGCACATCCATCGAGTCCAATCCACAGTGGATGAAACAAAAGAAAATTCTTTAATTACAACTGATCTCATCCGTTCGATATAAATCTATACATCTACCGGGCGCGCTCCGACCCGCCGGAATCTTAAAATATTATAAAAAATTTAATGGTCATGTGTGAGTAAAATAAAACAAATATATAATATGAACATTTGTGACTACTTCATTAAATATAATATATTAATCTTCGATTGCCAGCCGCCGGCGGCTCGGAGCGAACGAAACGTGCCCTCGCTTAAGTCAAATATATAAACTAACAAGTTTCGACAATATTCGGTGTATACTCTCGAAATTGATACAATTCGTCACGATTACAAAGTTAGCTATTGGATGCCAATAGTCAGCTGGTGCGCTAGTGAGGGAGCGGAGCCTCGTCCGCCGTCGCCGCAGTCGCCGCGCCCGCTGTAGAACAACACCACCTTCAGTCACCCTCCACAACACATCACTCCCCATCTACACACCTCCCGTTAGCTCAGTGTCCGCTACTGTCCGGGCGGGAGACGTTAATCGTTCCTATGATCTTATCGTTCGAGACCTCTCGACGAATTTCGATATTCCAATGACTTTTTCCTAGATGTGTCGCCGGTAGGAAACATCCGACTTCAATACTTCATTTTAAAAATTAAGCTTTTAGGGTCATGATTGACAGGATCCATGATAAAAAAATATCCAAAATTTTTTTTAGTTTTCAAAATAATTTGTATACAATCATTCAATATAAATTTGTCCATAAGCTGTGTGTTATGGTCCATATAAATTCCAAACAATATTATATAAAAATGTTATCGATGATATTGTGTAACATTTTGTCCTGATCCAGTGTCAGTGTCCCTCTAATGTAAAATTGTATCCAAAAATCCAACGATAAAATATATTCCAAGTCCTTATCCATGAAAACTGTGAAAGTCTTGTAAAAATATTAGTAGTAATGGGACAAAATAACGTCAAATAATTTAATTACCAAGTAATAAATAAAATTTGTCTAGTCATAAAATATTGTCAGTGTAATAACAGGATGTGTGTGTGTGCATTAGTACACATTAGGCTAGGGCAGGACATACCGAGGGCGGGCGCCTAGTAGGCGCGGCGCGGCGCGGGCGCGGGCGACGTGGAGCGCGAGCGCGAGTACGAGCGCCGCACGGGCGAGTACGTGGGCGAGCCGCGGCGCCGCGCGTACGACGGCGAGCGCGGCGAGTACGAGCGCGACCTACGCACACCACCACGTGAGGGACTGCCGCCACTACCGCCACTACCGCCACTACCGCCACTTCTACCGCCGGACCGACTCGCTCACCTGTCTCGGTCGCCGCCGCCGCCGCCGCTGCCGTAGTCCTCTTTCACGCGAATGTACGACACCTCACCCTGTAACCGATGACATTTCAATTAAAATACTTTAAAATGAGTGGGTATAACCTAAACATTTTGTAACCGATGCATATAATGCAATGCAATAAGGCTCGGTCTTAAATTAGTCCGAAAATCTTTTTAAAATCAAATTAGCAATTAATTATCCCATACACATTTTTTAATTTACGTTAGGGCACCATAAAAGATTACTATAACTGACCTCGTGACTTCTGAAACGCGAGTCGTCTAGTTTTTTCACAGCATACTTCATGTCCTCGTGTCGCAGAAACTCGACGACACCTGTGCCGTCCTTGAACGTGTCTGCGAAGCACACGTCTCCCGCCTCACGCATGTGGTCCTTAAGATCCTGGAATTAATTTTTAATACTCTTAGAATTATAGACCTATCTTGTTGTTAAGGAATAGTAGTAGTTTTAATTTTAAAATTATCTTATAAAGTTGAATTTATATATTAGTAAATGTTATATACGTTAATAGATGATTCAACATGTAAACTCCTTTTCGCCTTGAAACAGATTTATATAGGATGACCTAGAGATTTAACATACCATTACTTGAAATATATAATATCCAATTATCCAATATCACTTATCTACCTACCTAATATAGAGTGATGTTTATTTTTGTATCAAGTAAGTTTTCGTAGAGCTGGTACAGTTCTATTTCACAAGTGGCTATTTACCAGTGTTGGTGGTCACTCACCTGCCAGGAGCCCGAAGGCGGCAGGCCTGTGACGAGCACGCGGTACTCGGAGCGGCGGGCGGGCGGGCCCCGCGCGGCCGGCCGCGGCCCGAAGCGGTCCGGCTGGGAGCGCCCGCCGCGCGCGCCGCCGCCGCCGCCGCGCGGGAACTCCACGCGTAGTCGGTAGCCGTCGTAGTCGTAGCCGTCGCGCGCTCGGACCGCGTCATCGGCGTCACTACGAGTATACATGCTGTACTATACAAGTACAAGGAGTACTTATAGCATAACAAGCAGTTTGAAGATATGCTTTTCTACATGTAACTTTGAAACATTTTATCATATACTAATTCATCATTGCATTTTTTCCCTATAATAAGCAGCAGTTGCAGTTTTTATAACATTTTATATAACACAAAAAAATATGATACAACAGATAAAAAAGTATCGCAATTGTTAACGAAAGGTTCATGTTTTAGTAAATTGATAATTATCTAATCAACAGTAAAACTTTATTCTTCAATAAAAAAATACTAATTGGGAAATGACTACATATTTACATTATTTAACATTTAGCAGTTAAAACATTAAAAATATAACAAACCATCTTATTGCCTAGGTAAAAGGTAGGTAAAAGATTTCATTATACGCCAGATCGGAATTGTGATTCAAAGGGGAAATGCTGCTAGCATTGTTGCCACCATTCCATGTTGTCATAATTTAGTTTGTTTTCACTGTTATTTGTATATATTTAAGGCTTTAACATAAGCAGTTTCTTATGTAAATATTGTAATTTACATTCAGTATAATAACATTGTCGACTTATTTCAAAGCTCATCATTCTTCATTCCAAATTAGTTGTCTTGTTGGCCATTTCTTTGGAATTATAAATGAAAAATAAACAATAAAACAAAAATAGCCATCATTTTAATTTAGATAATAGTTAAGTACTATCAGTTAAATTATAATAAAATCAAACATTAATAACAACAGATTATTAGAAGTAGTTGTTGCAAATGTTTATCAACAGAATATTGACACTGACTTTTTAATCCAAGATCTCAGAAAATTAAGTGAAAATTCCTTTAAGTAGTAAATTTGTTTAATAATATTCTATTTAAAAAAATAACATCATAAAAAGATTAATAATGTTTATTTATTGACTATATTACTTGTTATCCTTAAGGTTTGTTATTATACTCATTCTTTAACAAAGCAACTTGACTACTAATATTTATTAAAATAGATTTTTAAAATAAATTTAAATAATAATTTCAGTCTGCTAATGTCATTAAGCTGTTTTATTATTTTTGTCGATCAATGTTATTGGTAAGAATAAATAATAACAACGACATGCCTTGTATTATGAACACAAATTAAGTTTTGTGTTCGTGCATTAAATTAGTAGTGCATCTATAATGTAATTACCAAGTAACATGCTCTATCATGGCGTTTAGGGCTACGTATTACTAAACACTTACCGAGGATCTTCAAATTCAACGAAAGCGAATGGTGGTCCCTTCCTGTTTTTCAAATCAACAAACGTTACTTTGCCGAATTTGTAAAAAAGATCTTGGATGTCCTTTGTCCTGATATCAGGGGGCAGATTACCAACGTATATTCTGCATTCATTCCTGCTGCCACCACTACCTCCAGACATTTTGTGATTAATTGTTAAATATAGAACTACAAAATATAAAGAATTTATTGATTTGTGTTGCTAAATTTCAGGTACACACTACACTAACTAACTTGCTTACGAAATAACGAATGGTCAGCGGCCTTTTTAACGAATTAAATATGGCGACCGAGATTAGTAGGTACGTACACTTCGTTTTAGTTGATGAAAAGCGTTGCAAGTTCGGATACTTGCATGTTTTGTATTTTTATTGTAGGAGTCAAGTAATACCTTAAATGATGAATAAATAATTGTAAATGAAAATATAGTTACTTCACTTTAATACACAACACAAATTTGAGTTAGATTTTATTTTATTATAATTTATTATATTTTAAGTAAACTACTGCAAAAACAACTTTAAATTAATTAATTAATTAATCTAACTACAATAATATTAATGCTTTTATAAAACTGCCAATTAAATATTTTTTGTGATTTTAAACTGATGGCTGTAAATAATTTATGAAATAGTATAAATACAAATTTTTGATTTTCGAACGATTTTAAATTAAGAACGCCCTCTAGCGCAATTCGAGGCATTCTCCACTGAAAGAAGCCTTTGAAAGAATCCTCTAGAAAGTAGGCAAGGAATCTCCGGTATCAAAATCATTTCGTGAGAATTTGTTCATATTTCGACGTTAAAGTAAGTAATAAACAAATGTGTCCTGTGTATAAGTAAATTAAGTACTTTATTGTATATTTAAATGTAATTTTATTTCATTTGATCCTTCTATTTACTTGAAAATTGTGTACAAAACTCTCAGTGGTCATATATTTCGCTAACATTTGCAAAAAAATTGTACTAAAGTACTTTTATTGATTTAATTTTTTTGTTTCTATGGTGATAACCCTCATGATATTGGAATAAGATTATCTTTATTAATCCGCGGTACGTGAACAACTTATTTCAAGTATAGTTTTAATATTTTGATGACGGGTATTAAAGCGAGTGCTACAGTTAAAATAATTACAAAAAAACCCTTACAGGCATTAAGCGATATCAGGTATTTTTATAGGTGAAATTGTTGATAGTTATTCTATTAGAAATCTTTAAATCGAAGATAGGGGATAGGAAATTCATAAAGGGCGCGCGGGGGATAGATTCGCGCCTGACCTTTAGAAGTTATTTATAGCGTCCGCTATTGAATATAAACAATCGATGGCGTGGTCCACGCATGTGGAAAACTAATAAAGTCAGAGGTGCTTAGTTTTCGATAACCTTTAAACTGCGCCTAGGGTTTTATATGCAAGTAATATCGTGCTTACGTACTCGACTTATTTGGCGCGCGTCAAGTGTTGGCGATGTCACAAAGTCGTCCGTGGAATATGAAACGAATTGCTAAGTGATAAAGTCGTATTTAGATTTTTTTCCGTAAGGTCGAGTGCCTACCCTATTTTTTAGATTTCAAAGGCTTTACGTTGATTTAAGGGTGTTTTCACAGCTATACAGACAAGATGTGTGACCGCAAAGCGGTGATAAAAAATGCTGACATGAGCGAGGAGATGCAGCAGGATGCTGTGGACTGCGCGACGCAGGCACTCGAAAAATTCAACATTGAGAAGGTTTGTCTTCAATTTAGTTAATAAAGGATTATTTGGTTAATACTAACATTTTGTTATATGTATGTATATAATAGTCTATTGTTGTTATTTACATAATATATAACTAACTGGATATATGAAATGTGTTGTCTTAAAAGAAAAAAAGTAATTGGACTAAACATTTTCTGTTTATTCAAATTATATTTTCTATAAATAAATAAATATAGTATCCACATTTTAAAATTTACATTTTATTTGTGATATACATATAATTAACTCAATATTGTGCTCTAGTTCAGGTCTGAAATTATTTGCTTAAATTTTCGTAACACCTATCCTTGGATAATTGCAGGATATAGCTGCTTTCATCAAGAAGGAGTTTGATAAGAAGTACAACCCAACATGGCATTGCATTGTTGGAAGGAACTTTGGCTCGTATGTGACACATGAGACTCGTCATTTCATCTACTTCTATCTGGGCCAAGTTGCGATACTCCTCTTCAAGAGCGGTTAGGCCGCTTTCCCCGTTCCGTCTAAATTTTATGTTGTTAGTGGCAGACTCGGACCATGGCTTTCGTCCTGGCCGCTCACCCGCATTGCAGGGAGTGGTCGGGAGGCCTGTGTGTGTGATTGCTCATCTCTGACGCACCTCACTCGTATGTTTGTACCGTTAGCTACTCTTAAGAAGTTCACTCGGGTAACATTCACTTCTAGTGTATTTATGTATTTATATTGAAGGAAATTTTAGTTAATTACTAGACTATCTAGTGTAGCATAAAGTCATATGTTAGTACTTACCTAAATTTATTGTTTAATTTTCCTTTGTTAATACTTTCACTGGAGATATTTTCGAAACTTCTATTATTATTAAACTTTCTTAATAAATGGTTGTTTTCATTTGTTTGATTATATAGAGCTGTATTGAAATTAGACTTAAGCTGTCTACATCTAAACTGTTAATTGTCTATAATCATAAATAACCCAATGTGATTTGGAAAAATGTGTAAAAATTATACTACAATATAATATGTAGTTTTGTGAATACCTTAATTATTTGCATTTATTAAAAACTATTTAGTTTTTACCGCGCTTTTATTGCCAAATGTGTCCCATTATTATCAACGAAAATTTTGCTTTTTCGCTTATTTTTATATAGAACTAGTTTTAAATTGCAAACCCCGCATACATTTTTATTAGATTATAAACTCAAATTGTATTAGCGAAATAAAAAAATGAGACATTAAGAATTCCGGTAAATGACTCAACAAAAAAAAAATGTTGGTCTGGATATCTGGATCCTCTGGATGTATTCCAGTCTTCGGATATATTAATGAAATGACAAAATTGCCTCTGGTTTGCGTGCATTAGAATAACTTTACAAATGACAGATCAGCTTTAAAAAACTACCAGCGTTTAGTACCTAAAACAAAAAAATAAATTTTAAAATGGCCGGTCTAAATCTTGAAATCAAGGGTATATTTGATATCGATAAAATAATCTTTATTGTTTTTTGAGTTACTAATCTAATAACGTATGTTTAGGTACCAAAGAGGTACTAAATTGTAGTGTAAAAACAATTGCACAGTACGGAGCCTTTGTGCGGAAATTATAAATCTTGAGGTCAAGCTGACCGGCCATTTTAAATTTTCTTTTTTTAAATGTTTTAGGTACTAAATAGGTACTAGGTACTGGTACCTAGTATTTTAAAACTGATCTGTCACTTTGCCCAGTCGTTCTGATGCGCGCGCGAACTAAGCGTTGGATTGTGTGAGCCATATGTTCCTTAATTAGCGTGTATAAGGACTATAATATTTTCCTCTGAAGGGTCAAAAGGATAATAATACTTTTATGTTTATTTACTCGTAGGTACATAATTGTAAATTTAACTATACCGTAACTGTACCGTAACAGCCTGTGAATGTTCCACTGCTGGGCTAAAGGCCTCCTCTCCCTTTTTGAGGAGAAGTTTTTGGAGCTTATTCCACCCCGTTGCTCCAATGCGGGTTGGTGGAATACACATGTGGCAGAATTTCAGTGAAATTAGACACATGCAGGTTTCCTCACGATGTTTTCCCTCACCGTAAAGTACGAGATAAATTATAATCACAAATTAAGCACATGAAAATTCAGTGGTGCTTGCCTGGGTTTTAACCCACGATTAGACTGTGAAAATCGTGTGATTATTATGACGGTTTTCGATTTTGTGATTTGTATCGCGCGGCAATATGTCAAAGGACAACGAAAAGTGCCGTCTACTAATACTGCGGGCTGTTTAGCTGAATCCCTCGAAGCGCGGGGCAGCCGCGGTCTACTAAATTCATATCTACATACTACATATTGGCTAGCGCGGCAAAAGGGCATCTAGCTCGCGCCGCGCGTAATGTAAACTCAGCTTAATATCAATCAGCGAGCCCCAAGGGATTAACGAATATCTTCCGTCGATGTGGAACTAAAATCTGAAAAGTATTATTTCCCAAAGTAAGCAATGGATTCGTTGTGTTCGGGTAGTTAATGAAAATTCCTGAACGATAATGCCAAACTTAAATTTCGAAGAATGCCTTGTTATTGTCGAATATATAAAGTCGTTAAAACAAATTTCAGTTCGGCTAACAGTGATCTCTGTTGAGCCACGTTGAGGGTCGGTGGTCAATTGTGTAAGCTTGTAACTAGCATGTTAATTTGTAATTTACGTATTTTGTAAATTGCTCCACAGCAGTGAAGGACGAATTGTTTAGGCAGTTTATTGTAAGTTAATTTCTATGAAAATATTACTATTTTTCTGGAATTCCGACTGTCTTTTGTAGATATTATGCAATCATGCAGTTTTGTTTGTTTAATTATGTTTTTAATGATATTATTATGATGATATTAATTTAATTATATGGCCAAGAAAGTGGAGTTGCGCTCTTTGGTTATCTTATAGAAATATTCTTATCAAATTATGAAAAAAAAAGTTTTGTTCGGTTGAAAAACAAAGGCCAAGCTCGCTTTGTATTTCGGTCGACAGGTCAAGGACGCCATGGAAACTAGTTTGCAGGTAAAGTGCCACAAAGCGACGGTATAATTTAGGTATACAATTTGTTGTAATGTGCATGCGATTATGGACGTTATACTTATATAGAGAAGATGGTACTATTCATGGGATTAAATGCTCCTGTTTGTTGACCTTTAGATAGGTACATACATTATACCTGTGCTAAAACTTGTGTGTCCCAGCCTGTCACTATAGCTCTAGGTATCAACACCTTATCTTTTATTTTACTACAAAACGGCACTACTTTCTGATTTCAACTTTATCGTTACGTCGTATATATAGTTATAGGAGTCCTTTATCCAAACAACAGCGTTTTTGATTGAACTTCCATAAAATTTTAAGCTCTATAATTTTTGTAATAATTATTTTCAGCCTGCAAGGTGCAACGTCCATAAACTGCAAGAAGACCGTTATTTTAGCGCAAGGAAGTTTAGAGCACACCACGCGCACCTTTGCAGGTGGTTAATTTTGCTACCTTGGTTCGCAATTGTCGAGCAATCTCTCGCTTGATGCAGAGATCGACTCCCGCATTGGCAAAGCAGGCGTAGAGGCTCTACGTTCGGGAAGCTCTGTACAAGGCTTGGGATAACATACACCTTACGGTAAAAACGAAAATGCTTGTTTACCAATCATGTGTCCTAAGCACACTCTTGTATGGAGCAGAATTGTGGACAACGTACGGAAAACAAGAACGCCGACTGAACACATTTCACTTGCGCTGTTTTCGAAACATTCTGGGCATCACGTGGCAGGATCGCGTGACAAACGAGTCTGTTATAGGCGAGGCACAGCTGCCAAGCATTACGGCCATTCTCAAAAAAAAAAAAACGGTTACAGAATGGAGCAGACTCGTCTGCCAAGGCAAATACTACTGGGAGAGGTTGCGGATGCGAAAAGGTCTGTTGGGCGGCCTATGCTCCGTTACAAAGATTGCGCTAAGCGTGATATGGTTGCGTTTAACATCCCTAGCAACCGATGGGAGGAACTGGCCGAGGACCGTGCCAAGTGGCGACGCCTTATTCACGAAGGTCAATCAAAGCATGACGATGCCTGGTTTGAATTATTAAAAGAAAAAAGCGTTAGGCGTCATGAGCGGGCTTCAAACCCGCGCCCATCTGGGGGCGCATACACTTGTCGGGAGTGCGGCCGAAGGATCCTCTCTCGCATTGGTCTCATCAGTCATGAACGCAAGTGCCTTCGCGATGCTGCTTAAATCATCTGTCAAAGATGCAGAGGCCTACATATATATAGGTGCAACCGGATAGTTGATATTCTAGAAAAACTGTTTCTGAATTTACCGAGTTAGTACTTACTTTGACCTTTTGTCATGTAAGCCCCCTTTTCTCTCTTCAATTACTGGACTATTAAAGTAGAGTCGCATTATTATCTATTATTATACAATTAAGTTACATTGTTATTTATTTAATTACAATTAAATTATTCTTTATCCTGTATGAATACTGAAATCAATAAGTAGTGACTTCCCGCATTTTTATGATCCAGGTAGAGGATATACAAGCACTTCAACATAAAATACCAATGATTTTTATCAAAAAATATCTGCAGAATTATGTTATAGAAACGAATACTATTCCAAATTTATCAAAGTCAGAACTTTGAAATTATTTTATTGTGGCGTCGTCATGGTTATAATTACTAAGAGAACCCGTGGCTGTAAGAAAAATGGAGGACCCGATGGAAGTTATTCTTTTAATGCCTTAATCGACAATGTACCACTATATTTCCTGTCATTGTTTTTTTTTTTAAATCAGTGTATTCGGATTCTACTCGTATCCTTCTATCGTCGAGATAGGTAGGTAGATACCCTCCTTGGTAGAGCATTTGAATCTTAGCCGATTGTGATCGCCACTGAATTTTCATGTGCTCGATTTGTGTTTATAACTATAATCCTTCACCCCTAAACATATAAAAAAATATATGTTTAGGGGTGAAGGACAACGTCACATGTTTATTCAACGATTAGTATTTAAGCATCATAGTGGTATAAGCTCCTTCACAAACGGAAAGGTGTTTACTCCATCCAAATGCTTATGTTAAAGTGGTTTTTTTATAAGATAGATCAGTTAGATTGAACGTATCCCTACTTAATAATATGTTATATAGTTATATGTTTTATAACGGGCGATGTTTGTAGTCATTAATTATAACGTTTAAAATACAGACGCGGTCCCAAAGTATTTATATAAATAGCTATAACTTTGAGGGAATAACATTTTCCCGCCTGATTATTACGAACACATTTAGAGGTTAACCTTTATCAGTAAGTTAATGTTTGTTAGTAATTTCGCTCAAGTAATAGGTACTTATAGTACATTAAAAATGCCTGTTAATGTCCCTCTGCTGGGCTAATGCCTCCTTTCCCTTTCGAGGAGAAGGTTTGGAACTTATTCCACCACGCTGCTCCAATGCGGGTTGGTAGAATACACATGTGGCACAATTTCAATGAAATTAGACACATGCAGGTTTCCTCACGATGTTTTCCTTTACCGTCACGAGATGAATTATAATCACAAATTAAGTACATGAAAATATTCAGTGGTGCTTGCCCAGGTTTGAACCCACGATCATCGGTTAAGATTCACGCGTTCTAATCACTAGGGCATCTCGGCTTTAGGTACCTATAGGTTTTGGTCTAATTACTCTCGACTTTCTGGAAAATCTTATATAATTATACAAACTTACCTTAAGGTACGAAGATATTTTGTAAGTAAATATAAGCTATAGATAGTATGATTATTTTTTTTAACTTATAAAACGTTCGCAATATTTACTCTTTAACATTACATACGATTACTTACTTATAATCAAATGGAAAATTACCACTGGTAATGAACGTTTTTTTTCTATTTTTGTAATTGTTTACAATTTTCGATAATAATAAAGATTTAAGACTCTTTCAGGGATGCGTGAAGGTGCAGCCATGGCGCGATGCGTTAGATTATAATGCGGTTTTGATAAATCAGCGAGAAGCTTTAATTAGGTCTTCTGTAGTGTTTAGGGGAAGGATAATTAATAAAATACGATTCTGCAATGTGCACAATGTTAAAACTGATATGACAACAGAGCCACTTAAGTATAAGTATATATCTACCTAGGTATTTTAATACGAATTTTTTCGTTGATGTATTATTGTCACATCGTTGCCTCTTCTCGTTGATAGAAACCATATTTCCGACCGTCTATTTGAATAAAAAATATTTTAATATATCGTTATTGTATTTTTTTTATGACACACACATACCATAGATTTCATATTTACAGACGATAATTAATCAAATAAATAAAATTTTAGCAGCATTTAATTTTTTTATTGTTATTCGTTATTTTCATTTTTATAACTATTTTTACATTATAACTCACATTTCTACAACTTAGTCTTAGTTTAACCATTGTTTACCTTTTTATAGTTCCTGTGTTTATTTATTGAGTACCACTATGTAACATTTATTTTTATATTTTTTTAATTTTTGTTTATTCATTATTTTTGTGCTTGCTATGGTCTCCTTTAATTGAAGGAGCTCACATATTTTAAAACATTACTTCACGATGTAATGTACTCGTAAGTGTGTATCCTTTGTTGGAATCCTTTATAAATAAATAAATAAACATGTCATATGGAACTCGGAATAACTTAAATCGGATACTTAAAGAAAACTTTTATGTAACTTTTCTTTTGTTTAATTTTCATTAAACTGCTGTATAGGGCGGTTTCTAGGGGCTAATCCAAAATGATTTATCTCCGTTCAAAGTCTCCGCTCGTTGTTAACCCAATGAACTGGATAGAAAACACAAGCGTTTATAACATTATTCTAAATTAATCTGCCCCGACCTAGAAGGTTAAAATTAAAGGGGCTCGCTCCATGATATGTTTTTAAAACTAAATAAATGACGCCTTATTTTTTATAATGCCTAACTAAAAAGTACTAAAACAAATACTATAATATTCAGTGCATTTCGGAGAAGGTTGTAGTAAAAAATATTTAAATTTACAATATTAGGATGGTCTCGAAAAAATCTGTCAGGCCCGCACCTTGTGCGATGGACATAAGGAATCACGTGAAATAAATGGAAATGAAATAAAAATAAATGGAGAAAGGAATATCGTGATATCGATAGAGCGCCTTAGGGCAGTCTGCCTATATACGTACTAACTCGTCTCCTAACTACAACGCACTCTTTGATACAACTCCCATCAGTTCATAAAATTCTTCATCACAATCAGTCAGTCCGACTCAGATAGAGGTTAGAAAAACTCACTCTGGCCGTGTAGTCAGAATTTCTCGACGAGTATCGCCCGGGAGACATAGGGATCGTCTCTGAAGGGAGTGATGTAGGATTCTTCTATTAATAATACAATTCTTATAACAATATATATATTTTAATTACACAAAATAAATAGTTTACCTCCTTGGTTAATGTTTCATTGGTATATAACAAACAATGTTTTTTAAATAAGAAATTTCACAAGTCGTGATTCGAAGTCGTGAGATATTCTACCGCAAAACAGCAATAGTGTTGTTGAGTTTCGGTGTGAATGGTGAGTGAGCCAGTGTAACTACAGGCACGAGCAACATAACATCTTAGATTCCATCTTAGTTCCCAATGTTGGTGGCGCATTTGCTATGTAAGGGACGGTTAATATTTCTTACAATGGCAATGTGTATGGGCGGTGGTGACCGCTTACCATCAAGTTGCCCATACGCCCTTCCGCCTTCCTATTTTACATAAAAAAATCTTGTTATCCTCTTCATTACAGTGACTTTCTTCCTTGCTCTAATGTACTTTGTTGTAATCATTAATCATTGTAATGTAATCATTCGCACGCTAATTACCGCCGAACAGCAATACTTAGTATTGTAGTGTTCCGTATTGAAGGGTGAGTGAGCAAGTGTAACTGCATTGTTATGCAGCTTCTTAGCTTCTGAGGTTGGTTCCACATTGACAATAATAAAAGATAAGTAAAAGCCTGTTAATGTCCTCTGCTAGGCTAAGGCCTCCTCTTTTTTCCTCTTTAGTCTTCTTGAGGACTTAATTTCGAGCTTAGCCCACCACGCTGCTCGGTTGCGGGTTGATGTATACGCGTGGCAGATTTTCATCGAAAATATGCAAGATTCCTAACGATGTGTCCTTCACCGCCGAGCGCGAGATGAATTATATACACAAATTAAGCAAATGCAGTGGTGCTTGCCTGGGTTGGAACCGCAATCTTCGGTTAAGATTCACGTGTCCTAACCGCTGGACCATTCGGCTCACATTTTAAAGAAATTCAAGTCTTTTTTTAATGGAAATACATATTCAACTATATACAATGAAATTTTAATGACCTGTATGGAAATCAACCCACGATTCTTATCATCAAATCTTATATTATATACATATTTTTTTAAACTACATATAATTAAATTAATTAAAAGGCAAAGTTAGTCTTTACAATTTAATTTATTTACATCTTTTTTATCCAGCATATATACAATTAAATGTATGTATCCTGTACGACAATTTATGTATACTAACTCTAAGGTCTTTTAACACATAATATATGTCTTATTTATTATTTTTACAACATTAAATTTAAATATATACATTGCTAAATGTAAAATGATGTGCGGGATTGTATAGTAGAATCGAATTATCGTAAGTCTGCCAAGTTAAGTTTGCTAAAAATTTGTTGTAGATCGGAAAATAATGATTTCTATAAAACCTATTTATACTTCAATCTGAAGTATCGCGATGGGCAGTTTTTCTTTGGAAAAGTGTGGGAGTTGCTTTTGTAATGATAATTATCAGGTATGTATTTGCCTAACTTTTGTTATCAGTAATGTAGCGGCGACCGAACATCCTCGTGATAAGCGACCACAGGTCTGTTGTTTACAGGATTGCACACGATCACAGCTGTCTCAGAGTTCCGTGTGAAACTGTCATATATAAGGCGTGAACCACTTCAACTGATCACAGTCAGCCGTGAGTTTCACGGCTAACAGTACCCATATTAATATTGTTACACCTTAATTATTTTGTTGTGTTTTAATTTGATTGAAAAAAAAGGTGAGTGATCTTCAATTCTATTCTATTTTTACAAGCTTTTATTTAACCTCATATTTTACAACTGTTCCGTATAATTTTAAACCACAATCTGACCGAGCTGATACCTTATGACAATAATCTATATATAAATAGGCAAAGAAAAAACTCTCCCCTTTTGTCATCTGTTTGTCCATTTTTTTGGTTCTATTAATAAAAACATTGGCAAATATTCATATTATGCTTTCTGAAAATTGTCAGTAATGATTATGGTCGAATTTTGTATACTATATTGTGTTTTATTATTAAATTTCGCAAGTTTAAATTAAGTAAAAATATATAACATTTTTTATTGATGTTTATATGAATTATACATTTTCAAGAGAATATATTTCTACTTGTAAATGCTTTTTATAGATCATTAATATGATACAATATTTCAATTAAATAATAGGTAGCGTATGAATATATCGTGATGTTTTCAAATTACTGTTTTTGCGGTTTTCCTGAGTTGAGACGACAATCCACCGTGTCCGCTGTACGTAAAATAATGACATATTGCTAGATGCGGTTTTTAAAACGAATCCCCGTAAGCACTCGTGACGTTGTCAGCTTTATTATTTTTGTTTTTGTTTTGGATTAGTTTTTCAATATTTAAAAATATATTTTTTGTTCATCGAGAATTATTAAAAGTATACTTCATTGTTTCAAATGAATGTGTAGTGTATTGTATTTCAGTAACAAAATGTCGGAAGCTAAGAAAAATCTCTTGCTATTCTTCGACCGGCCGACGGAGCCCTGCTTCATGCAGAAGGGCGAAGAGAAGACATTCTTCCGAATGCCAAGCAACTTTTATGTATGTATAATTTGCACGAGTAAGAGTTTATAGGAACGTTTGATTTAACTTTCAACATAAATTCAATTGACGCCCAAATTGTGAAAAAAAAAAAATTCTCAACAATTAGTTTATATATTTTTTTAATTTTATGTAATGAAAAGGTAATAATGTATTTTGGTAGATTTTTATAGCATTCTTTTCTCAAATCTAATATATTGTTTGCGAGAGTGTTTAATAATACGTCCTATAAAAGGAAAATTAAATAAGGATAAAGTGGCTTGCAGTTGTAATGTTATAACCAAGTGTATGTTTGACGTTTTCGACTGCACCTACTTGCTGATTTCCATTCTAAAAGTCGTTTGAAAATTGTAATGTCGACAATCCTTTTTTTAAAACTATTTCTAGGTTAATATAAATTCGAGTTTTACAATTCATTACCAAAAGACGTTATAAATGCAAATTCAATTAATATATTAAAAAGAGATTAATAGTTATTTACTGGCACAAAACGTAGGCTTATAAGTTATGGTGTAGTACTTTATATTGAATGTTATTTCCGAAGTTTAAGTGGACTTTGTTCTTTTTTTGGAAATAAATGTTTTAAACCTTTAGAGTTGATTGGCAGTTAATCAAATTAAGTTTTCTCATATTTACGCGTCCAGCCCATATAAAACTAATTGTTTATCTCGTACACAGCCTGACAAGTACAAATCGGCGAGCAATGTCCTCGAGAACAGATTCAGCGACGGCGCGGCCCGCACCATCGAGGTGCGCAACATCGCGCTGCCCAATCTGTCCCTCCCCTTGGAGCTGCCCTACAACGACCAGTTCTCACTGTTCGTGCCCAAGCACAGGAAGATGGCTGGGAAGCTGATCGATATTTTCATGAGTAACTATCACAATGTTGTGTCCTATTGTGACCCTTGACATCATAGTTGCATTTTCAGTATTATTCGGGGTTTTCACGTCGTCAACGTTTAAAATCTATACTGAAAGATTAAGTTTTTTTTATTCACATTTTTATAATAAATGCAAACATTTCTGTAAGGACAATACTACTCATTATAACTCGTTATTTACGATATTATTTCTGAACTCAGTGTCCCGTTATGCTTGACATTTAGTCAAAGTTATCGGTGTTTAAAGAGTAAACCAATACAGTTTGATATTTAGGTAAATTGCTCTGATAAAATGATCTGATTAAAACTAATAAAATGCATCACTTTTTTGCCTAAGTTACTATACAAGTCGTAATTTTTTTAAGATATGCGCGACTTAGAGGACCTGCAGTCCCTCTGCTCGTTCTGCCAGATGAGGATCAACCCGTACATGTTCAACTACTGTCTGTCCGTTGCTATATTGCACAGGTGAGAACAGCGCTTTCATTTATATTCGTAAATAATATAAGTTATAAAATACTAAAACTTTAACAAACGTAACATTTTGTACAATTATATACTGAAATGTTGGCAGAAGTAACATTTTGTACAATAATAAATTACTAATATAATAACTCCGTTTATTAATGATCAATAAATTTTCAGAGATGATACTAAGGGTCTGGACATCCCTACCTTCGCAGAAACGTTCCCCGACAAATTCATGGACCCCAAGGTGTTCAGACGCGCTCGGGAAGTGAGCAATGTTCTGAACGCCGGAGATAGGGTACGTGGGTTGATTAAAAAATATTTCAGTGACTGTAGACTGTTATTAAGAGAAATGGCTTTGATTACAAGTTAATTAATGTTAGTTAACATTTTTGATTGTATCGATATATCTGTCATATTATCCGGAATAATATTACAGTGCAAGCTCTCGTATGCAGCCATTCAGCAATGTAAAGTCACATATTGCGTTCTGACCGTTTGTTATTCATAAATATAGTCAGCACCATGTAAACACTTTGACGCAATCATCTAAGGGACAAGAATATATAGATATACCAGAGACACGAGATAATTGATTATAAATTATGGGTTTATACATATGTACATACATTGTTTAGAGTAAAAGACAATACATTCTTCACATATTTCCCGCGCAGCTTCCGGTGGTGATCCCGCAGAACTACACGGCGGCGGATTCGGAGCCCGAGCAGCGCGTGGCGTACTTCCGCGAGGACATCGGCATCAACCTGCACCACTGGCACTGGCATCTCGTCTACCCCTTCGACGCGGAGAACATAGCCGTCGTCAACAAGGACCGGCGCGGGGAGCTCTTCTACTACATGCACCAGCAGATCGTCGCCAGGTACTGCCGCCGTGTCGTGTTACACGATATTTTGCTTTTTTATAATATGTCGGAATAGAAAAGTCTAAGACTTTTAACATATTTTACTGTAACTTTAAGCAATCTAATTCAATTTAGTTACTAATAAAAATCCAATTTTCTATGATATACTGATAAATAACTCTAAATATAATTGAACAGATACAGCGTTGAGCGAATGTGCAACGGCTTGAACCGTCCACGTCGCTACAACGACTTCAGGCAGCCCATTGAGGAAGGATACTTCCCCAAGCTGGACTCCCAAGTCGCCAGCAGAGCCTGGCCACCGAGGTAATGTAGCGCCATTACATACATTGCTAATCGTATTATTATTAAAAAGACCAATTATTTTGATTATATTTTCGCGTTTAAAAATCTTTTTAAATATTTCAACCCGGATTTCAATCGATACTTCCCTATAACCTGTAACATTGAATTTTTTTTTAAATACTTTTTGAGCAAACCGGTTTAAACAATTAACTGTTTCAGGTTCGCGGGATCCACCATCCGTGATTTGGACCGTCCTGTGGACCAGATAAGGAGTGACGTCTCTCAGTTGGAGACCTGGAGGGAACGCTTCCTTGAAGCCATCGAAAACATGGCTATCGTTCTGGTTAGTTTTTATTTTTAAAGTGAAATACTTCTTAAATTCCAATGTGATTTTTATATTTTCCCCTTGGTTAAAAATTCTAAAAGAAGTCCGCCATGATATAGTAGTTGTGTAAACAAAAATTCCAAGCCTCGCTAACTTCCAAGTTTCCCTGTAGCCGAACGGTCGACAAATGCCGTTGGACGAAGAGACCGGCATCGACGTGCTCGGGAACTTGATGGAGTCGTCCATCATCAGTCGCAACCGCGGATACTACGGGGACCTCCACAACATGGGGCACGTCTTCATCTCCTACTCGCACGACCCCGACCACAGGAACTTGGTGAGTTGCCGACTGCGGACTTCATGCTGGTTCTCTCGATACTGTATAGTTTCATATTGTATGAGCCGATATTATTGTTTCGTAAAATGTTATTGTATGAAGTTGTAACAATTATATTCTTACTACATTAGTAGTAATAAACTGTAAAAGCTTCATTTAAATAAACAAAAACATACGTATTAATTTAGTAATGTAGTAATTTGAGAAAATCGCTAAGACATGAGATACAGGATGTGACTTGAAGAGATTAATATTGTAGGAACAATTCGGAGTGATGGGAGACTCCGCCACGGCCATGCGGGACCCGATCTTCTACCGCTGGCACGCCTACATCGACGACTTGTTCCATCTCTACAAGAGCAAGTTGCCCCCCTACACACAGGAAAAGGTAGGATCCATCTGAAAATGATCTCTCCCGATGCACTCTAGTATCTGAGAAGCAGGTCGGAGCTTTTCTTTCGAACGTAACGTTTTAGTAGATGTGATTATACAATAATTTCAGTCAAACCTCTACAGATTAAATATAATTAAAGATGACACATGACACGAATACGGTACGATAACGTGACGTCCCCCGCAGCTCGACTTCCCCGGCATCCGCGTGTCGGGCGTCAGCGTGCAGGGCGCGGGCGCGGAAAACGAGCTGCGCACGCAGTGGGAGCAGAGCACGGTGGAGCTCGGCCGCGGACTGGACTTCACGCCGCGCGGCAGCGTGCTCGCCCGCTTCACGCACCTGCAGCACGACGACTTCACCTACGTGTGAGTACCGGCGCGACTGCGGCGACGGGTCGGGGGCGGGTCGGTGGCGGTGGTGCGTAATAAACACATAACGCGTGGTCGCAGTATCTCGGTGAACAACACGAGCGGCGCGGGCGCGATGGGCACGGTGCGGCTGTTCGCGGCGCCGGCGCTGGACGAGGCCGGCCGCGCGCTGCCCTTCCCCGAGCAGCGCCGCCTCATGATCGAGCTCGACAAGTTCACGCAGTCCAGTGAGTCACATCCTATTTTATAAATTGTATTTTCGTTTCGATGGTTGTTCAGAAATATTTTTTATACAATTATAATTAGATCAACTTTATAACACCGCGTTAAATCGATACTGCAACGTGAGTTTACGTCGGTTCCTCCATTTTACAGTTCCAGCTGGCACGAGCACCATCCGCCGCCGCAGTCTGGACTCGTCGGTGACCATCCCCTACGAGAGAACCTTCCGCAACCAGAGCAACCGGCCCGGAGACCCGGGTTCCGCGCAGGCCGCAGAGTTCGACTTCTGCGGGTGCGGCTGGCCGCACCACATGCTCATACCTAAGGGCACCCAGCAGGGATACCCTATTGTGCTCTTCTGCATGATCTCCAACTGGAACGAAGACAGGGTGAGCAGATTATATAGTTTGATGGGTTACACGGGGTTCTTTTCTTGTCTTGGTATAGCACCCTAGCTAACTCTTCACCGCTAACTATATCATTCTATTTATTAATTTATTTAATCTTAGGAACACAAACAGTTACTATTGCAATTTTCCATGTTTGTTGGTTGGTTGTTGAGTTGGTGTAATAATGTTCATGTAGTGGGTAGCATATTACACGTTCTGGTTGGCAGGGCATTGATTAAATAAACCACTGTACTGGCGCGCAGGTAATGCAAGACCTGGTGGGCGCCTGCAACGACGCGGCGTCGTACTGCGGCATCCGCGACCGCAAGTACCCCGACCGGCGCCCCATGGGCTTCCCCTTCGACCGGCCCGCCGCCGCCGCCAGCCTGGCCGACTTCCTGACGCCCAACATGGCCGTGGCCGCGTGCACCATCCGCTTCACGGACGCCACGCGCCAGCGCGCCGCGCGACGGTAAGCCGCGCCGGCCGGGGACGCTTGGGATTGTTTATCTACCGATACCGCCTGTCTTAATAACCATATAGCGAGTTCGTTCTTCAGGATCTTACTGCAACGATCTGTAAATCTGTGCTAAGAAAAATTGTCGACTTACATCATCGTGACGCTGGCAACACTCTTTGCAGGCTAAAAAAAGGGCAAGCTTTTGCCAGTTTTAAAAATAAGAATATTGTTTAAAGTGTTGTAAAAAGATAGTTTCACTAGCACATCCCTAGTAGTCCCCTGTATTTTTCAACAATAGTCCAGTAACGACAGTCAACAGCTGAGCTATTGAATTGTAGATCTAATGAAGTAAAGCGAGTCAAGCGATCCTGCGGGTGCTTGGACTATGGACCAGGAGACATTGATGCTCTCATTCGGAAACCATATTATTATATCAAATGCGATCACAAAAATCATATTTTTTAGACCGAATAGGCTATTCGAATAGTCCAGTCGTCAATATTCGATTAACAATGAAATGTAATATTTTTTTCACGCGACATGGTTAATTATTTAACGTTTGTAAATGTTGTTACTGGAAGACTTGGCAATGAAAATGGAATTTGGATTTATTTTAGGTTTAAGTTCAGGGTCACTTGTTATAGTTCGTTATGTCTAAGTTATGTACATATGTAAATACTTTTTAATTCATAAGACTGAATAAATTAGCCTTTCACCAATTTGTTTTGTTTTATTTCTGTTTTGTTCAAAATTGTAGTAAACGATAATACATATTATATATATCATAACTAGCCTTATATACCTACTATTATAGTGACAAAAAACCTCATCCAGCTATTATTTATGGACTGATTGAAGGTGTTTGATATTAGAGTTATAAAATATTTAAATGATTACGAAGCAGCGATAATCTAGTGTGAAGACGTTTGCCTGCCTCGATAAAGTTCGACCCACGTTATGCACTTGTGACTTTTCGAAGTTGTGTGTGTTGTTACACAAGCCAACTAGTGACTAAGGTAAATTGTGTTGTGGTATTTGTTAAAACGCAAAATTAATAAGTGTTTAATTATTGCCTTATACTTCTTCTATCAGAAAGAAAATTGACATTTATTGTATATATTAACTGTTTGTAATTAATTTTAGTTAACCTCTTGAGATTGGCCGCCATGGCTGAAATCTGTCAGGAGTACATCATATCATCATTACGAATAATTTTTAACGAAGATTATTAAAGAAAAAAACGTACGTTGAAAGTAAGTTTCAAAGAACCGGTATCCGATTGGATATTGTGTTACCATTCAGTTTCCAGCGGATAACAAAATAAGGCCGGATAGGCTGGATACCGAATAGTTGCCGGACATCCGGTTCATCTCTAATTCGAATCATTTCGATTTTTGTAAGTTGTTTCAACGAGAAACAAATCCCGAACGTGATGAATGTAAATATCAGTTTGTTTTATGTACACTTTAGTAATCAGCGTCGCGCCGGAAGAAAGATCTGGGTAAGTGTGGCAACTTGTTCGCGGACTTTCCTCGATGTTCTTCGCGTCAACGATTAGTCTCTCAAATGATTACATTGATTTTCCGAGACATACTATTCTAGTTTTTACTAGATACTAAAGAGACGAGAGGCGAGTTTATTCGTCCAACGGTTACGTGATGTCTTCGTTAGTAGAAAATGACATGGAAGACACGCTATAGCTATCGGCCATTTACGAGACTTGAAACGTTGAAATGTATTTTTATCAACTTTAGACTAATAAAGGCAAGTCTATTTATAATTAGCAATAGATTATACGCTCTAATTATCATCTGGCGAGGGCTTAACTCGACCCTTATAGCACATCAGTATCATAAGGTTACTTATTAATGTCTGTCTCGACATTAACACGGGTATATATTTTTTTACGTTACATATAATAAAATATTAATAAATAGGTATAATACTTATTAATACAAGAAACAAACATATGTTTGTTTACTCTGTTACTCTACTACACACGGTTAGTAATTCCTTTATTAGATAATGTGTACGCTTTTAGAATAGGACCACAGTAAACCTTCAATAGTAAAGATTAAGTTGTTTAAGTTACATTTGTGCGGTAAAATTTAATAGAAAACTAACGACTATAGATAATCGCAGAACTTGGGAATGAAACGATCGCCTCCAGGCGCCTCCGCTTCTTATAATACAAAAAAAAATATTGTAAACAATAATTCTTGTTAAGAAAATAATTTCAAGAAACCCGAGCGAGAGTATTTTTCTGAGGTTTGACTTTTGAGGTATTTGTTTTCAAATCGGTGGTAGATTTTTGATAATAAATAGTTGTCTATTTATATTAATAAGCTTCTTCTATTCTTATCATTTTATGATGTTTTTTTTTTATTCCCGAGAGGAATGGGATCATTGAGCCATATTCATCAGAGCACTCAGCTTACACCTTTTTCATACGTTTATTCAAATGCCTCGTGATATCCCTTAAATTATTGTTAAGTTGGAAAGTCTGAACAGCATTTATAATAAACCTGTTAACCTCTAAAATGAAAATGTTATTTATTTTGATAAGTATTAATACAGTGTGACGAATGAATTTAATTAAACTTATTTCTTCTTTTATTTTACTTTATGTATTTACAAATTTAAGGCGGCAATTGGCAAAGGATGATCGTTAACTGAGCAGGTTATATTATGTATTATGTCAAGTTACCTAGACAATAGAGAATAGACTAATAAGATAGATAGAAGTAACATATAAACGTAACTGAAATTATAAACTAATATTTGAAAGATTCACATTAATGCGCGTGGTTATAATTGCGTAAATAATAATATGTTGAACGCTATTAATTGTCGGATAGATAGGAATACACAATTGATGAAAATAACACACAATTATGCCTATTGTATTTAAAAACAAACTAATCTAAATAAAGTTGAATTCCGAGTCGGATAATACCTACACGATACACATACAAAATACATCAGCAATAAACAGCAACACGTCTCCGACTCCTCGGAGTGTTGTTATGTAGCATTTATTTATTTGAACGAAGGAACGCTATTGTGAGCTCTAAGAAACTTTTCGGATCTTCCACGTGTACGTTGTGACCGACTTGTGGCACATAAGTGATGACGGCACGCGGGAACATCTCACGGATACCAACCAGATCGTCGGGCCTGAAAGGACACGTTAGGACATATCAGAATCTAAGCGAGTAATACATAATAACAATGACGAGCAACTAACGATAAATACGACGTAAATTGTAGGGCAGCGACCATGACAGGCCAACGACATTAGTAGTTTTGTCTGAAATCATTACTAATTGTGATTTTGACTGGGAATTTTGGCTTATAAGTGGTTTTGACTGATGGTTCTTATCAATATATAGGAAAACATTACTCGTTATTGTTCGCCATTGTTTTTTTTTAATGTTTTACTTTATTTTGAATAATATATAATACATGGCAAATAGCCTTTCTAACGTAGATGAAATGTCCAGAAAGCTAACCAGGCCCTTCGGGGGGAACCGGGTTATGTGTGATTCATATCTATCATTAAAACTATCTTTTAACCTAGGTTAAGTTTTTTATTTCAATAAAAAAAAAAACGAATCCAACGGTTATTTTACATTCAATACAAAAAGATATAAGATCTAATAATCATAAAACTACTTTTGATGGAATCTAGCAAAATAGCTTTGACCGTTATTTGCGGTCAAAAGTACTTTTGTCTGAGTTTCATAATTACAAGCCATTTTGACTGGTTAAGAATTTCGATTGTTACACATATATTTAGTACTAGCTGTGCCCGCGGTTTTACCCGCGTATAACTTAAAGAAATCACTAAGAGCAGACTTATAATATTTCAGTATATTTCAGTATATTATGTATATATACATTTTTAGTTTTATTTTCGTTTGATATTAGTATTTATTGGTTTTTGCCGCACTCGGATCTAGATAGGGCAACATATAATTCCTTACATCTATTTCGACGTACTTGAATGTCTTCCCTGTGCTGTATTTATTGTGACTGCAAATACTTTACAGGTATAATAAATACAGCACACACATTCTCAGGAAATTGCGTCATTTTAAAACTAAAACGTATATTTGTTTTTTTTTTAATAAGTATCAACTAACCAACTAACTGGTTCATTTTTCGCCCAGAGATCGGATCGGAATTGCGATTCAAAGGGCAATGCTGCTAACATTCTTGCCACCATTCCACGTGGTCACTATTTGTACAGTAACTACAGGCTTTACTTGTCAAACTAACCGATTAAGCATAAATATAACAAAACCATGAAAAAATATATATTCAGCAACGAAACGAAATACCTACTTAATCTATAAACTTCCACTTACAAAGTTATTTACAAACCGGAAACAAATACTTATGTATGTATGTATGTATGGGTGTTTTCAAACAACCTACTCAACTACCTGTTGAAATATGTCAAAACTATAAAAAGTAATAAAACTGTATATGGTCTTATCTCGACATCTTTCATAAGAATTAATGCTATATTTATAAAAAACGACTTCTCATGTAATGCATTATTTTAGAAAAATTTTGATTACCATACAAAAAGTTATAGTGAGTCAACCTTAAAAGATAGACATATATCTACGCGTATGCCAGCATAAGCTGAACCCTATTTAATATGATTGATCATATAGATCGGAACTGAACTTACATTGGTTTAAATCTATGTAACTGTTCATTTTTAACGTTTTTTGTTCCTATGACTTTCAATCATCATCATTTTACAGAATATCATTTATACGTAGCTAAAGTTTCAGCCAATTCAAATAAACAGTTATTATATAGCATTTTTATCGAATAAATGTTCGACGTGATTCTTTAAATTGACATAACTTTATTATTTATGAACCGATTGAAATAAAACAATCAGTAAATTTTAAATGAAATTAGTCACAATACATTTGTGAAATCCACTCCGAAATCCGTTAACCCATTTCGAAGATACACACAGACAAACAGACTAAGATTCTAACAATCAGTGTTGGGTTCTATTGCGTTGATAAATACCCCCGACTTGAGTTTTACTCAAATATCTTCCATGTACAGACAGCGATTAGTTACAATTAGAAGAATATAAAATTATAGGTGGAAAAGTACTAGAAACAAATGAAAACTTTGACGAGAGCATAATTAAGCGCGTTGTATCGTTGGGGTCATCTGTTAAAATCTAAATTGCATTTTTGCGCATTGATACGAAAATTTGTATGCTCAATTAATATGTACATATACAACGTATTAATCACCGACTATAAATAGTTGAGGAATTTGTTTGATTCCGCTATTCTTACGATTTATATACGTTTCTTTTGGCTTTCTTTTGCTTCCTGCACTTATTAAAACTGGTTGAGAATGTTTACAGAAAAAAGTCCTGGAATGGAACATTTCTTTCACGGTTCGTAGTGTTGTTTTACGCGGACATATCGCTAACGCATTAAACGCGAGCGAAACCGCGCAAAGCAAAAAAGCTTAACAATATAATTGTAATTAATTTAAAGAATTTAACTTGGACAATGAAGTTCACGAGGTTATGGTCGATCGACTTATTTCGTTGTTCGTAGGTCACGGGTTTAGTATTCGCTAGAAAATATTTCACGTATTCATTATTCTTGTTTGATTAGGTGTTACTTTCGGTATCGCCCACGTTAAACGTTCCTGCTCCGACCTCGTGGGCTGTAACGTGAGGTTGAATAGTCTAAACTTACTATAGAATTGAACTATCAAATGCTATAATATTTCATACCCCACTGGCAGTTCTGGAGATTAACGCGTTCAAGCAAAAAAACAAGCAAACTCTTCAGTTTTATTATATTCGTATAGAGTATGCTGACTGACTGTTCGTTAAACAGCAATACATAGAATTGTTGCGTTCCGGGTATAAGGGTGAGTGAGTCAGTGTGACTACAGACACAAGGGACAAAAAATCTTATTTCCCGAGGTTGGAGGCGCATTGACGATATAAGGAATGGATAATATTCCTTCCGCATGTCGGAATACATACACCTAAGAGTAGTATATAAAGTTTCAACTTTTTACATTTTTGTTGGCACTTCGGTGAATATATCTGTAATCATATCGTAAACGTTTATTAGGCGGCACGAGAGTCTATCGGAGAATGGTTTACCAAAAAAAGCGTAAGCTAGTAGTTAAATATATATATATATATATATACTGTTCTCGAGGGTAATCACGAATCGTCTCGCCCAAAAATTCGATGACTTCCAACCCGTTGAACAGGCTGGGTTTCGAAAAGGCTTCAGTACCGTAGACCACATACTCACACTTAGGCAAATGATACAGAAGACCGAGGAATATAATCAGCCTCTATGCCTAGCGTTTGTGGACTACTTGTGAAAAAGCCTTCGATACCATCGAGACCTGGGCTGTTCTGGAATCGATGCAGAGATGCCTAATAGACTTTCGGTATGTCCAGGTGTTAAAGTGTTTGTACGAAGCCGCAACCATGACCGTCCAAGTACAAGATCAGAGCACAAGACCAATCCAATTGCATCGCGGGGTAAGACAGGGGGATGTAATCTCCCCGAAACTTTTTACCAATGCATTGGAGGACGTCTTCAAGACGCTCGATTGGAACGGACGCGGCATTAATATAAATGGCCTACACATTACACATCTGCGATTTGCTGACGACATTGTCATCATGGCGGAAACTCTGCAAGATTTGGAAGAGATGCTAAACAGCCTAAGCGATTCTTCAAGACAGGTGGGTCTGCGGATGAACTTAGAAAAAACCAAAATTATGATCAACCAACATATATCCCCGAGACCGGTTGTCGTAAATGGCTCTCCACTCGAGGTTGTGCAGGAATACATCTACCTGGGCCAAACTATACAACTTGGACGGCACAATTTTGAGAAGGAGGTCAAAAGAAGAATACGTTTGGGCTGGGCAGCATTCGGGAGGTTGCGTCATATTTTTGAATCGTCGATCCCACAGTCACTTAAGACCAGGGTATATAATCAGTGCGTCCTGCCTGTTATGACTTACGGCGCCGAAACGTGGACACTCACTGTAGGACTGGTCCACAAGTTCAAGGTCGCTCAGCGAGCTATGGAACGTGCGATGCTTGGGGTTTCTCTGGCAGATAGAATCCGAAATGAGGACATTCGCCAGAGAACTAAAGTCACCGACATCGCGCGTAGAATTAGCACGCTGAAGTGGAAGTGGGCTGGTCATGTCTCCAGACGCATCGATGGCCGATGGAGCCGACATGCTGGAGCCGAGCATGTTGGAGTGGAGACCACGCTTAGGCAAACGTAGTGTAGGACGCCCTGCGGCAAGATGGACCGACGATTTGAAAAAGGTGGCAGGTACGGGATGGATGCGGGCTGCCCAAAATCGGGATGGTTGGCGTTCTATGGGGGAGGCTTTCGTCCAGCAGTGGACGGCGGTGAGCTGATATTATATATATATATATATATATATATATATATAATATAATTCACTATATATATATATATAGTGAATTTATATATTTAACATAATATATAAATTCATTTTTATTTAAGATATTTAGTGTTCTTTTGCATGTCGTGGTTATCTTTAAGTGTGGCAACTTGATAAAAACTTTAACGATTAGGTACGAATAAACTAATTGAGTTATTCTTCAAATTATGCGTCGTCAACAGCTTTTGAGTCTTCTACGCGACTGTTTGATATTTTTATAAAAATCATGGTACCTTCATAGAAACTAATATTTTAAGCATACATAAATATACAGTGCTATAAACATTATAATTTTAACAAAAATGCGATAACCTAACCGCGTACCCGCAATATCCGCGTAACCGCGTACGCGCAAGAGTGTGCCAAGTGACTGATGTCTTTGTTTGTGGTTCAATCATCTGTGGACACGCCGAAGTAAATTAAAATGACCATTTCTATTGCGGCCATTTTAAAAATTCGAGTGCATATTTCATATTTCATTTACCAGCCAGATTATTTTAATCACTTAGAAAAATGAGATAACTTTAATACATACTTGTAGATAAGGTTAAAATAAGCTTATTTTTGTAAAAAAATGCCTTAAATCTACTTTGTTGCTATCGATATAACTGTTATCGACTGTTAAAAGTCTTCCGAACACAAATTATGTGAAACATCGAGTAATAATTTGATATGATTATTTTGTGCACGTGCCCTGATATAATAAATTATTTCTGGTATTATTTATATGTAACGAATATATATATTAAATATGAGATCGATTATATACGATTCAATCAACTGTCAAGGTTGCGCCTGAATTATTTTGAATTTAATAATCACGGAGATGCTAATTATATTAAAATATATATATGAAATAATTCTTACGGCAGATATTCCGATAACTGACCACCGATGAAGAGAGTCGGGCCGTAATATTTTTTCCTCATCACACTCTCGGGAAACGTTGCGATAAACTTGAAGTGTTTAATTAATATATCCACGTTGCAAGCCCAGCCGATCGTGTGGTCGGCTCTCATTTTGACGTTGGACAGCACGGCTCCCATCAGAATGTCGTCCTTAATGATATTTTCTAATTGTTTTTTAGCCTTTTGTTTCGCGGTACTGATTTTCTTTTGTTTTTTAAAGTTCACTTCCCTCATCGCTTCTAGGACTCGAGGATAGTAGTCAGTCAGCTGCATTGAATTCGATATCGGGGAAATATCTACAACTAATATGCCAGCCACTGTCTCTGGCTGAAAATAGAAGTGTGATTAAATATATATATTCTTATTTATTTTTGACAATTTAAAAATAAAAAAATGCCTGCCAAAAAACTAAGTAAAATTTAAAGAGCCTAGGAAACAAATACGGCCAACATTTTTTTTTATAACGATACCCCTTACATCCATATCTATTCATTTCATTTCATTTAATTTTCATTCATAGCATTTAAAATTTATTGCGGAATAAAGAAACTCACATACAGCCGTGTAAAAAAGTACATTTGAGAAAATAATAGAATTAGTTAGATGCTGAAACTATGAAAATAATATTTAATTATATGGTAACAACTAGATTCCTTTACATATGATTAATGTGAGCATAAATAGAACTAATTGTAGAAATATTTCAGAAGACATTACGGCACGTGGCTTGCTATAGCAAATGATACGAGTACGGTGTGACATACCCACCGCCATGAGCGACACAGTCATCGCGGCCCTGCCACCCATACTGTGCCCTACGAAGCTCGCTCTAGTGATGGCCAGCTTGTCCAATAACTTCAGTATATCTTCAGCGAGGTCTTCGTACTTGTGGGAGTTCGTGTGTGGACTGTCGCCGTGGTTTCTCAGGTCCACGGAGACCACGGCTCTCTTTGTCACGTTCAATATTGTCTTCCCGATGCTATCCCAATGTTTTTTAGAACTCAAAAGACCGTGAAATAATAATATTGTCGGCTCGTCAGAATGCGACTCTCCATAAACCTTATATGATAAATTAGCGGCCGATTTAAATGTAAATCTCGCAATCGTTTTAATATTTGCTCTCCGACGGAGTTTAGTTGCGAACATTGATTCAATTTTAATAAATATTGCATTTCTGTAAAATTTATTTTTTAACATGTTTTGACATAATGGAACGTCATATATTTTTTCAAAAAAGTTGTTTATATAATATTATGTCAACTGTAATCCTAAAGATAGCGACAAAGCCATCATTTAATTGATATGGTAGAATGAATTAATTTCCGTCATTGCTATATTATGTGACCAAAAATCAACTCAGAACATCGTGATAACAATAGAACAGATTTTTTAATTCTTTCTAAAAAGTAATAATATAATAAACATATTTATTAAACCTAATATATCTAGGAGTTATAATTTAAAAAAAAAAACGATATGTATAATCTTTTGCCTAAAATATTCACCTTTTTATTACTGTAATAACTTCAATATAAGGAGTAATGGATACATATGTTTACAATCAAAACGGTGGTCTGCGGGCGCGGACGCAAACAGCGCGTACGCATCACGCTCCAATCATCGAACACGCTGAGCCGGGCGGTCGAGTGCGCTGTGCAAGGTAATTTCAAATTGTTTATTTATACTTACTATACTTTTGTAATATTTTAAAAACTAAAGAGAAAATCTATATAATATAAATTTATTAAGTGATAAAAGAGTGTGGTGCTTAATATTACTCGTTTTAATGTTTGTTATTCGTAAATGTGAAGTAAATAGAAATCAGATCCGCGCTATTTGTTTACTGTAGTTCAATTTATTGAACAGGTTACTTAAAAAAAATGTTTTATTATATTTTTTTTTATTAGTATAGTTTAACTTTTTAATTAATTGAAGTGTGTGTTTTTTTTTAATTTGGTGAACGAATTTTAATCTTTAATTATACAACCTTCTCCTCAAAAGGGAGAGGAGGCTTTTAGCCCAGCTGTGGGACATTCACAGGCTGTTACGGTACGGAATGTATTGATTTTCATTTAAGTAAAACAAGACAAAGTTGACTATTATACTGCGGATATAATTAAACTATTGAAACTGTAAATTTCTCGGAAGTTCGGAAGTGGAGGAAAATCGAATTAAATAGTTCCATTATAATCGCATCAAAGTTCCATTCCTACGTAAATACATGTTAAGATCATATGGAGTGAAAAGATTGTCAAAAGATTATAACAATAATATACTGCAGAAGAATACTGCAAAAGTTCTTTTAATTTCACAGTAAAAATAACAGTTGCTTTTATGTATTTCATACAATTTTTTTAGCTTTTATTGTTACATATATCGTCGATCTGTCAATTCATTGTTTACGGCTTATAACGGCGACACTATAATTTTAAATAAGTATTTATATATCATCATATTTAGGAAATGGCATAGAATATATTGAAAATAACGAATTTATAAACGTATCGTAAGAGAATTAATAAAATATGTTCTTTAATTTTTATTCATTACTATCTATTATATATTATAAATGTAAATACGTCAGATGTAATTAAAAATGGTCGGAGTAAAACTCGTGTATAATACGTAATTCGTTTTCGTATTCATTTGTTACAAAAAAAACTATACATGTATTCAATACACAATGGCGTAATAACGTAGAATAGAATAGAATAGAATATGCTTTACTGTAAAACAAAATAGTTACAGAACCATTTTAACCATAAACATAAAAAAAACGAAAACTATTTTGTACAAAAGGCGGTACTTATCGCTAAAAGAATCTCTTCCAGACAACCTTTAGGTGAAGGACAAGAAATAAATAAAAAAAGCGGTAAGGAGGTGTAATTATGATAATTTTAATAATAAATAGCAATAAAGTGCGTATAAATTATTATTAAATTTACGTACAAAATAAGTAAAATATAATCAACAATATTGCACTATCTCACCTAAAGGGTCTTTGCTTGTAGTTGTCACCGAGGTCTAGTTGCCCCCATGTTCCTTTTTTAATATTTAAATATCTCTAAAATGCATATATGTACGTAATTATAACGCATAAATTAATTAAAAATGTATCTTTAAACAAATAACATTTATTTTTTTAGTTTTTTTAAATTAATACCATAAAAACGTGAGAAACATATATTTTTTAAAAGCAATTATATTTATGCACGCAATTATTAAGAATAATATAATAATAATAATAATAATATGCATAACGACAACGAGTTCACACGGTTCAATTTGAGTTAAAAAACAATTATAGTTAACAAAAACTAATAAAAACAAATACTTATTTATTACAGAACTATACTTAAACGAGCTTAAACTTAAAAAAATATTACAATAATGTTAAAGAATATCTCACAGTAATAATGTTTTTAACAAATTGCCAGAAGGTATTTTTTTCTGCTCAACCCTAATCACAGATCGTCGTACAAATAATACAATATTTAAATTAAATTAAAAAACAATTCAAGTAAATAAAGTAAGAAAGCATGTACAATGAGCATGAATGTGTGTGTGTGCATGTCAGGAAAGGCGAATCTATTTAGTTTTTTATGAATAAACTCCAGAATCCAGATGTATTTGATTAGGTATTGTGAATATTTAAGCAACATACTCTTAATAAAATTGAAGTATGTAATATCGTTATATGTATTAACATATTATTTTTAGTTGGTAGGTTCTTACTTTTATGACACGGAGGCAATATTTTGAAGACTTGTTTCTTTTATTTCTGCATATGCTTTCGTAATTCGTCGTCGTCGTCAAAAAATAAATTCCCAAAAATAAGACATATTTTATACTTGAATTTAAAGTTGAAATATAGAAAACTTTTATTAACTATGTATTTTGTGCTGCTTAGATTGAAAGCCTTTTAACACAGTTCACATCGCTTTCAACTTTGAAAATCGAACGTATGCGAATTCTAAACTATCAAAATTTTTGTAATGAAATTAGTAGATATCGTAGGGTATTCTTAAAAATATTTTTTCATATTAGAAGTTGTAAAGAATAATAAATGTACACACATAATTTAATTAATTAAAATAGCCACGTATTAATCACCATGTAAGCCGAACATTTAGATTGTATGCAATAATTATTTCAATAAAAAATATATATTCATATCTAGACAAAGGGTACAAATATAATAAAAGAACAATTAAGACGAGGCTGTATGTAGCAATACCTTTGCGTTTTACACGATGAAATAATTTAGACAAAAGTCATTGTCATAATTTTTTTCGTAAATGTTTAATGAAACCGAATTAAATTGGGTCAATATATAGAATAACTTTTATACCAAAAAATAAATTAGTACAAAGTCTCCACTTGATCTCTTATTTCATTAACATAATGTATCAATCATTAATATTCTGTATCTGTATTGCTAAGTCAAGGGATATACTAGCTAAGATCCCGTGGTTGGCGCATTGACATAGACTTAAGGAGTGCCACTAACCGTAGGGAAAAGTGACTAGACATGTGTGACTGGTGACAATTAAGTGGCCATTTGAGCCAACTGCCTTCCTAAGTTAAATAAAAAAAACTAACAACATTTAACGTGAATTAAGGATGCTTCACGAAGACAGTATTTCCTTGTACCTCGGTATTTAACTCAAAATTACTTACCTTAGTATTAACTTAATATGAAGTTAGTTGAAATCGTGCGGTTCCTTTCATTAAATGTACATATAACCGTAACAGCCTATGAATGTTGGGCTAAAGGCCTCCTCTCCCTTTTTGAGGAGAAGGTTTGGAGCTCATTCCACCACGCTGCTCCAATGCGGGTTGGTGGAATACATATGTGGCAGAATTTCAGTGAAATTAGACACATGCAGGTTTCCTCGCGATGTTTTCCTTCACCGTGAAGCACGAGATGTATTATAATCACAAATTAAGCACATGAAAATTCAGTGGTGCTTGTCCGGGTTTGAACCCACGATCATCGGTTAAGATTCACGTGTTCTTACCACTGGGCCATCTCGGCTTATAAATGTACATATACATATATGTATTTTGTAAGGTGTTAGTCAGTGGTTAATCTTGCGACAATTTTAACAATGTCATGATTTATTTTTTTCTTAATTTTCATAATGAATTCAAATTGAGAAGAAGCAATGGATCATTATTACGTTGATTATGAATGCAAACTTATAGTGAGAAACAATATGTAATGCAATACAAATACTATTTTGTGCAGACAAATTGAAAATGATAAACATTAAACTTAGGAAGATAGGTACACTGTCAGAAATAAACAACACCCAAGCTAAAAAGTGAATTTGTTTCAATAAAATTTAATAAAACTTCACCTGGGCACTATTTTACTACCAAGTTGTCACTTATCCCAAATGAATCTTTGCCATTTAACCGTTTTCCCATCGAACGATCTAGTTGCGGTTCGGTTCAAGTTCGTTCGGAATACAATTAGGAAATTATCGTAACCGTTATACATATACCGTATAACGTTATATATATTAAAGTTAGTAGAATGTCTGGGTAATACAGAATTTTAAACCAGTTCCACACATCCGATTGAGATAAATTTCGCATATCAGTCATATTCGGTTTTACTGAAACTGCCTACCATATATTGTGCTTTTTTAACAGGCGATTTGTTTTTTTTTTTTACTATATAGTACTGAATAACATTTTACAGCGTCTCGCACCATATTATTACAATAGTCGCGAGGTCAACGCACTCGAGCCCTGAATTAATTTTATACGTAATACATTATTGTTATATTTAACACGTAATTATTTGTACTATGAATAAAACATACAAAAATATATTTAGACCCTCCACCTTTAGTAGTCGTACAATAAGTAAGTCATTTTATAAATTGCATTATAATCCATCGAGTCACTTAGAACGCTCGCAAATGTGAGTATTGATAAATGTATAGAACGTTTAACACTAAAACTTTTCGATTAAAATTAATTAGTTAATTTTTAAGGCTTAGGCTATAATATAGTCATTCGTTTGGACCCTTTTCAGATAAATCGTCAAAATTATAACAATATAGAAGTACGTAAATACTAATTTCCCATACTAAAAACGAAGTAAGTTAGTAGTAGGCCTTTAAATGCCCTACTCCTGGGAAAGCAGGCCTTTTCCGGCTACAAGGCTTCCGCGTCTCTTGAGGGGGAAGATTTTAGCTTATTGAATTGAATGATGCAGGCTTTACTTCATCTATCACGAGAGGAATTATTAAATTACAAATAGGTATGCTCATGAAAATTCAGTGTTGCTTGCCCGGGGTCACGTGTTTTAGCCACCGGGCCATCTCGGCTCTGGTATGTATGTATATTCGTTCGTTGACTGCCTCGTTGGTCTAGTGGCTTGATGTAAGGCCGCAGACCCGGAGGTCCTGGGTTCAATTCCCAGGTCGGGCCACTAAAAATGTTTTTGGGTTTTTCTGTCAGAAAATTCTCAGTAGCAGCCCGGAGTCTAGACTCTTTCCGGTCGTGTCGGATTGCCGTCCCATCGGATTATGAGAGTTAGGGAATAGAGAGTGCACCTGTGTTTGCGCACACACTTGTGCACTATAATATCTCCTGCGTAGTTGGCTAATCTCTCTTGAGATTGGCCGCCGTGCCCGAAATCGGTCTGGAGGACATTATTATTTATTATTTATTTATTTATATTCGTTAATATATTTTATATTAAACGTAAATAATTAAATACATTATACGTATGTGTACATTAACTTAGAATTCTAAAGCACCTAGCGAAGCAAAATATTAAGATATGAATAAAGCGAAAGTCCGCGAACATTATAATAATTACAATACAAATATTTGTCCCTCACGGGCTCGGCAGACGTGAAACATCGATTACAATTGTAGGTGGTAGGACGTTGTGCGTGTCGGTGTAGGTACCATCCACTCATCAGATATTCTACTGCTAAACAGTAATATTGTTGCGTTCCGGTTGGAAGGGTGAGTGAGCCAGTATAAATGTAGGCACAAGGGCATAACATCTATATAGAATATGGGCGGTGGTACATAACATCAGCTGACCCATTTGCCCGTCCGGCTACCTATAACTAAAAAAATATATAAGTAAGTTAGTAGTAGTTTCAGTAATAAAATAAATTTTAAACGAACAAAGGGAATAGAGAGCACCGCGGAGAGCCCCCCCCCATGTCAGCACAAGACAATCTGCCGTCGCGGCATACGAGTCGGTTTTATCCATGAGCCGCACCAATAGATACTTAACGTACAATTATTGAAAAATACCTTGTATAGTTAATTTCACATTTCGCCTTCAAAGTGTGTTCTACGAATCGAATTGATTTGTAACACTTCCCTTCTTCGATATCGTGTTCGCGTTACACAATTGATTTCTATTACGCTGTCCATGCTGCGCGTTCAGCTGACCCGTATTTGGCAATGTGAATGCTAATACGTCCTCTGACTATAACATACCGCGAGTGTAACAATCGTTTTAAGTTATTTAAAAAACAAGAGTTCCTTCTTTTTTATTGAATCAAATTTTGGACCCTTGAATCGATATTTAGTTTATCGAACTTACGTATGCAAAAAAAAACACAGATACTTAAAATTATAATCGACAACCAATACATTTATTTAATTATTCTTTTACCCAGCGTTGGTATGATGACATTGTTATTGCACGAATAACAATTACATTTCATGTTCGTAATTCTATTCGTACCTCTCCTTTTTTTTTAGGAGAAGTTTTGGAGTTTATTCCACCACGCTGCTCCAATGCGAATTTTTGGAATACAATTGTGGCAGATTTGCAATAAAATTAAACACACATACAGCCTCACGATGTTTTCTTTCATCGTCAAGCTCAAGATGAATTATAAACACAAATTAAGCTTATGAAAATTCAGTAGTGCTTGTCCGGGTTTGAACCCGCCAACCATCGGTTAAGATTCTAAGCGTTCTAATTTTGGCCATCTTGGCCCGCTTAAAAATGCGAATTGACTAGATCAAGGACATTGTTTTATTATCACTATTAGTAGTATTTCTGTTTATCTATTAATTCAATATATACATATTAATTACTATAGAGGTATCCGGCATAGGTCCTAACCCAAAGACATTATAATTTTCCCATAGACAATTTACTACTTTTTATTGGTTTGACATGTTCGTAACAAAAAGATATATCTTCAAAATGTAAGTCCTAGCTTAATTTTAAAATCTGTAGAATAATCTATTTAAACTTATTTCGCTTTTCTGAAATTCTTGCATAATTTTTTTGTATATATATCAATTGCATTGTATTTTAAACGTCATGTATAATTTAATTTTTTTTTTGTTAATAGCTAACAGTAACAGCCTCTTAATGTCCCACTGCTAAGGCCTCATCTTCCTTTTGAGGAGAAGGTTTGGAACTTATTCCACCACACTGCTCCAATGCGGGTTGGTAGAATACACGTGTGGCACAATTTCAATGAAATTAGACACATGCAGGTTTCCTCACGATGTTTTCCTTCACCATCAAGCACGAGATGGATTATAAACACAAATAAAGCACATGAACATTCAGTGGTGCTTGCCTGGATTTGAACATACGATCATCGGTTAAGATTCACGCGTTCTAACCATTAATAGCTAAGATTGTTTTTTTTTCAGACAAAACAAGCAACCTCCATCATGGGGACGATACTGAACAACGTAACACATTACTACCACTACATAAACGATGACCTAGCAGGTAAGAATGTGTTTTAACGAGTATTGAATAACAATAGTTTGGGGTCAAAGATTACCTACCCCAGTTTTAATTTATTCAATATATTAATGAATATGCCTCGTAAAGAAAATACGGATTAGAGACAGGTCCGGATTTAGAGATCCAAGGCCCTTAGGTACTTTGATATTTGAGGTCCCCCAAGTTCCGAAGCGATGAGGATAAAATTATATTATTTTTTGCTGGGGCCTCCCCCTCCAGGCCTCCAGGTGCCTTATAAGCCTAGGCATAATTCGGAGGCTGATCAAAGAATTTCATAGAACTAATGGAGTCATTTTTTAAAAATATTACCTTTTACAACCGAGTGAGAACTATCTCGGTGGTGCAGGAAACGGGGTTGATCCTAATAATTGTTTTCTTAATTTGTCCGGACAGGGTTGTTTGAGCACTTAAATATAATAATAATCCCTTAATTTAAGTTATAACCCTAATACCAAATAACACACACACTTGCCAATATACAATAAATTAAACTATGTCAAAATTGTCATTTATTGCTATTAGGATTATATGTTACTTCCACCAAAATTCTTTATATAAAAAATGTCTAATGATACCTAAGACTGTTACCCTGTATCTGATATGCTTTATGATATTCACACACTGACTCGGTTAAAATAAACTGTACTTAAATAAAAACGAGCGGAGAGAGTAAAAGTGCAGGATTAACGGCTTTACGTGCCTTCAAGAGTCTAACACCGTCAACACACGTTGTGTTCAATTTTACGTTTCCCGGAAATGCAGTTGCAATAATGTGCAGTTAGTAGCTGGTTAAGAGAATATCATCCTCTTTCATCAGTCAATCGCAGTCCACCTATAGTTAGGTCTTTCTCAAACTGCGCTGAAGCTCCTGGGTCTCACAGCCTTGGCATCGCAACATTGATTCTTCATCGATCATTGGTCTTCCAGGCTGGACATTCCGAAAGACTCGATTAAATACTGAATCTTCATTGGCCGACTATGATCACGTCGGCTGCCCTCGATCGACAAAATTTAGAATAAAGTCAAATTAATGAATCCAACTTTGATTAGCGTTTTAGAAAGTGGAGATGAGTTTTTTTTTTATAATAAAATAAGAATATAGAAAAACGTAGAATTAAATAATATCTTTTTTAAATTAAAAGATAAACGGATAATCTGATGGTAAACGGTCACGGCTAATATATATATATTGACACTATAAAAAATATAAGCCGTTATTTACAATAAAAATGTTTTTGATACATCCCTTGTGCCTGCAAATGACAACACAGCAATACAATTGCATGCAAGTATTCCTGCTTGGCGGTAAACTAACAAATGAGTGAAGCAAGGGGCAATTGATCAGCCTGATGAGATAAAACGTGTGCACAATATAGCAAGTATAAGTCGATTTCATGGGTATTGGACATTTTAAAATTTGTCATTGTTGTTATTTGAAAATCACATTCGGATAAATATTTGAAGCATGATTAATATTTGATCCAAAATATTCTGTTACGTCAAGTATTGCTTATTTTTTGTCCTAATTTGATTATATTGTTCCAGATCCACGAACGAATAGCTTCTGGTTGATATCGACGCCGATACCGATATGTATAATATTGTTCCTGTACCATCGTTTCGTTCATTCCTGGGGACCGCAGTTCATGGCGAATCGGCCGGCGTACAAATTGAAGAATACAATCATTATATATAACATAGTGCAGATCTTCTTATCAGGACTCATAACCTTTAAGGTAAATGCTGAAAAAGTATTTTATATCTTATGTGGAGAAGCACGGAAATTGGAACTGGAAAACAATTAATAGCTCAACGGTTTACGGAAGGAAGTCCTATCTAATGTGTAGTGGGCTAATACCGTCCCAACTTTTAATACAACCTTTACGCTCAATTTATGTTTAGTGGAGAGTAAAGTGGTAATGTTAGTAATTCCTTTCTAAAGAATAATTTAAAAAAAAGCCGGATGGAAGTTAGTCACACTTAGCAAAATTACTCCAGACTTATCATATTACTATGTAATATTATCCGATTACTGGCAACTACCTGATTTTTTTTCTTGGATAATCGTATGATGGCTTTCCCCCACGGGAACAGTGGGGCTCACCGGTGTCTTAAGGCGCCGAGTGAGCTTCGAACATCGGAATACCCACTAAAAAACCAGCGGCACCTTTTCCGAGGACCCTTTAATGAGGAGCGCCACGGGATCGCTTGCGTATTCTACCGTGACTACTGGCAACTACCTACGATGCTATACTGATCACAATTTAATGCCAAAGCAGAATTATTCATCGTTAAGTTACTAAATAATTAAGAAAGTTTCCAAAGCATGATTCGTCTCAGGAAAATATCTACCACTCTTATATGTTTAGGATTAAGATATTTAGATAATTGGAATGTTTTTTAGTGATTTTTTCCCATTACTCTCCGAAATTTTCTTAGTTCTTTGGCATTGAACTCAATTTAATTAACAGTATGAAATTTAAAAGACGTGACATGACTTAAGTTATAACCTATATTAAATCGTATGAAATCAGTCAAGTCAATAAGTTGTTGTATAATATTATATAAAATATAAGGCTTAGGCTTTCGTCCAGCAGTGGAAGGCAAGGGGCCGAAAAAAAAACAAAAATATGTTTATAATAAATTGATGTCATACTTTTGTCTACAGTGCATTAGCTGGCTGTATCTTCCAGGACACTACAATGTTTGGTGTCAGAAAATAAACTACGAAGACAACGAAATCGAGAGGCTGGTCATATATTACGTGTGGCTGTACTACGTCATCAAGATCATCGATTTACTTGATACGGTGAGAATTTTACTTTACAACAATTGTACTTTTAATTATTTTAATTTATAATAGAAAGGTCGACGAACTTCGGCAAACTATCAAAACTTGATCACTAATGTATTATTCATTGTATACTTACGTATTCACTATGATATAGGTGTTCGGCATAGAGTACGTTGACTTGTACGTCAATCAAAGATATTAAGACGAAACCACAGACAATTTACACTTTTTTACTGATTTGACATATTCCTAATAAGCAAGCACAAAGGTTCTGTAACATTTAAAAAGCATATCAGGTTTGTTTAATGGAGGTACTGATCAAGTTATTTATTAAACGACTTCCAAAAAGGATAAGGTTCTCGATTAGTCTACGTATATAATATATTTACATATATATTTTTGGGATTTGAGGAAGCCGAGATGGCCCAGTGATAAGAACGCGTGAATCTTAACCGATAATCGTGGGTTCAAACCCGGGCAAGCACCACTGAAGTTTTTCATGTGCTTAATTTGTGATTATTATTATTTTTGTGCTTTTCGGTGAAGGAAAACATCGTGAGGATGCATGGATCTGCATGTGTCTAATTTCACTGAAATTCTGCCACATATGTATTCCACCAATCCGCATTGGAGCAGCGTGGTGGAATAAGCTCCAAAGCCTTCTCCTCGAAAAGGGAGAAGAGGCCTTAGCCCAGCAGTGGGACATTTACAGGCTGTTACCGTGATATGTTTTTGGGATTTATTTATGAACTGATTTTGTCAGTTTTTAATAGTTCTGAGAAACTCAATTCCACAAATAAGTTCCATTGGAGTACAATAAGAGTATTATTATTGTATTAAATCTATGCATAAAGTATTCCTGATCACACCGCGCGTTTCGTCGTTGTTAAGATTACAAAGACGCGGTGCGATGCGGATTACATAGTTAGGCCGCACTGCGAAATAACGTGAACTCACTTTAATCAATAGCCGCTCATAAAATGGAACTTAATAAAGACCTGTATTTACCAGTGGTTATAACACGTGAATATCAAACGGTGATTATGGGTTCAAATCTTGCACAAGCATGTGTAGGATGTATGTCAAAGGAGAGGAGGTGCGTGAAGGAATAAGCTCCAAGCCTTCTTCTCAAAACGAGAGGCAGGCTTTGCAGACTTGGTATTATTGGTTTTCAAATGTGAAGTGATGAGACTCTTAATATGCATTTCATTTAAATACAATCATAAGCTGAGCCGTTGAATGAGTTTTGAAATGTTAATGTGAAATATTCAATACCGGATGTAGGTGCGAAGTTCATTCCATAGTTTGTTATAACCAGTGTTAAATACATACTCAATAATGAAATAAGCCGGTTGTTCTAAATGTTTGTTTGTTTTACAATAAATTAATTTATTTGTTACATTAACATAATGAACAACCGTAATTTATTGTTTAGAATTTTAATTATACTTTAAATTAAAAAAAAATACATTGTCATTCTTACGCATATATTTTACGTAAATTGTCACCGTGGAAAGTTTGTATAATAAATACAGAGGAATTCGAAAAGTATTAACATATTGTAATTATGTGATTTTGGTGACTTAAAAAGTGTGTTTTGAATAAAAAGAGTCACAGAATTAATGTAAATTGTAAAAGGTCACTTTTTATTACAATCGTATCCAAATTGAGGCAAATTAAAGAAAGGGCAATAAATAAGTGTACTACTTACCTAACTGACAGACGTTGAGCTGCCTATGTTGAAAAGGCGATTGACAAGTTCGGTTGAACGGCAAAGATGGTCCATTTGCACGTCCGACTCCCATTTTGAAAAAAATATATATCGTTCATTCAGTGTCTTAGTATTTTCAAATACATACAATCATTTATTATATTATAATTATTTATTTACATTCGTTTCGAAACGAATTTAAATATCACTTTGTAAGAATAACAAAAAGTAGCAGTATTGGTGATAGAGCTTTTTGCAAGCCTGGTATCATCATCAGATTTTCTACTGCTAAAGAGCATTATTTAGTATTGTTACATTCCGGTTTATGGGTGGGTAAGCCAGTGTAACTATAGGTTAATATTTCTTACAACTTCAATATTTATGGACGGTTGTAACCACTAATCATCAGGTGGCCCGTTTGCCCGTTTGAATACCCATAACATAAAAAGAGACAAAAAATATATATACAACATTCTATTAAAAATCAATAAATTATTGTAATGATTTGTTTTGTACATTTTCAGGTATTTTTCGTGCTTCGAAAGAAGTTTAATCAAGTAACGTTTCTCCACGTATACCACCACTTGGGCATGTGTCTGCTTGGTTTTATCGGAACGAAATTTGTCCCTGGTAAGTCTGGACAACATATACTCTTTTCTATCAGAATTTTCCTATCCCCTATCTTCTTTGTTTTTATTTATGTTGCTAGAAGTAGGTAGTACAAATTGACTACATGTTAAAGGGCCACTAAAGCCGATAGACATTTGCACTGTAAGAAATATTAACCAGCCATTATATCGTCAATAGGGCAACCACCTTAGGAACTAAAATGTTTAACCTCTTTGCCCTAACTACACTGGCTCACTCAACATTTAAACAGAAACACAAAAATACATTTATCACCGTGACAGTATATTTATAGGCCACATATATATAAATATCTAATTCATTTATATAATTGGGTAATCGTTCGAGCTTTTTCTGGAAGCATTTTTAAGCTTTGAGGCTTGCTTCTTTAACAGGGCATTTCCTCATCCAGCGTCGACGTCTGGGTCATTTGTTTTGCTGAAATGTCAAAGATTCAGTGGTGGTTGCGGTCATGGGCGGTTAATGTCGGTTCACGAAACGGCGCCAGGCGTCCTTTATAAACACCGAGTAACGATAGCATAAAAATTACGTTCGTTTAAAAAATAAAGTTAATTCTTTTGTCCCAGATAAGAGAGCTCGTAAAATAAATAAGCCATAAATAACCGCATTATCGAATCTGCCTCTCTTAGTTAGCACAGTATCTCTAAGGTTAAGCTTTACACATAGGTAATTGGAGGAGAAAAAACGTATGCCATGGACACATTTTTTAGGTTTTAAACGCAGGCGGAACAGTGGGTGCGGTAATTTAAAAAAATTCTGCCCTTCCGCCAACTCACCCTATAGAGAAATTAGTATTGGTATATAGTGTAGTTATAAATAAAATAGTAAGACAAAGTTCGTAAACTTTTGCCCGTCTTGACATTTCGTAAATTAACCTTATGAGCTGTTCTTGAACTCAGGTTAAATGTAGTTGAATCATTAAATGATATATAATAATGAACACTGCGATCAATGCCACAATGCCATACTTTCTTTCAATCTAAGGTTGTGGTTAGAAAAACCAATGTAATTTTTTTTTAAATTAACTTTCAAATCTATTCAAACAAATTTAATCTTTTTAATTTGTAACATATCTTTTTTATTTGTATTAAAATATATATATATATATACATATATATGTTTATTATTTTAGTAAAATCTGCACTTGAAAATATTTATTAGCACGTTACAGTTTTTATTAAGCGTTTAGTATTTATATATCCTTGGCTTAAAGGGGAAGTGAGCCAGTGTAATAACAGGCACATTATCACAATATCTTAGTTCCCAAGGTTGGTTGCGCATTATCGATGTAACGAATGGTTAATATTTTGTTGCAACGCAAATGTCTAAGGGCGCTGGTGACCATAGGCATAATCCTGTATTTAACCTTAAACTGACATACCTCCAAGACTACTGTCTGGTATTCCTTTATTTACAAAATTCTTCTTTTTATAAACATAAACGTGTCAGATAAAATATTTCCCATGAGTCAGAGTTTAAAGGTCAAGAAATGTGACCTTCTGACCTCATCTCGCTACTTGTTCCTGCCCGTGACACTTACGTTTTATTCGTTTACTTTAAAAGTATATGCCAGTAACCATTTTTGGTACTGCTCTTTAAATATACAACATATGTCTTTAAACGATCTTTCGACACTTGTTTATTTATTTTAATTCTCGTAAATAAAGATTATTCATTCTCGGTGTGGGTTAGTTAAAATCAATCGGCATATTACTTGGTGCCTTTTTGCTATAACCTATATAATAAGATGGTGGTAGAGCTTTGTGCAAGCTCGTCTGGGTAGGTACCACCCACTCATCAGACATTCTGCCGCAAAACAGCAGTACTTGGTATTGTAGTGTTCCGGTTTGAAGGATGAGTGAGCCAGTGTAATTACCGGCACAAGGGACATAAGATCGTAGTTCCCAAGGTTGGTGGCGCATTGGCGATTTAAGCGATTGGCAACATTTCTTACAATGCCAATGTCTAAGAGCGTTGGTGACCACTTACCATCAGGTGGCCCATATGCTCGTCCACCTTCCTTTTCTATAAAGTTATTAGTTAGTAGTAGTAGAAAGTATTTGATTAGGTTAGTTTGATAGCAATTGTAGTCAATGAAAAGCTGATCCAGAAAAAAAAAATCTAAGTTTAGTTTAAATATATAAGGGTGTTGACTATTGATAAACCAGAGAAAATGGATATTTTTTTTTATAAAACGATTCGTAAGCAACATATCTTTATTTTAAAGCTAAACTGTAAATCTTAAGAAGAAATTAACTTTGGCTTTAATTTACTTGTAGAAATTTCATTGTCAATTTTTATTTTTTATTTTAATAAAGTCGAATTTAAAATAGTCCCTCCCGGTTCCTACCCGACGCAAAGCTGCCCATAGCAAAGCAGGCCGCATTTCCACGGAAATGGACAACCTCTGCGCCAAGTAGGACCCGGAGCGACTGCCAATGTCACTTATAGAAATGCTTACTAATAATAAATGCTTAATAGTTTTTAATTTATGATGGTAATGATAATCACATTAGTCCTTAATCCAGAGCGGATCCCATCTCAAACCTAACCGTGGGTATAGTTATGTAACAAACACAATTGTTACGAAGAAAAATATAGACTTCACAAACATGTTGTTATGGCAACATTTATTTGAAATATTTTATATTCAAATAAAATCATCGCCAAGCAATTAAAGCAACAGACAGCAAAAGAAAGCAATAGACAATTGTTTGGAAAACTTGGCTCATCATCAAAATCTCGATGAAATTCTTCCTCTATCATATATTATTTGTTATCAAATAATAATAATTATTATTATTTACAGGTGGTCACGGCATCATGCTCGGGTTCATTAATTCGTTTGTTCACTCAGTTATGTACACCTACTACTTGATATCAATTGTCCGAAAGGAATGGGTCAGGATATGGTGGAAGAAATATATAACTCAGTTGCAAATTGTAAGTTATTCGTAAGCCAATATTTAATTTTATTATGTGACCAATTTACACTGCACCCCAATAAAATGCTATCGTGGCAACTATCTGATGATAATGACGATGAAATATAGTTTTAAAACATGCTTAGGTAACACAACGCTTGATTTTACAATTAACTTTGAATGTAATTAAAAATAAAAGACTTATTTCGGTGACTAAGTGTATTAAACCTTTTCTTTATAATTTTAAATAGTTCTAAAATAGCTTTTGTGTGACAACTGATACTTGTTTAAACAGATAATTAAAAACAATGTGACAAATCTTTATTAACTGGATATAATGATAAATCTAAATCTGAAATCGTTGACTGCGAGCTTAAACCCTGGCATGCACCACGGAAATTAAATGTGCTTAATTTGTGTTTTTAAATAAAAACATCGTGAGGTAACCAACGTGTGCCTCATTTCACTGGAATTCTGCCACATGTGTATCCACCCAACTGCATTGGAGTAGAGGAAAGTCCCTTTGAGGATTCCTCAAATGGAGTGGAGGCCCCAGCCATGCTTCAGACTTTACAAGTAATGTTTTATATTAACATCCACATATATTTTTTTACAGTTGCAATTTCTTCTGCTGATTCTACACTTTGGCCACGTGATCTTCGAGCCCTCCTGCGCATACCCGAAGTGGGTGTCATTTGTATTTCTACCACACAATATATTTATATTGATTCTATTCACAGACTTTTATATTAAAGAGTACATTTATAAAAAGAAAAAATAAGCGCATGTATTATTTAGTAATCTTAGTTTGTAATGCAATAAAACAATTATTTATTACCGTGTTTTTATTATTTTATTAAATAAGTAACTAACTTATTCAACCCACACGTTTAACCCACGCGTCAAATTATAATTTGATTGCTCCTGAAATTTTAGTCTCATGCCGCCCACATACTTAAATTTATTCGGTGTTAGGAAGTTTTAATTCATAAATGTATTTATATCACGATAAAATATAAAGAAGTTAGGTATAATAAAGTTGGTTCTACAGTTTTTAATTTTTATTTAACAATAGTTTTATCAACAATTCATAAGATTTTAGCAAAATGTAGATTTTAGCAAGAAAAACCGACAACAGTCATTTAGTAATATGTCGGGGAGACTGTGGTGCTGTCAATGATTTAGACTATAGAATTAGAGACGAGAGTAATAACAGACTTTTGTTGCTATGTCACTCTGGCTTTTAATATGGGGTACATTCATTTAGGGGGATTTTTTAGGGAGTCTATTATTCAAGATTTTTTTTGGTTTTCCTTAAAAAGCGCACGACTCTATACAATTTATATTAAGCCTCGAACCCAACCAACAAACTAAACCAAATATACACTCCAAGCGTGGCAATAACTGAAATATTAAAAAAGTATAATAGATTGAAATTGAAATAATAGCACCCGTTGAGCTTTTACTCAGCGTGCTTGTACAACACGGAGGAGGCCCGGGCTTCGATTTCTGGTCACTGAATGAAAAATAAAAATCGTTTAATTTCATTGTTATCATCATTAATATAATAGGTCATTAATTAATGTATATAATGTGTAAAATACACCCACATAAATACAACAGCAATTTTATACTACTTGAATGTATTTTTATTTGTATTTGAAATTACCTCTCAAAAAAGGAGTGTACAACAAAAAATTTACGAGTTTTTAATCGATATTTAGGGGAATTTGAAGTCTAAATATATACATCAAAAGGCCTTATAACTTATTATCATTCTCGATATTTAATACCTTTTATCGAATCAAATATATTTAACTATAGCGAATTTTAAAAGTTTTTTATATTACTAAGTAAAAAAAATGAATAAAAACACAATTATAAAACTAGATACATGGTTTTGTGCTAGGCTAATTATAATTGATACACAAAAAATATTCTATTGACTTCCAAACTATAAACCGATATAAAAAGTTTGTCTTTCCTTGAATTTATATTCATCCCTGGTATAACAAATATACTGGATGATGCTTAAGCCAAATTGGTATGTATATTTCATAAAATTTAGTTTATTATAAATAATTATGGGGAGAATTTAGGATTAAAAAAAATAAGATATGATATCACTTATTTGTTGGAGCAGTATCAAAATTTGACACTTGACAAGATGTCATCTGTCGACTTTAATTCCGATTTTAGCTACGCGCCAAAATATCCTTGCCAGATATTAATAAAGTAATTTTGTTTTTATTTATATAATATCTTGACAGAGACACAGAATTATAATATTTATATATATCTTAAAAATAATTTGTTCGCATTATTGATAAGCAAGCGTCTGCTACCATGCTTCCCTGCTAGCTGTAGCTTATAGTCTGTGTAAAATGACAACATTAAAACATGTCGATCGTCGTACGTCAATGTCTTTATATTTAGTTATAATACAGTACCCACCTAAAATTTTTTCAAAATTATTATTCTTAATATCTATTCCTTTTGTCGTAATATTATGTGAAAGATACTCTAAATAGAAAATAATCAAAATGACACAGGAAAATCGGACACAAAGGCCGGGAGAAGCAGCCTTAAAGAATATGCAATTGCTTAAGAAAGAGAGTTCCGTTTTTAAAGTTCCCAAAGTGCCCCCCAAGAAGAAAACGACAAAACAGTCTAATATTTTAGATGAAGAAGTTTACGTAGAGGTAAATAAAATTCAGAATATTTGTATTGACTTGTTATCATTACAAAATATTGTAGATTTTATGTTGTTTTATTATTTGTTATTGTGCAACAGTGTTTTGTTTCAGGGCATAGCGAGGATAATTCAAAGAGATTTCTTTCCTGATTTAGAGAAATTAAAAGCACAGAATGATTATTTAGAGGCAACAGAGAATAAAGACTATGCGAGGCTAAGAGAAATAGCGCGAAAATACAGTGGAAATAGACCACCCACAGAACCATGTAAGCAGAAATGGAATTATATGATATATAAAATTAATACAATCAAATATTCATTTTCAAAGATATTATGAAATAATTAGAAAAAAATTCCCCTCTTGGTTAGGAAGAAACTATAATAAGCTATTGTTGAAGATCAAACAGATATCTCTCTTGACAATGTTCAGCCCCTTAAATTGTATATTATGAAATATAATTAAATACTTACCAAGAGCCGAGGTGGCCCAGTGGTAAGAACGCGTGAATCTTAACCGATGATTGTGGGTTCAAACCCGGGCAAGCACCACTGAATTTTCATGTGCTTAATTTGTGATTATAATTCATCTCGTGCTTTACGGTGAAGGAAAACATGGTGAGGAAACCTGCATGTGCCTAATTTCACTTAAATTCTGCCACATGTGTAATCCACCAACCTGCATTAAAGCAGCGTGGTGGAATTAGTTCCAAACCTTCCCCTCAAAAAGAGGAGAGGAGGCCTTTAGCCCAGCAGTGAGACATTCACAGGCTGTTACCAATGATTAAGTATTCACACAATTACCAACATAAAATTAATTATTATAAGTGTATAACTGTTCTTTTTTATAATAATATGTTTTGCTATTAATATTAATTTTGATTTACAAAATTTGTCAATGTTACTGTAGAATTGGTAGTATATCGTAATTACCTGTATTTCGAAATGTAATTAATTTAATTTATTGTTGAACTAATTATTCTATTGTTATGTCTTTTGCTAATTCTAATAAATAAATAAAAATCTTCATTTGTTAGTAAAGTAAAAATAATATTTTATTTATTTGTAGATAATACACCGGCAACGTTTGACACACCGACTGTGGGCATACCCTACTCACCATCCAATGCAGAATCCCCAGCAGTTTCAGCAAAGTCCACTGATGGTGATACAGAAAAACCAAAGGACATACTAGAAAAATATACATTGGGTATGTCTAAACATTATTATTTTTCATTTCATCATTTTTTCCATGACATAAAACAAAAAGTTTTTATTTGTGCTTATTTTTCCTGCCACATTTTGTCTATTCATTTTTCAATCTCCGCAGATTTTGTATATTAAGCTGATTATCATAATATTAAGTAATTAGATTGGATTAAGTGGCAAAAACGTAATGTTTCCTTTACCTAATTGAGAGACAAAAAAAAATTAAGTACTCAAGATACTCAATTATAAAACTATGTTATGAGATCTTTGTCAAATTCATTTTATTATTTCTTCAGATTCGTTTCTTGCAAAGCACACTAGTGAGGACAATGCAAGCTATGATCGTGTGATTGCACTTGAAGATAAGAAACGCTCGTCAAAATTCGCTTCCCAGATGCAGGCGGAAGTGACGTCAGCGGCTCTCGCGGACGCAGCTCTCGCCCTGCCGTCTATAGAACAGCAAGCCGACCAGACTGAGAGGCCGCAAGAGGTACATATTGCTATATTAATATATCAACAATAAGTTAAAAAATTACATTTTTATAATTACATTGATGCCATAATTATTATCTTCAATAAGTATCATGGATAAAATTTAAGTACTGGTTAAGGGTTTCCTGCAGACCTGCCATTTATTATTCTACTGCCATTAGAAGGTACAAGAGGTATAACACCGTCCCGTATGTGCAGCTGGACACGTGGCGGTACCGCGCCAAGAACTTCATAATGTACGTGCCGGACGGGCGGCCGGCGGACGGGGCGCGCGCGGCCGCGCTGCAGCACCGCAACACGCGCCTGCACCGCCTGCCCTTCGACCCCGCGCGGGACAAGGAGGCCATCAGCGCGCTGGCCAGGAACCAGGTGAGCCTTGGAAGGGTCTCTGGCAGAGCTAATGTCCGTCTGAGGAGGCACTCATTTAAGATTAAATAATTTGCAAGAAATATGAACCAAAAAATTTTTCTTTTAATAAACTACAATTTAATTAATAAAGTTACGCTTAAAACTATTTTCTCCACATCCACATGTTTGTTTATGTTATCAGGACGCCGCCGTGAAGGGGAAAATAGGAGTGGACGGTGTCAGTATAGTATCAGATAAGGCCACAGCCGAGTACTCGTTCGTGGCGACCCCCTCGCCCCGCCCGGGGGACGGACCCGACCGGTCCCCACTGATGACATGGGGGGAGATCGAGGGAACCCCCTTTAGACTGGACGGCGGGGATACACCACTACCAGCGTAAGTTCGCCTAATTACTAATATTATTACGATTTAAATAAATTGAGTTTATAATAATAAATTATATGTTTGTATTATTATTATATTTATTTATATTATTTATATTATCCCCGCAGAGCTGGCGCGGGCGCAGCGTATCGCATGCTGGAGTGCGGCGCGCGCGAGCGGCTCGCCCTGCAGCTCACGGAGCGCGGCGCGCGCACCCGGCGCACGCCCACCCCGCGCGCCTCGCCGCACAGGTACGTGACCCCCCCGCCCTGCAGCTCACGGAGCGCGGCGCGCGCACCCGGCGCACGCCCACCCCGCGCGCCTCGCCGCACAGGTACGTGACCCCCCCGCCCTGCAGCTCACGGAGCGCGGCGCGCGCACCCGGCGCACGCCCACCCCGCGCGCCTCGCCGCACAGGTACGTGACCCCCCCGCCCTGCAGCTCACGGAGCGCGGCGCGCGCACCCGGCGCACGCCCACCCCGCGCGCCTCGCCGCACAGGTACGTGACCCCCCCGCCCTGCAGCTCACGGAGCGCGGCGCGCGCACCCGGCGCACGCCCACCCCGCGCGCCTCGCCGCACAGGTACGTGACCCCCCCGCCCTGCAGCTCACGGAGCGCGGCGCGCGCACCCGGCGCACGCCCACCCCGCGCGCCTCGCCGCACAGGTACGTGACCCCCCCGCCCTGCAGCTCACGGAGCGCGGCGCGCGCACCCGGCGCACGCCCACCCCGCGCGCCTCGCCGCACAGGTACGTGACCCCCCCGCCCTGCAGCTCACGGAGCGCGGCGCGCGCACCCGGCGCACGCCCACCCCGCGCGCCTCGCCGCACAGGTACGTGACCCCCCCGCCCTGCAGCTCACGGAGCGCGGCGCGCGCACCCGGCGCACGCCCACCCCGCGCGCCTCGCCGCACAGGTACGTGACCCCCCCGCCCTGCAGCTCACGGAGCGCGGCGCGCGCACCCGGCGCACGCCCACCCCGCGCGCCTCGCCGCACAGGTACGTGACCCCCCCGCCCTGCAGCTCACGGAGCGCGGCGCGCGCACCCGGCGCACGCCCACCCCGCGCGCCTCGCCGCACAGGTACGTGACCCCCCCGCCCTGCAGCTCACGGAGCGCGGCGCGCGCACCCGGCGCACGCCCACCCCGCGCGCCTCGCCGCACAGGTACGTGACCCCCCCGCCCTGCAGCTCACGGAGCGCGGCGCGCGCACCCGGCGCACGCCCACCCCGCGCGCCTCGCCGCACAGGTACGTGACCCCCCCGCCCTGCAGCTCACGGAGCGCGGCGCGCGCACCCGGCGCACGCCCACCCCGCGCGCCTCGCCGCACAGGTACGTGACCCCCCCGCCCTGCAGCTCACGGAGCGCGGCGCGCGCACCCGGCGCACGCCCACCCCGCGCGCCTCGCCGCACAGGTACGTGACCCCCCCGCCCTGCAGCTCACGGAGCGCGGCGCGCGCACCCGGCGCACGCCCACCCCGCGCGCCTCGCCGCACAGGTACGTGACCCCCCCGCCCTGCAGCTCACGGAGCGCGGCGCGCGCACCCGGCGCACGCCCACCCCGCGCGCCTCGCCGCACAGGTACGTGACCCCCCCGCCCTGCAGCTCAAACAATAATATAAATTAAAAATTTCTATTATAATTCTTACAGTTATGAAAAACAGTTTTTTATAGTTTCAGAACGAACACTGAAAGACTAGCAAGCATGTCGCCGGCAGCCAGGAAATTAGCGGCAAAACATTTACTCTCTCCGCGTCTGAAACTAACTCCTAATGATGTGGGGATTCTCTCACACGCAACCCCCAAACGGACTCTGACACCGCGGACACCTCTCGTCACGACGCCGAGTGCAACGACTTCCTCTAAAAATGTGTCATCCACTCCATCAACTTCTGGAAGTGACAGTATCGCTGTTACGACAGATAAAAATATCACAGATAATCTATTACAAATCAACGTAGCAAAGAGGACAAGATTAAAAGCTCAAGATTTTTTTAATTAAGTGTAGCTTATAGGAAATACATTAACTATGCACTATGGGAGAGTTTTATTTGATAGAGTACACGGTACAATAATTAATAAAAATGTCTGTTATGTACAATATTGTGGGGAACTTTTGACATCATCTTAATATCTATAAGATTTCTGTATATTTGCCAGAACGTCAGAAGGCTACTTGTCTGTTGGTTAATGAGTAGGGTCTGTGCCCGATACAGTTACAATAAAAAACATTAACATAGAGCGATGAGACATAACCGAGAAAGGACCTATAACAACTACACATAATTACAATTATTTCCTTCCTACTGATATTATGTAAGGTGCTATTTTAAAAATCTTCTCTAATTGCCATATTGAAACCGATTATAGTTTATTTAAAGCCGATCGAAGAATTCGCTTGGGATGGGCAGCATTTGGCAACCTTCGTCAAGTCCTCACGTCGTCTATACCGCAATGTTTGATGACGAAAGTCTTCAATCAATGCGTCTTACCTGCCATGACATACGGTACCGAAACGTGGACACTAACTGCGGGACTAGTCCACAAATTCAAAGTCGCTCAGCGTGCTATGGAGCGAGCTATTCTCGAAGTATCTTTGAAGGATAAGATCAGAAATGAGATTATCCGGAAAAGAACCGGAGTCACCGACATAGCTTGCAAAATTAGTAGGCTGAAGTGGCAGTGGGCTGGTCACGTATGTCGTAGGACCGATGGCCGTTGGAGCAGACGAGTCTTAGAGTGGAGACCGCGGATCGGCAAACGCAGCGTAGGGCGCCATCCAGCCAGGTGGACCGATGACCTTAAGAAGGTGGCGGGCACCGACTGGATGCGGAAGGCGGAGGACAGGGAGCTTTGGCGCACCTTGGGAGAGGCCTATGTTCAGCAGTGGTCAAAGATTGGCTGTTGATATACATTAGAAAATATTACAAACTATTTATTAAAAAATGCATATTTTATTATTATTTATATTATTTTAACTTCTAAAAATTATTATTTTCTTTTATACAATAACTTCGATCACTAATAAGAACTAGATACACACTCCCGTACAAAAAACATTTTAATACTGTCTCTTAATGTGTTTATGTAGTTGTAGTTGAAACAAAAACATTTTAATGCATATTCAATCTTAAGATCATCACTTAAAGTTGTATTCACAACTCATACACATATTTACACAGACATATTTCGACCGACAACAGCTGGTCTATATACATTGCAAATCCAACCTTACATGGTTAACTTAAAGTAGAATTTAAAAAACGATAATAAAGGTAATAAAATTTTACGCGGTAGGCTCACCGCTAGCACAAGGACTGAATGGAGCCGAACTGTTCAATATATTTATTTTCATACTCAAATTTGATTTTTTTTTGTAATTAAGTCAAAGGTGTGTTTTGTATTATAAACATAAATTATTATTAATAGGGAAGGACATTAATAATCAATGAAACTAAGATAAATGTAGACCTAATTATTTATTTACATAATCAATCATCAAAATCGAAATTTAGTTACATAATTATCACTTTCTAATAAATGCTTCAAACATACAACGCTTCGTCGGTTAAAATAATTCTTCGGATCTTTTACGTGCTATTATAACAGATATCCATTCGCCACACCGCACAAGCTCTAAAGGAAAGCTAAAAATCATTATTAAATCTCTCATCATCAACTTAATCACATGTAGTCAAAAAAATATATATCAAGAAACAAAAGTGACTAAGTAAATATGTTGCAAAAACTCTTTAATTCTCGCTTTGGAGTCGATGCCAAGCCTTTAGTAAAAACAAGAACTTGGCTTTAGTCGGTTTTTGTTCATATACGGCTAATTTCAGAACCTATTATAATATTTGAAAAATAAATTTGAATGATTCAAAACTGTCCATTAATCACGGAATAATCGGTATACAAACGTAAAATAAAAAAACTATTCAAATTGATAACCTTCTTTTACTTAGTTAAAATTTAAATCAATAATATTTTACTACTATATTTATAGACACAGTAAAGAAGTTAATTAAACAATAGAAATGGATAATCATATTTTTCATACAAAAAAAAATAACAACGTCTACCAAATGTGTTCCATTGTTGTTGAAACAACCAATGTAACCCGAACAATTCAAGTGGGTACGCGATAGTATGAATAACACGTTTATCGAGAGTCTTTACAATTGTTATGCCTTATATCTCGTGGTGTTTATTACGATTTAGTTTTTAAAAATGTTTTTCGGTGATTTCCTAAAGGAACACCAGTATTAACAATACAATAATACAGTGATAACAATTATACAATGGTAATATTAATACTTACCGAATATATGAAACTCCATCCTTTTTCAGCGTCCTTGACGTGTGATTTCTGCATTTTTGTAAGAGCAGAGAGCAGTGTTTACTGTCGTACTGTTACTCGTACGAATGGTACTACATTAAAAGAGAACCCAAATGTTCAAATGGGTGCTCATTTGGTGAGGACGTTTCTTGAAGCTGATTGTCTCTAGTTTTTATTAGTGATCGAAGTACAATAATAATAATATAGGAGTAATTTTAAATTAAAACTTAAAAGATTTTTTTCTTAAACTGTTTTATTTACATATTTTTTATGCATTTAAATACATATAACAATATTTTAAAATATTTAATAATAATTTATAAAAAAATATGTTTAAATATAATAACGTCAATGGCTCATTTCATAAAAAAAAAGATTTTTATTGTCATGTACAACATAAGTACAGCAAGAGCGTAGCGTTAGAATATATCTGATATTTGGGATTCATCATGATGAAAGTCTTACAACACGAACAGAATTGATACAACAAAATATATACAATCAATATAAAATAATTGTAAATTAAATGCAGCCATTGTCAATACGGATAATGTTGTATTAATCATATAGCATTTGATTATAGTTATACAATGTACAATAGTGTTGTGTAATAAATATAAAAATATGCTGCTCTTATTTAGAATTAAAATTGAAATTTAAAATAATTATGGCTTCATACGAACGCTTATCTCACGAAAGGCAGACATTTGTACTACAATGTAATTAATTGACAACATTGCATAGGTAAGAATAAAAATGCAGCGCGCAGGACGGCTGTGTCGCTATTTCGCGCGCATTTTTGGCTGAATGCGAGCGCACAGAGCATTCGCGCGCTGCGCTGACGTGCTCTCAATCTTGCAACATTACAATAACTTATTTCGCTCGGTATATTGGTACACAACTGGTGGTAGAGCTTTGTGCAAGCTCGTCTGGGTAGGTACCACCCACTCATCAGACATTCTGCCGCAAAACAGCAGTACTTGGTATTGTTGTGTTCCGGTTTGAAGGGTGAGTGAGCCAGTGTAATTACAGGCACAAGGGACATAAGATCGTAGTTCCCAAGGTTGGTGGCGCATTGGCGATTTAAGCGATTGGTAACATTTCTTACAATGCCAATGTCTAAGGGCGTTGGTGACCACTTACCATCAGGTGGCCCATATGCTCGTCCACCTTCCTTTTCTATAAAAAAAAAAAACAAGCTAAAAGTCGATCGAACCGCGTCTCTTAATAGTATTTATATAATCTGTTCCCTATTGCATATGAATTTATGTATACTAATTTAAAATATTATTACATAAAAGTAATTATCTTAAAGATAATACCTCTATCTCGTAAGATAGTACGGTATCTCGTTCATAAACCTATGTAATTAATCCGCAAGTAATGCGTTAATCAGATTGCTTGTTATCAGAATATATTCAACATTTAAAAATATAATTAACGATGTATAAATATTTACAATTTAAATGTATGCTTTATATAATCCATTTTATATATTATATGAGTAGATATGGTGCCTATTTTGTTTCACCCGAATATAATATATAAAATGAAAAATGAATATGTAACAAAAAATGCATTAAATATATTTTATAATTATAAATCACCACAACAACGACAATAATTCTTTATACAGCGGTAATGGCGGCTGCTCCTTATAATATTCGGCATTAGGCTTCGGTTCTTCGTTGTCAGTCGGATCTTCGTTGAAAATATTTACATAGGACGCAAACACGCCGAATTTAAAGAACGCCATGTATGGGAAATATTTCATTAGTAACAAACTGAATCTGAAGTTTAAGTTAAGGAATATGCGGCCTATGTACGAACTGTAGAAGGCTGCGATGATTACGTTTACGGCCAATTTGTATCTGGCGGCCAGTGGCAACTTTTTGTACGTGGGAGTTGTGTCAATGTTGTTATAGTCTCGGAGATAGAGTAGACGTGGTTGCCCTTTTGGTAGCTCGATCAGTGGCCGCGTTGGCATGAGTGACGTTGTTTCGACGCCTGCAAGAGAAGATTTGCGTGGTTATTACATTATTACGAAAAACATAAATCAATCAAGTTTCCACTAAAAATTAATACAAACAAATGACATATTATATTAAAAATAAAAACAAAAACAGAAAGCACAAGATGCAAGTGAAACTGCTATAATTTAATTATATGACGTAAACTAAATTTAAATTCGCTAATTTTTGAGTTAAATATATCTAATTCTGTACAATGTTTGTTATAACTTTTACATGCACGTAACAAGAACATATTCTTTGAATAGTCACAGTTACAAAGGGGTACAAAAAATAAAGTTTGGTTTCTCGAGTTAAGGCGAGGACATTTAAAAAGTATATTATTAAAGAGACTCTTAGAATCAACAATGTTATGAACAATTTTGTATAAAAATATTTGGTCTCTTATACTTCTACGCATATTTAACGGAATGATACCCGAGATATTATTATTGTCAGTATTATCAGAAAGGCCACCTCTAAATCGCAAATGTTTCAAAAATTTTGACTGAATTTTTTCTATTTTGTTTACATACGTTTTATAATAAGGGTTCCAAACTGTAGAGCAATATTCCAAGATAGATCTAACATAAGCATTGAAAAGTAGAATTAAGGTAAAGCTATTTTTAAATTCCTTAGTCAATCTAAGAATAAATCCCAGCATTTGATACGCTTTAGCTATTATATAATTCATATGATAGGTAAAAGTTAGCTTCTGGTCTAAGTAAACACCCAAATCTTTAATCTCGGAAACTAATCAGACAGGTATTCTGCAATTTATAATCAAATAATATTGGCCTCAGTTTCCTAGTAAATGTTAGAATGTTACATTTGAGAGGCAGGCAAATAGATAATTATTCATAGACAATATACATTTTTTAAATAAAAAAACAGCTTGATAATATCGGGACGATAGCGGATTCAATAGCTTCGAGCATTATTGAATAATATAAGTATATCCGTATTCGTTAACATTATCTAAGATTTAATATTTGATAAGTAAGTCTATTAGAATACAAACACTTACCTATATCATCTGATTTTCCATTCAGCTTCTCCTTTATTTTCCTTTGCAAGTCTATTCTATCCGACTCTTTGTAAACAAACCCAGGCACATTACAGAGGTACTTCGTCCAGTATATCATGGCGTCGACGTGCACGGTCGGATTCACGCACCACATGCCGTCCAGCATTACTCGAGCCATGTGCTCGAAATACTCTGGAACGTTCTCCAAGGAAGGCGTATAGACGCGGTCCAGAAGTATTTGGCAAACTTGTCGCGTTTCCTCGACATTTTTGCGGCAAATGTTGTACCTGAGATAAACAAATTATCAATAAAATTCTTTGTCTTCTGATCAAAAATCTCAAGTATTTTATCGTTAATATCACGCGAAAACTACATTAGTTCAAAATTCAAGTCGATCTACAGAATTTCACAAAATAAACTAGTCTTATAAATATTTTAGTTTTTTATTCTTCGTCAGTTAGTTCCCAGTTCGTCATCAACTTGCCCAGATCGCGTTTATTTGGGTTGGGTAAATTGTATGAAAAAAATATGGCTACTTCTGACACCCACTATTCACCATTTTTGGGAACTGTGACGATGTGCATATCAATAATTCTCTTATGACAGCTACGTGTTAAGAGGATACGTCTCTATTCCTCTCTGCCCCACGTCACAACTGTGACTAATTTTATTTGTAATAGTTCCATGATTGTCAATGAAAGAATTAATGAATATAATCGGAGTATCAACATGAACTGTCACACATACCTGTCTTCTATACCGATGGCGTGACCGATAACCTTCCAGAAATGATTATAGGCTTCCCAATCATCATCCTCCAATTGTCTGATTCCAAATGCATCTGTTTTTAATAATGACAAGCCGATGAAACCAAACTGTGTGAGAGCTAAGTCGCGTTGAGAAACTATTCCTTGGCCTTTTAGGTTGGCCGCTAAGCTGGCCCTTACGTGTCGGTTGCGGACCGCTAGAAGAGATCTCCAGGAACTAGAAATAAATATAATAATAATTAATTATGTTCATTAATATATTGTATTTGTACTAATAATAATAACGCAACCTAGCTGATTTTTCAGCCACGTCGGTCACATTTCGTCAGAAATATGATAGTGGATAAACAGACTTGGTATTCGTCAAAGACGAAGTCCATTGGGACGGAAAATATGATTGGAGATAGATTATATGCAGGCTCAACTGATATAGACGAAAGTGTTTAAAAGCCAGTGCATGCCTCTGGGCTGCTACTGATTTCTTGACCAAAATTATTATACTGAGGAAGAAGCAAGAATGTATTTAACTTGATAAATAAAAACACTTACATGCTGCCAGGTTTAAGTTCGTTCTCGAACCAAGAAACTGTATGCAGTAGCGTGGAGAGGTAGCGTCTGTATGCCGTGTAGGTAGAGTTAGACCGCCTGGAGCTGACGAGCACGCGCAATATTGAAGGTATTGCGAACACCGCGACGAGACCCAAGAGCATTGACGACGTGAATTGGAAGCAGTTGTCCCAGTAGAAGCGACGTGCTCTAAAATTTTTATACAACAAACATTAAAACAATAAAAAGCCTACTGTTATTATTTAAAAACATTTTTACAGCTACAGTTTATAGTAACTAACCGTTCCACTATTATTCTATACCCTAATTCTAATCTCAAAGCAATAAAAATGAAATTCTAATTGTCGCAGCGAACATCATTATCCACCGTCATAATTCTTATTCTATTTTATATACGTAATGTTGCAAACGATACTTATTGCATATTTACTTTGAGGAAAACCACAAAGGTAGAAGATGTATACAACCTCTATGGCTATAACTGTTAATTTTAACATTATCATTTGAGACAAATTGAAATATAATACAATTAGGTATATGTAGTATGTGCACGAGGCATTTGTCGTACATACGATAGTATTTAGTATATGGTTAAATTATTATAATGATTTTATAAATCTTTTCTATCTATTCACACACCAAGATGGCGTGCCTATTCTTATTAATGGAGTAGATATAAGCAAACCTTACATTTACATCGAATACATAGTCAGTAACACTTTTGTGTATATATATTCTACAACAGGATCCCAGAAAGCGATAGTTGATAAATTTATAAAAAATTGTAAAGGAAAGTTGTTTGCAAGAGGTTATTGAACAACTAATGTACTTTTGGATAGCACACCTTGGAAATAAAACGATCGCCTGGCTATTTTTTTTTGCACTGTAAATTTGTAAACGATACATGATGTAAGAAAAACCCGCTGAGTTCTTCTCGGGATTGGGTGTTTCATATCCGAACCGGCAGTAGTTTCTAATTTGAGTATCAATAAGTAAGTGTAATGCTTCTATGTTAATTAAAATATCATATATTTCATGATATTTGATAAAATATCTGCTATATTATGCTTACATTATGTGCACAATAAGTCATGTAATATATCTTTATTTATTAAACAAAACTTATAAATTTGCACACATTATTTTAACTACCAAAGTTCCGATAACAGCTTCCCCAATATTACGCTATTTTTTCGCAAATCAGATAAATATCCAATATTGTTCTAGATCTCGTCGACCGATTATTTAATTATTTTAAGCATAAAGTGAAATCAGTCTGTCTTAATAAAATATCAGCTTTGTGATGTGTAGGTATAAGTATGTGTAACAATAATATATTTTACTGGTGGTAGGGTTTTGTGCAAGCTCGTCTGGGTAGGTACCACCCACTCATCAGATATTCTACCGCAAAACAGCAGTACTTAGTATTGTTGTGTTTCGGTTTGAAGGGTGGGTGAGCCAGTGTAATTACAGGCACAAGGGAAATAACATCTTAGTTTCCAAGGTTGGTGGCGCATTGGTGATGTAAGCAATGGTTAACATTTCTTACAGTGCCCATGTCTAAGGGCGTTGGTGAACATTTACCATCAGGTGGCCCATATGCTCCCCACCTTCCTAGTCTATATAGACTAGAAAAACTTAATCTTTTTTAAATAAAACGCAGTTATTGTCTGGTCTTCGTGAGTTTCACTCGACACCCTCGGCGCCACACCGTACATGGCGACCCTGTGAACTCGACACCTCTCTATATAAGTAGTGGAAGTTTAAGCAAATAATTAAATCTGTCAAAGATATTATAATAATTGCATATAAACTAAATAATCTTTAAAGTGGTAAGTATCCCCGCCTGTCACGCGGGAGACCGGGGTTCGATTCCCCGCCGGGAGCCAATGTACGGTGTGGCCCCGAGGGTGTCGAGTGAAATTCCCGAAGACCAGACAATAACTGCGTTTTATTTAAAAAAGAATAAGATTATATAATATCGTTACACATACTTATACCTACACATCACAGCTTATTAGAATGATATATTAATTACTAATAGGTATTTCATAATTTGTATGAGTATTCGTTTATATTATATATTATATGTTTACAATATAAACGTATTAACACACACATATATATATATGTTAATATACAAATATATATATAAAATTAATAACAAGTTAGGTAGTGGGCGTGCAAAATGAGAGTACTTAAAATAAAAATAATACTAACCCTATATACACTTCGATTTTGTTGTGCAATAAAGTACATATAAATAAAATGATATCGCGTCATCGTCAACGTCGTTTATCTATCTCTATTCTTTACACCTGTGGTTGGAATAGACATGTAAACTATACGTAATGTAAACACGTATCGGTAGGAAATAGAAGTTATTTCATTAACGTTACTTTAAGTAATTAAACAAAATTAATTTTGTATAGCCTTCTATACGAGAACGTTAGGGACTGTAAATACCTTAGACTTGCGTGACATTAGGTTACGATATAAAATTATGATAATTCTTGGCCAAACGGACAAAATTGCTTTCTAACATGCAATTTCTTTGACAAATGTCATATTGAAAATTTTCCGTTCACTTATTCGAACACTTCCAACTTCCAGACTCCGGGCTGCTATTGAGAATTTTCTGACAGAAAAACCCAATAACTTTTTATTGGCCCGACCTGGGAATTGAACCGGCATGCGGCATTATATCAAGCCACTGGACCTGTTGTTGCTAATTATTGTAAAATTCGACATGATTAACTAAGTAATACAAACTATGTATGGGTCCGTAGGATCACAAAATAATGTTTTAGTTTTCGTTTAAATTATTGTGTACTATTATTTTAGAAGACTTGCAGTTATCATAAATAAATAATATCCTGGGACAATAATATTCTGAGACATTATTCACACACGGTCATCTGATCCTAAACTAAGCAGAGCTTGTACGATGGAAACGCAAGGCAAGTATATAATGTCCTCCAGACCGATTTCAGCCACGGCGGCTAATTTCGAGAGAAATTAGCCAACTACGCAGGAGATATTACAGTGCACAAGTGTGTGCGCAAACACAGGTGCAATCTCTATTCCCTAAGTCTCATATTCCGATGGGACGGCAATCCGACACGACCGGAAAGAGTTCAGGCGCAGGACCAACGGCTTTACGTGCTTTTTGAGGCACGGGAGTGTACACACTTCCAACTTCTAGACTCCGGGCTGCTACTGAGAATTTTCTGACAGAAAAACCCACTAACTTTTTATTGACCCGACCTGGGAATTGAACTCAGGACCTCCGGGTCTGCGGCCTTATATCAAGCCACTAGACCAATAAGAGACCATATATAATTAAAAACACAAATAGAAACAGATGTAGACTAAAATTATGCAACTAAGGTTGTACGTAAATATCACTCAGCTATTAAGATAGGTCTCAGGTATTGTTTTAAAAAACAAAAACATGTTAAATGTTGGCACAGCGCACGTGACATTGGTGATAATATTGGTCCTAAGTTATTTTTAGCTCAGACTCAATTGACTCGGATTTACATCTATTTGTGAATTTTTGTTTGAAATTTCTTGTTATTTAAAATAATAAAACAATTCCGTGACATTTAACCTTAACGTTTATAATATTGTTTAATTGGTCAGGCGTGTTATTGATAACATAACATATTTGGGTATATACGGTTCTCATACACCAAAGTATATTACATTGCACAAACCTTCAAGAAAAGAGCTAACTCATTCCTCAAAGGCCGGCAACGTACCTGCAAACTCTCGGGTATCGCAGATATCCATGGGCGGTGGTAGTCACTTTCCGTCAAGTGAGCCTCCTGCTCGTTTACATGAAAAAAATGCCCTGAACAATAAAATGACACTAATATGGAATAATTTATATGATTTATGGAAACGATTGGCTTGACGAGTCGAGCCGAGAGAGCAATTTCTTATTTGTAACTTTGCTGTTTCTTCAATATAAAATCACATTTTTTTTTTTTTTATATTACCCGGGAGGGCAAATGACTCTACTCCACCTGATGTTAAGTGGTAGCAGAGTCCAAACGCGAGGACGGCCAGTACAGTCGGGAAGAAGGTTCTGCACTAGCCGCCCTCGCCTTGCCGGCCCGCAAGATGCCTCTTCACGCCTCGTTTGAAGGAACCCGGGTCGTAAGAGGAGGGGAATACGTGTGCTGGTAAGGAATTCCATTTCTTGGAAGTGCGACAAAGAAAGGAGTTGCCAAATTTCTTTGTGCGCGATGGAATTGATGTCACAGTTAGTCGGTGACATCGAGAGCCAGCACGCGTAGACTTGTGAAGGAAGGGGGAAGCAGGAATTAGGGAAAATAATTCCTCGGAATACTCGCCGTGATACAGTCGATAGAAAGCGCTCAGCGCAGCTATCTCTCGACGCAATTGTAAAGGCTCGAGGGTGTTAGTGACCTTTACGTCGCCAATAATGCGGACCGCACGTCGCTGCAACCGGTCCAAGGCCTCAAGTAGGTACTTAGCGGAGCCACCCCAAAGGTGCGAGCAATATTCAACGCAAGACCGTACCTGTGTTTTGTACAGCAGGCACAGTTGTTGAGGCGTGAAAAAACGCCGCACCTTGTTCAGAACTCCGAGTTTCCGTGAGGCTGTTTTTATTACAGCCTCGATGTAATCCCTTGGACTAAGGTCGCAGCGAACGTCCATCCCCAGCATGGCGATTTTGCTTTGTATCACCAGCGGAGTGCCACAGAGGGAGGGAAAAGGGGAAAATGATATATAATGATGAATAATATTGAATGTTATTTTAATTTTTCTTTTCGTTACTAGATGGCACTAGCTATCTTTTATGGTATTTTATTTTAAGGGCTAAATAATCCTACATTGCTGTAACTTATTTGTGTTTGTGTTATGATATTCAAGGTCGTTGTTGTTAAGTTTTTATTTATACGTTTTAATGGTCATTCTTCTTTGTTTTTTGTCTGTCTCTTTCTTTGTTTAAAATAACTCTGTAATGTCATTAAAGCACATGTCACGATGGCTTTAACGAACGAGGATTGATTATGGAATAGGTACTTTCGTACAAGTACTAAAATCGGAAATCAAATTTCAAAACACTTTATTCAACATTGAAGCACACTTACTTATTCATAGTACAACTAGAAACTACCACTGGCTCGGAAAAAAACACCCAGCCGAGAAGAACCGGCGAAAGAAACACAGCGGGCTTTTTTACTGCTACTGCTACGGATTCTACCAAGAATCTAATTTGTGAGTTAACATTTTCTTCTACGTTGTCCATGATAAGCTGCTGTGAGATCTGTTCTCCTTTTTTTTTTGTTGTCGAGGAGGAAAGGCATTTACGCCTACCGTCCGGTCCACGACCGGGACGGTTATGTGGGACTCACGGGGCACTGTCCTACCCACTAAAACCACCCTGTACTCTTTCCGTCTTAACGAGGACCGCTACGGGATCGCTTTTGCATGCTACCGTGGAGATCTGTTCTCCTAGTCAATGTAGAGTGCAAATATTTCTATTGGAATGTAGGTTTTAGTTTTCAACCAAAGATTAATGACTTATGGTTAAACTATAGGCAAAACTATCGCTAATCTTAGGCGAACACGATAGCTATATCGGAATATATTTTTTTAATTTATTTATTGGGAAACAAACAGTACATTCATTCTTAAAACTATAATAGTAATATGCTAATGCACATAATTAGAACAGAAGAAACTAATAATAATTTTAAAAAAATCATGAGAAAAGGGGAGATTTGAATTAAAGAATTAGGTATTTATAGGCTCCTACACAAACTTTCTAAAGTTTGCGATTGATTCCGTATATATATGTAATGGTTGAAACATCATCATTATTATAAATGCGAAAGTGACATTATTTGTTTGTGTTAAATTTTGCATATTTATTATCAGGGGTACAGAAAAGAACGTAGGGTATATAGCACCTCCGCCCCCCCCCCCCCCCCCCTTTACACGCAGGCGATGTCACAAGCGGATACTAGTATGTGCAGATAATTTTATGTGACTGCGTAGATGTTATATTAAATACATTTCTTCTAGATTTGATGTAAGCAGTATAACTTCAAGTTTTTTTTATTAGATATAAAGAGAAATAATTTTATAATTTTTTTGCTTCATTTAGTGAAACAAAGGCTAGTTATATATATATATGAAAATTATGTGACGCGAAAGAAGATTTTTCATATAAAAACTTTTGTTTAAAATAAAAATAAAATGAAAAGAATTGAACATATGAATATTACGTTCCGTTTATTCAAAACTGCGAGAAAATACATATATATTCGTGCGATGAATAAATACATATGTATATATTAAACAACGTGCAAAATAAAAATAATGACTATTTTATTTTATTTTTTATTTTACTGAAATTAAATAAATAACGGGTCAAAATGTTATTAATATAATGCCTTTTAGAACGGAGCCATGTGATATTAAAAGAAGCTTGTAAGTACCGTTAGCAATGCTATCGAGGTTATCGTACTGTTGATACAAAATATGTCACCAGTCGTGTTCGAGCAATGCTTGGATGTTAGACTGTTTCCACGTATGAAGTAAAGTTGCCTGCCTCGTTGGTCTAGTGGCTTGATGTAAGGCCGCAGACCCGGAGGTCCTGGGTTCAATTCCCAGGTCGGGCCAATAAAAATGTTTTTGGGTTTTTCTGTCAGAAAATTCTCAGTAGCAGCCCGGAGTCTGGACTCTTTGGATTGCCGTCTCATCGGATTATGAGAGTTAGGGAATAGAGAGTGCACCTGTGTTTGCGCACACACTTGTGCACTATAATATCTCCTGCGTAGTTGGCTAATCTCTCTTGAGATTGGCCGCCGTGGCCGAAATCGGTCTGGAGGACATTATTTATTAAAGTGACTGCCTGTAAATGGTGGAATATATGCTAAATTAAGGACTCCTTTTTAATTGAAGAGAACGTTCGGAGCTTACAAAACAGAGGACCAATGCAACGTGCGTTGATTCCAGCATGTGAAATGAAGATTGCTGGTTTAAACTTCAAACCCAGACAGCTACCACTGAATTTTCATATGCATAATTTGTGTATAATATTCTCGTGTTTAATGGTTGCAAAAATCACCGTCAAGACACCTCTGCAGGAAATCTGCCTCATGATTATACACCAACAATTTTTAAAGACTACTTTAGGAATAAAAAAATCAGTAAATGTAAATAAATATTTTTGTTTATCGCCAAAACGCAATGAGCTCACCATTACTCTAATCCATCGATAAAATCGCGTTGTACGCTGATTTTTCGTTTTTAATCGACGATTGCTTTAAATCGCGATAATAAATTGTAAGCAGATAACACTTCGTATGTATAACTAAATTATACGTACTAGTAATCGCCAGGTCGGGGAATTTAGACCAAAATTTAATTAAAATGTAGTTTCAACGTTATGAAGGTTTTATTGTCAAAGACTAATTGAAATCACAGAGACTTCGCTAAGGTTAATTAGCCCATCTTTTTCAAACAAATGCTATAACATTTAAACAATAAAATTAAGACTGATATAAAAAATAATTATATGTTTTTTTGAAACAAAAAATCAGGCAATTTAAAACAAATGTTATAATTATTAAAAAAAGTTAAAGTTTTGCTTCATTACTAAAATCAATAAATTATTATCTGTAGACGCAGTTGTCAAAATTAAAAAGTTTTGTCAACAATTTCGTGTTTCGGTGGTCTTTTGTGTTGATTTTGCAAAAAAACTAATATTGCATACGTATTATGTGTATCTTTATCTGTTTGTGTAATAAACTAGAGCTTAGTGTGATTTTCGGCAAACCATCCCAGTTATCCCACACGGATAGTGTGCAACTTTAATTGAAAATTTACAACTTTAATTGTTGAAGTTACTTTCACTCGAAACATGAGAGCCTTACCAAATGAAATAGAATTCGTAGAATTCTCGAAAAAAAATAATAATAAAACCCCACAATTCAGAAATTTAAATACAAAGTTAGCATTAACCACAACAAGCGAACAAGAAAGAAAATTCTACAAATATTTCGAGCTGAATTTTCTGCATCATCAAGCATGAGATGAATTATAAACAAATTAAGCACATGAAAATTCAGTAGTGCCAAGTTTGAACCCATAAATGTTGGTTAAGATTCAAGCGTTCTAACCACTGGGCAATCTCAATTCATACATCATACATACAAAAATTCAAATTTTATCTCTTTATTATATAAGTATGGATAGTAAGATAATAGTAAGACAGTGAGATTAGTAGGATTGTAAAGTAACCATATAATTAGGAAAAAAAAATATAGAACTTAAATTACATACCTAGCTACTAAATAATAATGTGTATTAGTAATTTACCACCACATAAGTTAATATAAAAAAATAATTGCATTATTTTACTGATCAGAAACTTAACTATAAAGGAAACATTAGATAATGGAACAAGAAAGATAATTCTACGAACAAAATATATAAACTAATATGTGCTAGAGCTGAATTTTCTGATAGCGTTTGACTAGAGACTAGCTTATCCCAAATAACGTGACAAACAATTTTATGAAATCACCTTTCCTATTGTTCAATTTAGAATTTAACTGTCAATGAATAACTTATGCATATTAGCCATTATTTAATGTCCCAATTTGTAAAACAATATTTATGAGTAATATCTTATACCATAAAGTCTATTCAAATATTGATGTAATATTTGAAAAAACTAATGCTTTTGAAAGTAAAACAAATCAGATAAAAATATAATGTAGTAATTTATGTATGGACGTACCAACCTATCTTAAAGTTCAATCTTTTAGTTTGTTATAAATTTGCAAATGTAGTCATATTCTTACTTGCTTGCCTCAATGTCAATGTAGCCTGTTTTCATTATGTAATTAATTTTGTTTGGATAAAATAGATGTAATATATATTTTCTTGACTACACATTTATTGATCTCATTTAACATTATAATGTTTTAGCTATGTGATTTTATGTATCTTTTGTGTTTGTTAAATATTTGTGTTCATTAAGTTATTAATTTTATTTGGTTAAATAAGGTATAAACAGTGTGTACAAAACACTATCCGACCCGTGAAGTGGTTAATCGGTCGGTATCATGTCAGTTCCATTTATCATTATTAAAATACTATGTTAAAAAATTATCCTGAATAAAATTAAAATTTGATTTAATCAAATGACAAAAATTACATGGTAATATGGGCGCGAGCAACTGCGCTCGGTAGCGGGCTGCGAGGTCACGGCTCACTTGATTATCTGGGTGGAATGGAATCACGGCATACTTATATTCAGGCTAGCGCCATTCCGTGGCGGCCATAGTAGGCGGAGGCATCTCGCTGCCGAGCGTGATTAACGCCATGATTGGTAGCGATAGTTGCTGATAGGAGATGGTCTCTTTCTGCGAAAATGTCATATCGCGCTAGGAAGCCGAGGAGCGGGAGCGTGAGGACAGTGCCTCCGCTTCGCTGAAGAAGACCAGGGAGAAAGCGTCGGCTCTATTAATAATTTTCCTCCCGCCGTAAGTGTCGCCGGGGACAGGGGTTTCTATGAGCTGCAGAGGCGTGCCAACGTTCGGGACGTTACGTTAAGAGACGCCGCTGAGTTAGTAAGTGAGTATTCTAGCCCTTTCCAGTGATTAAAAAAAATGTGTTTACCAGCAACAGCAATACAGGTCTGGCCACCGGTGCACAAAGTTGGCACGGACGCTTTGTAGAACATTTGTGACACACAAACGCATTTCGGCTTCAGTTTCACAGACTGAATTCAGTAGGTATGTGAGTTTCCTTCTCTACAGTTTCGTCGAGTTGTCAATTCGTGGCTCAGGCCTTAGAGTGTGAGCTGGGTGATTTGGGGCTTTTCTATTTTAGTCGACAGACAATATGCCGAACCGGTCGACTCTGAGCTTAACGTGAACACGTCCTTACACGTGCCAGCACTATTTCAAAGGTGCCGCCTGCCGACTCTGTTGTCACATTTCAAAAAATTTGCTTGATGTTGAAAAATTAGGGCACTAAAATGTGCATTTCAAATCACAATATGAATATTGGATTTTAAATATTTTTTTAGTAATGTCTGTAACATATCTATTACCTAAACGCACCTTTCGGGTCATAAAGGTTTTTTTCACACACTGTTTATATCTATTTTGTTTACTAAACCTTCATTGATCTAATTTAATGTTATAATGTTTTAGCTATAAGATTTTGAGTATGTTTTGTGTTTGTTAATTTTTTATTTTATTAAGTAATAAATTTTATTTGGTTACAAAAATGTTATTTTATTACACCTTTATTGATTTCAGTTATAATATGAGTTAAATATGATGTTTAGCTATTTTACATAGCTGATTATTTAGTTATATAGCGGCTTTTTTCTACATTATATATTAGCTTAGCTTATCGAAAAATATGTGTCAAGTTCAATGGATAATTTTTTTTTAATTGCCTGATTTTTTCTTTCAATAAAACATATAATTATTTTTTATGTCAGTATTAATTTTATTTTTTAAGTGTTACAACATTTGTTTGAAAAAGATTAATTAATTCATTCCGAGAGGAATTCGACGGAGACGTCCACGTAATTGTCGTAAAATGGAGTACAAAGTTTTTGTTTCACGTATTTATATTATAGATTAGACAATATTTATAGTGATCCATGAACATCAAAAAGTTCTTAGTATAAATAGTAGAGCTGGAATGAAACGAATGAGGTCGTATTGCGCGCTAAAAAAGGGAAAGTTTGAAAAGTTAAAGTGAACAAATTCCGGCCACAGACTGCAACAGCTTAAATAAACTCACTTATTAAACTGATCTTCATCAAACCATTCTGGTATCCTCATTTCTAAGTCCTCTGGTTTCTTAGTGTCTGAGGGCTGTTCAAAGGCCTCCTTGGAGAACAGACCCTCTATGTATTCGTCGACTGGAAAAAAAAACTGTATATACTTTTTATACCATATTTATCATAAAATATTGCTACTAATATTATAAAGAAATTTTTTTTTTTTTACTAAAATAAGATCAAGATGTATTATGTTATATGTTATCTAGTATGGTTATATACATGTTTTTTTAGTTACAGCTTAATATACTGATGTGAACGGAGAAAAAGTCGTTCCAGGCGCTCTTGAAAGGAACGCTGCTTTAACTGTTTAAAAAAAAACTTTATATGAAACATGCGAACTTTATATGAAAAGTCAGCGGCTCTTCTTATTATCTATGTTATATTGATAGAATAGCCCTTTTTTGTTTAAGAAAAAAAGGGGAAAAAGAACGAACGCTGTAGCTTAATTCGACAATGACTATACTAATCCGTATCAAAATATTATATCCATTTTAACATAATATGTATTTAATTACATATTGACGTCTAAATTTTGCAATTCTTTTGGAAAGAGATAATATTTGAAGAATAAACACTGTGGCGCGCTACGAAAGCGAAAATGTAATGAGACGTGCTCATTGGAGTTTAACGTAATTGGTAGTTAATAACGATAATACATTATACATATTACCTTATATGCCTGTTCCAACAAGAGGAGTAAATATAAACAACTAACATTGATTTGATGTGATATAATTGGCCGAGATCTTAAACAATCATTATGGATTCGAGAAAAAATGGCGTTTTGGCTAAGTTATTATCAGACATTTGGAAGTCAAATTAAAGTTGATACAAGTAGTTCAGTAAAATATTGTTGTATTATACATTTTTTTTATATCAATCACGAACATTTTATCACATTTCATTTTTGCATTTTATGAAAATGTATATAAAATGTAATAAATAATAAGTGCTATTATTGTTGTATTTTTATTCATAGCTATAATATATAGTTACTATGTATACTGGCGACACACCCCGGATTCAAACGGGAGAACAGTTACAACGATAGTTGTCAAGTAGCGGTATTTTCCTTCATCATAGAAATGAGTCCAAAGTAGAACTAATTCTTAAACCTAACGAGCTATTCAATAAATAATTTTAGACCTTTTATTATTTTGTTCATGTTCAGCAGTTTTTCGGATCGAATTTAGGTCCAGAGGATATTTTGTAAGAAAAAACTGAAACTTATCACAGACTACGATATTGAAATGTCGTAAGTGATATGCGACGTCGACGAAAATAATTTTTTAACATTTAAATGATTTACGGTTCATAATAGCGTATCACAGTATACAGAGTGTGTTCTTCCCGAATATCTCCGCAACAATTGTGGTTTGCAAGTCGCTGTATATATATTTTATATTTTATGTTAATGGTATTTAGTTTGTTACATAATAAAGTCAGTAACATTATAATACCGACTGTAATTATTAAAACAATAATAAATTATCTTATATATTCTCCTCATAAATATTTATTTAGAGTTAATTATAACAGGTAGGGATTTTTTTTTAATTGATATTATGAATACATGCTATAACTGTTGAGATATTTCGTAGTATATAAGTACAAATTATTTAGAATATCCTGCAAGATCATCCTAAGAAGTAGCTTTGTATTTTTAACGCTAACTTTGTATATACAGTGACCTTCCTACTCAAAAGATAACTATAACGTCAATTAAGAAATCAGCATCCAAAAATAAGTAACTCTACGTTTTAAAACACGAAAACATTTAAAAATAACATTCAATTTATTTTCAAATAATATCTATTATGTATGGTTTCGTTTTATTAGTCCGTCGTATTTGCATTGTGTTCTAAAAATATATCGCAACAATTCAAATTGGAGAGCTTTGTCGTATAATGTACGCGATATTTAAAACAATATTAAAAGTCAACAACAAACGGTAAAAGTGTTATGTACCGCAACCGCATTTTTGAAGACATCCGTCTGATCGCGAATAAAAAACAAATCGATACTAATAATACTCAAACACAGTTTCGAAATTTTATAGTAATTTCAAATATGTATAACTTACCGCTTAAATCCATTTTTAATTTGTTTTATTTACAACTGCATTGAATTTCATAATATATATTGTAACGCGTAATTGGAAATGCGACTCGGTTCCGTGTATACGCGCTCGCACGCACGCCGCGCTGAGCTCACTGCCTCACTATGCTATTGGGACTGTCCGCTACACACAGAAAATATAAGGTTGTTGCACAGATAAAAAACATCGCTTTGTTGTCAATGTTCTTTTTTATATAACAGCTGATTATTATGATAAAGGCGCGTTTTTATACGAATTAGTTTTTTGTATGTCATATAAGTTAAAATTAAAACAAAATAAGTTTAATAAATAAATATATATTATCATTATAATTACATTTTGAAAACCATAAATTAATTTAGGAAACATAATTATTGCTAATGTATGTTGCTTTTCTATTGAAGGCAAATGACTCTACTCCATCTGATGGTAAGTGGTAGTAGAGTCTCAGCGCGACGACGGCCAGTACAGTCGGAAAGAATGATCTGGACTACTGCCTTGGCGGCCCACAAGATACTTCTTCACGTCTCGTTTGAAGGAACCCAGTTTATAAGAGCTTAAAATAAGTTTGCGTTCACTCACCCTTCAAACCGGAACACAACGATAAGAAGTATTGCTGCTTGGCTTGGCTTGGTTTACAACTCAATTCAACAATTTATTTGCATATATTTATTTACATAACATGTTACCTTACAATCTGCCGTTAATTGGCATGCAAATATAATAGGATTATTATAGGTAGATTACCTTTAGCTATATATTATTATTAAAATTACATAATTAAAATTTATATACATATAAATCAAATTAAAGATGAATAATTATACGTATATCCTAAATTTAAATATCCACATAATCGATTCTCATTAAATGTAATAATGCATTATATACTAATTCTGCAATAAAAATGTCCCACTGCTGGGCTAAAGCGTCTTCTCCTCCATCAGCCCGAAGTGGAAGTTAACAGTGTTTAACACACTCGTGCTTTTGAGAGCATGCAAAGCCGTCGGCACCTGCGCCTGAACTCGAATGTCCCGCATTGGATTGCGAGAAAAAGGAAGAGAATGACAGTGAGAAATAACGTCTCCCTTCGCTGCTGCTTATTCTCCGTTCAGAAATGGTCAAAGCATGCCAAAATTTATCAATTTTATCATTTATTAAATAAAACGTCCGAACAATCTAAGAATAAAATATATTACTTCATATACGTCATGCATGGCAGGTTTAATGAGTTACTTTTATAGGTTCCGCCTGCGACTTCGCCGCGTGTGGGGGGCGAGGTGTTAGGTATTTTTCTTTACCTCTTACAATGTGTATGCAAAGTTTCATGATGTATCGATTGAGTAATTAAGACGTGTAAACCAACAAACACGTTCCCATTATAATATTAGTAAGTATGTAAAGCCAAATCAGCTTGAAGATGGTTTGTTGTGGTGGTAGTGGTAGGTAAATTAATACCTTTTATATATTTCTTATTTTCATAGGTAGTTACTTAATTATTTATACATACATTAAACGTAATTTTTAATAAATACATAAAATAATTTCTTTAACTTCCATTTCGTAGTTATCCTTATCTCCGCTTTCATCCGATACGTAATTTATAACAATGATAATTCTTTCTGATATTGTATCTAAAGCAGTAGCTAAGCTATGCGGATGCAGGCCACAGCGCAGCGTTGTATTGATTGGAAGATATAGTAGTTTTCATCTGTAAGAAATATTAGATGACCTTTTTACTCCTACTTTTATAAAATATAGCACTGAAAGTGTCACTTAAAAATATATAAAATTGTTATCGCTCGTATGGAAATGTAATTTATTTCATTTGTTGCCCACCCTCACTTGTCATATGAATTCTTCTTCTTCTTATAGGGAATAAGCCCTATGAATACTACGCCACTAATATCTCTTCTCTACCCTGAAATTTATTTTCCTCTTCTATTGCTCATTGATAAACATTTCTCCATGCGTCTAAAGTTATGGAAACAAAATATCATTACTTAGCTAATGGCATAATTTTTTTATCAATGTCATTTTTTTATTTTAATAAAGTCAAATTTAAAATAGTCCCTCCTGGTTCCCACCTGACGCAAAGCTGCCTATAAAGCAGGCCGCATTTCCACGCTGTACGGCAATGGACAACCTCTGCGCCAAGTAGGACCCGGAGCGACTGTCAACTAATGGTCAAGCATTCATATTCATTGTGACTTATTTTAGCGACATAGGTTTTCACTTCTTCTATATATTTTATTGATAACTAATTAGTAAGAGAATAATTATAAGCAATATGTCATGACTCTTTTATCGCTATTATGTATCCAAATTAAGTCGATGTGTATTTTACGCTATCACCTGCCTCGTTGGTCTAGTGGCTAGATGTAAGACCGCTGGGTTCAAATCCCACGACTTCCCCACCTATTCATTTTCAATGAATGGGTGGGGAAGTCGTGGGATTTTTATCATTTTATTATTTCTGTGTAACTCTACTGCTTGTTTCCCAAAAATTAAATAAATAAATAAACACGTCACCGAAGTTTTTTTTGTGTTATTAAATTCACACCTATTATTCAAACATAGTTTTTTTCCTAAGCGACAGTCTGGCGTGCACTGACGTGCTAACTTTATAACAAGTTTTATAAATCTTTATCTAATCAAAAATATTATCTATTAAAAATTATCATTACAAGTCATTCGTAAAATTATTTATTTAATTGTGCGATTTAAATAACAAAATATGGAAGTATCGGGTGAGTGAATGTTGACATTTTTTGTCTCTAATATAGTTTTCGTTTAGCCCAGTGATAACATTACCGGGACACAGCGGTCAGACATTCGACAGTGCTAAATTGTACAGTCAACACAACGCGTGTGCAAATGTAGCTTTGTTATGCAAATAAGTATATTTTTAATAAAGTATCTATACTGTAATTGTAAGGATTATAATATTATAAATATCATAAACAATTATTATCCAATTAATTCGTAAACAAACATAAACTTATCATCTCTTATTACCCAGCAGCACACCTTACTTACATAAATTATGCTAAAACTTATCACGACTTATTATCTATGTTACTCTCTGGTTTTGTTTGTGACAATAATTTAATTACTTACGAGTTACGGCCTTACTTATAGTCGTTGTTTAGCGACTGTGTAGTTAAACACTGATTTATCTCTTTTTAGATTATTGATTTAACATTTGAAAGAAGAAGACAGAACATTAAGTTTATGTTTTAAAAAGTATGTATTATGTGTTTATGTATTTACATTCATGAAACATTTTCTGGTATAAATGATAATTAATTAATTGTATAATTCGATGACTATAGGACACTGGGGTTATTTTGTACGGACGTACCCACTTTCCAACAGTTATGGAATACGTGCCAATATATTTAAAGGACCCAAAATAGCTGGTATGTCGCCGTAGTAAGAAATGTTTTGTCCCATCAGACGTTTCCGGTGACCCGATGTTTAAACCCTGTTGGAGGGTGGGGACGATTATTCCCAAAGACCTTTATTATCTTAAGTTGTGAGAACTATTTCATCTCAGACCAGAGCCATGACCGCCACGCTGACGTCAGGGAATATCGGAGAGCTTATGATGCGATTTTGGCGTGATCAGTGCAAATATTGTTTTCAAAATATATAGGATTATCTTTCATTATACAAGTATTATGTATCATTAGTATATATATCACTATCTATATCAATTATATAGATATCACAGTACCCGCCTCTCTGCCTCTAGCTGGCTCTGACGGCCGCCAGCCTGCACGCGGCATAACCCGCGTTTTAGGATAGCCGCCCGTCGTCCATACCTAATTTTATCAAAATCGGTTTAGTAGTTTTTCCTTGAAAGCCTGACAGACAGACAGAGTTACATTAGCATTTATAATATTATAGTATAGACGCACACCGATATTATTTTTCACCTAAAGTTACCTGGAGGACATCGCTGTAGAAGCGATAGAGCCATTTCTTGTGCATTTTCCAGCACTAAGTTCGGTCTCATCGGCGTACAATGAAGATTATTTGTATTGTATTTATTGCTCGTCAATAGATACAATGGGTATTTTTGTGGTAGTCAGCAAGAAAGTTTAAAACTTGTATATTGAATAATATTTAGACTGTATCTACTGTGATGATCTAAGAATAATGCGGATATTGGTAAATTTGAAGAGATAATAAGTGACTCCCGTGTCTTAGGGTATCTTGTGTTTTTTTTCTTCATCTAATTCATATAGCGTTTAATTTTGTTTCTATGTAATTAACGTACATAAACACTATTTCCAGCGGAGGAGTTCGTCGATAGACTATTAAGCGATGAAGCTTACCAGGAGCCTTCCGATAGTGTCAAAGCTGACGAGGTAGAAACGCAGATGAGATTGCCGGAATGGTTTGACGAAAAAAAGTACAATCAGTAAGTGGTACATTAACGATAGTGGACTTTCAAAGTGGCTTTTTTTAAATGTGAATGAAGGTTATGAGAACCCAAATAGGACATAGCATAGCCCCATGACTTCATCGGAGCTATTTCACTACTAGCCGTTCTCAGCGAGAAACGACTTCTCGGATGGAGATTCTTGTCATTTTTTTACCGTAAATATCGTAATTAATAAACTTAAGACGCTTATTCAGGCCCCAGGCTACTTTCAGATTAAATGGTCATTGAACGCAAACAGTTTTTTTTTAATCGCATTAGTAGATTGCGCTTTTTTATGAAAACTTTTTTGGTTACAGAGGAAGGCGTTTCTTTTGGGATTTTTGTTTTGGATTTTCGATGGTCAGCATGTTGGGTCTCATCGGAGTGTACGCCGTCCCCACGATACTCGCCGTCCTAGTGGGCAGTCGCCGTTCCAACTCTCCGTACACGGCTTACAAACGATATTCGTCAACTTTCATGCATTTTACGACTTGGTTAAAACACGAATTAAAACCTGGGACAGTGTAAGTAAATCTATAATATAAATTAATGTTAGTATGTAGTAGTACGCCCGAGAAGGTTCTTGGACAAAAAAATAAACAATAATCATTCACTGTATGTTTAATAAAAAGTTTCTACGTTCAACCCTTATTCTGCCAATATGAAACCGGGACGGATAGCCAGCCATTAAATAAATTTAATTTTTATTTGAGGTCCTTGTGAAATTGTGTCTGAGTATGTAGCGCCTTCCTAATTAATCTACCAGAGAACAGCAATTTTAATTGCTGTCATCTGATTTGAAGCTGTGGAGTACCGGCTTAGAATAGTACTCCCCCAATTTCATCCCGTGGGTGTCGTAAGAGGCGACTGAGGGAAGGGGAAAGGGGGGATGGGCAGCAGCGTCCCCCCCCATAAGCATCTTACCCCCTACTGCGCTCGCCAACACGCCTGCCCAGCGTGGCGAGTATGGGCAAAACCTCTCAATGGTAGATGCGCAAAAAAAAGGCCCCCAGTTACCGGCAAGCCCGCTAGGCCCGACCAAGGTAGCGGTCGCGGTATCGGCAGGGCAGGGGGTGCAAAGAATCACCGGTTCATGGCAGGCTACCATGAAAGGCGACTAAAAATGGCAACGTACAATGGACGCTCGTTAAGGCTGGACCATCACCTCGCCGAATTAGAAGTAGAGCTAAGTCATATAAACTGGCATATACTGGGGTTATCTGAAGTCCGAAGACAGGGGGAGGACACGATAACTCTAGAGTCCGGTAACTTACTCTACTTCCGCGAAGGTGATAACCTCTCCCAGGGTGGTGTCGGTTTTCTGGTCAAAAAGGATCTCATAAGCAGCATTGTGGAAATCAGTAGTGTGTCGAACCGGGTAGCGTACCTTGTCCTAAAACTCTCCGACAGGTACTCTCTGAAGGTCGTACAGGTATATGCGCCAACTTCGGCATACTCTGATGATGTGGTCGAAGCGATGTACGAGGACATCGCAAAGGCCCTCAACAACACCTCGAAGGCCCACTACAATGTTGTTATGGGAGACTTTAATGCTAAAGTGGGAGTACATAATAGCGGTGAATCGAAAGTTGGACCTTACGGCTTGGGCTGCAGAAATCACAGGGCGCAAATGCTGGTAAACTTTCTCGAAGCGCAGGAGCTCTTTTTGATGAATTCTTTCTTTCAAAAGAAGCCCCGAGGAGGTGGACCTGGCGAAGCCCCGATAACGTGACAAGGAACGAGATAGATTTTATCATTTCGAATAAAAGGCACATATTTAGAGATGTCTCAGTGATCAACAGGTTTAATACCGGAAGTGATCACCGCTTGGTTCGAGGCACTCTAGATATCGACTTTAAAGCTGAAAGATCGCGAATGATGAGGTCTACTCTCCGACCTACCATGCTCCAAGCTGCTCAAGGTGCCGAAAAGTTCCAAATGGAACTTCAAAATAAATTTACCGCGTTGGAAACCGTAAGCAGTATTGATGAGAAAACCGACACGGTCTGGTCAAAATACTGCAAAACACATCCCGCAAGTGTTTTCCGCCATAGAAAAGAGACAACGCACCAAAATTCTCTGCTGAGACACTCGAGCTCATGAGGAAACGACGAGAACTACCATCGTTTTTGTCAGATAAGGCCTTAAACCGAAAAATAAAAACGCTGACGCGACGCGATCTCCGATGCTCCAATACCCGTGCCATCAAGGCTGCGATTGAGCAAAATCGGGGATCGAAAGTGTTCGCTCGCAAGTTTGGGAGGCCGCGTCTGACAAAACTTAAAACTGAAAATGGTGGGGTCGTTACCTCTAGGCCTGAGATTGTCGGAGAAGTAGAGAGGTTTTATGGGCAGTTGTTCTCTTCAAGCCTGTCAAATAAACCTGTGGGAATCAGTCTAGATGACCAGCGCGCCCCTCTTACGCGTCATTACTCCGAGGAGCTCCCGGTCGTTGACCAAGGCGAGATTAGGGCGGCTCTAGAACAGCTTAAAAACAACAAAGCTCCGGGAGATGACGGAATCACAACAGAGTTGCTTAAGGCAGGCGGGACTCCGGTTCTGAAAGAGCTAGCAAGCCTCTTTAATTCCGTTATCCAACATGGCAAGACCCCGGAAATGTGGAGCGGGAGTGAGGTGGTACTGTTTTTCAAGAAAGGTGATAAAACCCTCTTGAAAAACTACAGACCAATCTCTCTCCTGAGTCACGTGTATAAGCTGTTCTCAAGAGTCGTCACGAACCGTCTCGCCAGACGACTTGACGAGTTCCAGCCCCCAGAGCAAGCCGGCTTTCGATCAGGCTACAGCACCGTGGACCACATTCATACTGTTCGGCAGATTGTGCAGAAGACCGAAGAGTACAATCAGCCGTTGTGTATGGCATTTGTGGACTACGAGAAAGCCTTCGACTCCATCGAAACCTGGGCAGTGCTCGACTCATTGCAGAGATGTCATATCGACTGGAGATACATCGAGGTACTGAGATGTCTATACAACGCCGCTACAATGACTGTCCACATCCAGGACTGTAAGACGAAGGCGATCCAACTGCGTAGAGGGGTGAGACAGGGGGATGTAATATCTCCGAAACTGTTCACCAACGCGTTGGAAGACGTGTTCAAGACGCTGGATTGGACTGGATGTGGAGTCAATGTAAACGGCGAGTACATCTCACACCTTCGATTTGCCGATGATATCGTCATCATATTAGAGTCGCTGGAACAACTAACCAAAATGTTGCGTAGCCTTAGTGAATCTTCCCGGCGGGTCGGTCTCGGTATGAACTTGGACAAGACCAAGGTCATGTTCGGTCATGAATATTTAATATTCCTTTCACCAAATACAAGTATACTGTTATTATGTACGAGTAAGAAACTCGAAACTCAACGAAGAACACGGTCGTGATATGAAGAAATTGATACGCGACATTTGCTTTAATAATTATAACATTTAAAGGACACAATGCGCTTATCTTACCGAAAAAAATTAAAAAAAAATGATTTTTTTCATTTGCAGAGCTTGGAAATCGTTATATACAGTCAGATGTCGCCACGTACAAGCCGGTCGAGCGGCCAGACTCAAAGGCAAGGGCACGATTTCCCAGAGAGACTTGGCCCTCACTTTATTTAGTGGTCTTGGCTTTGCTGTTCTTAAACCTGACAAATTTTCCATTCGCCAAATAGAAGAAGGTGATTGGGAAGCGTGCATTCACTTCTGGAGAGTCATTGGATACATGATAGGACTACAAGATAGGTAATAGTATTGTACATCTTGGTATTTTAAAGTTATAACTGCAGACCTGTCATGATGGTTCATGATAAATAAATTCAAGTGTTGAAATGAAACAAACGCAGACAGAAAGTGTTTCGCGGCGAAGGTTTTTTATAAAAAAAGATCTTTAAGTTAAGATTTAAGATATATACAAAAACATTGAAACATATAAACTATAACCGTAACAACCTTGAATGTCTCCCTTTTTGAGGAGAAGTTTGGAGCTTATTCCACCACGCTGCTCCAATGCGGGTTGGTGGAATACACATGTGGCAGAATTTCAGTGATATTAGACACATGCAGGTTTCCTCACGATGTTTTCCTTCACCGTAAAGCACGAGATGAATTATAATTACAAATTAAGCACATGAAAATTCAGTGGTGCTTGCCAGGGTTTTAACCCACGATCATCGGTTAAGATTCACGCGTTCTTACCACTGGGCCATCTCGGCTATATATGTATATATATACAGACAACAATAAATTACTTTTGATATTTTTGTAAATTGACTTTTCTTTATTTTTATAAACATACTATTATTATACTTTCTATTATTTTTATAAACATTATCAGATACAATATTTGCCGGGGAACATACGAGGAGACGCGGCAAGTATTCCAGAGGATTGTAGATAAGGTGTTCACGCCGTGTTTAGAGAACGTTCCGGAATATTTTGAACACATAAGTCACGTGACCGTTGATGGCTTGCAAGCCGTCAATAGTGGGTTAGAGAAAACATCCCTTCTGTATTGGATGAGGTACATAGCCGACGTGCCCGGATACATTTACACGGAAGGGGAGCGGATGGCTTTACAAGATAAGTTGAGGAAGTATCTAAAGGGAAAGTCGTCTCAAACTGGTAAGATTTAAACTCTCAGTAATACTTTAGGTGGATAAAGTACTTTATCAAATCGCAATGTACTTACTGGGTTCATATATATTACATGCGCTTTTAATACGTTTTAAATGTTAATCACGTAACGCAGGATAAATTTCATCAAATGTAATTTTTTTAAATTATTAAAACTAAATATTCTTCGTGAAAATCATTGAATGTATGGTAATAGCAGATGATTCGCCATTACCTTCTTATGTTTGTATGTGCGCGATTATTTTCAGATAATATTTATGGATTGTGTTATATAAATAATACTAAATTTTATTAGCGTTGTTATGTAAAAAAGCCGAGATGGCCCAGAGGTAAGAACGCGTGAATCTTAACCGATGACCGTTCGTTAAACCCGGACTAAATTTTCATGTGCTTAATTTGTCATTATAATTCATCTCGTTCTTGACGGTGAAGGAAAACATCGTGAGGAAACTTGCATGTCTTAAATTTCACTGAAATTATGCCAAATGTGTATTCCGCCAACTCGCATTGGAGCAGCGTGGTGGAATAAGCTCCAAACGTTCTCCTCAAAAAAGGAGAGGAGGATTTAGCCCAGCAGTGGAATATTCATAGGCTGTTGATGTGATAAATCGTTGTATTTTTTGATTCCAGGCGTAGAGTCAAGGGCACTAATAGAGAAGAGCGCTATAAATGGTCTGCCCGATGTACCCTCACAAGTCTTATATGTCAACGATTACAGCTCCTTCGAAACTGCGCCTGCGTACAAAGCACTCCCTTTTATTGGAAAATATAAACTGGCCATTATTTACCTCACGTTTGCGTTCTACTCAACATGGATAGGACGAGTGCTATTAAACCTTCAGTACAGATGGACACTATTCATCGGTACATATTTTCCATACATAGCGATGTGGAGATACGGCTTTAAGAAAGCTTTCGTCAATATATTTAAAGAAAGTCCGTTTGATAACACGTCTCCTAAGCCAAATGCAGAATACTATAAGCCACAACCTCCCGAACCTTGGTACAAGTCTTACCTTGCTTTGCTCTGGTAACTCCTGTTTACCCACAAAATCGAAAAGTTAATAATATAATTAAATATATTTGTGGATGATAGCAATATGTGACATTGCCATAATTGAAATTGTTATGTATTTTCTTATGATTATTGAACGTCATTGAAAACGTGTTCATTTCAGGTTTTAGTTTCATTCATTTTCTATTTCAATTTCTATTATATAAATCAAAAAAATTATATTATATGAATCGGACTAAGATGTCGTGTTCGTATTTTTAATCAATAAATCTATTCATTGTAAGCTTTCTTTAATTTATCACCGATAATTTAAAATACACTTTCTATCAAACAAATATTTTTTTTGTATTTCTAAATCACACATAAGTACAAATATTAAAATATATTGTAAGTGTGAATCACTGTGAGTGGTTTATTATTATATATACGAGTGGGATACGAAGTGAGTTTCTCCAGAATAGCATCACTGGATATCATCTTTCGAACTTGGACAAAAATAGATACGAAAAAAATTATTGTGGAACAATTACTTTTATTATTAAAAATCCAGAATATATATATATTTTATTTAATATTAGAACTGACATGATATAATGGCTAGAATATATGATTTTCAACCACAAGTTGCGGGTTCAAAACTTGCTCTTGCGTTGAAGGAAACATCGCGTAGACACCTGTTAGGTATGTGTCGGATGACGTTCTGTCACATATGTATCCGTCTACCCACATAGGATAATCATGACGTCACAAATATATTATTAATTAGATAAATTGGAGTCATAATCATTAATAGAATGTGCAAAAAATAGATAAAATATAAAAGAATTAGACTAATAACCGCGAATATAAAATTCTATCTACTTTTATCGAGTGGTAATTCGTTTATGTTTTAGCTAGGCGGATGGGCAAATGGGCTACTAGATGTTAAGTGGTCACCACCTAGACAGACATAGACACCAACCTGCACCACCAACCTTGGGAACGGAAAAGTTATGTCCCTTGTGGCTCACTCCCCCTTCAAACCGGAAAGCAACAATATTAAGTATTGCTGTTTTGCTGTAGAATATCTGAATTACGTTTAATATGTCCATCGAAAGCAATACTTACTATATATAACATATAACTACAAAACTTCGTGACTTATAAACATTATATTTTCTGTTTTTAATGCATTTTAATAAGATGCTAATTTCATGCAACCTGTTAATAATTAAAATGGAGTTAAACGTCAGAACAATGATTGTTATTTAAAAAGTATAATTAAAGTAACAAGATGTATGAAATGAATGATATTTTTGTTGCACACAATACGGAACTAAATAAACGGAATTATATAAAGTACTTAGATTCTATAAAAAGAAAATTTTACGAACATACGAGTATGTGCTATAGAGCTTAGCCTTCTGCTAGCATACAACCTTTGCGTCCCCTTGTTTTGCGTAGACAATATAGAGACCATTCTTAGGTATATAAAGTGATAAACATATTTATAAAATCACTTTTCCTATTGTCTAATTTAGCATTTCACTGTCCACGAATAAATTCTAGATATAAGCCATTATATAATGAGCCGATTTGAAAAACGAAATACCTAGTAACACCTATCTCCTTATACCGTAGCTGCCAAATTATAATAAAGTCAAATATTGATATTATATTTGAAAAAATAGATTGTTTTAAAATATTAGTTTTGTTTTTAAATATTAGTAAGTATGTAAAGCCAAATCAGCTTGAAGATGGTTTGTTGTGGAGGTGTTGAGTGGTAGTTAAATTAATACCTTTTATATAATTCTTATTTTCATAGGTAGTTACTTAATTATTTATACATACATTAAACGTAATTTTTAATAAATACATAAAATAATTTCTTTAACTTCCATTTCGTAGTTATCCTTATCTCCGCTTTCATCCGATACGTAATTTATAACAATGATAATTCTTTCTGATATTGTATCTAAAGCAGTAGCTAAGCTATGCGGATGCAGGCCACAGCGCAGCGTTGTATTGATTGGAAGATATAGTAGTTTTCATCTGTAAGAAATATTAGATGACCTTTTTACTCCTACTTTTATAAAATATAGCACTGAAAGTGTCACTTAAAAATATATAAAATTGGTATCGCTATTATGGAAATGTAATCTATTTCATTTTTTGCCAAGTCTTGTTCTATGAATTCTTCTTCTTCTTATAAGGAATAAGCCCTATGAATACTACGCCACTAATATATAAACTCTTCTCTACCCTAAAATTTATTTTCCTCTTCTATTGCTCATTGATAAACATTTCTCCATGCGTCTAAAGTTATGGTATAAAATTATTATTACTTTACAAAGGCATAATAGCTTTCATATTCATTGTGACTTACGCTATCACCTGCCTCGTTGGTCTAGTGGCTAGATGTAAGGCCGTAACAGCCTGTGAATGTCCCACTGCTGGGCTAAAGGCCTCCTCTCCCTTTTTGAGGAGTAGGTTTGGAGCTTATTCCACCACGCTGCTCCAGTGCGGGTTGGTGGAATACACATGTGGCAGAATTTCAGTGAAATTAGACACATGCAGGTTTCAGAATTATTATCCCAAATTAAGCACATGAAAATTCAGTGCTGCTTGCCGGGTTTGAACCCACGATCATCGGTTAAGATTCACGCATTCTTACCACTGGGCCATCTCGGTTTAGATGGTAAAGGGGTCCGTTTCTACACAGGACGTTTTATTCCGTGCAGTGACGGAGAAAGAATACATTTCACTGCCCCTTTCCCATGGGTGTCGTAAGAGGCGACTAAGGGATATCTGAGCGACCATCTGCTCATCTGGTGGTAGGATGATAAACATCCGCCTGGCTTGTTACCACCGTACGCATGGTGAAAATCTCGTGAAGTGGCTTGCAGCCGCGTTTCGAGGTCAGCCAGCGTACAGCCAGTGCCCGAGCGAGCATTGCCGCGATGGGTGTTGGTCCAGTGGAGACGGCTGCTGAACCAATGACGGGGGAAACTGTATTGCCCTGCTGGACAGGGAGACCCGAAGAAACGGCTATTCCGCTGGCCGCCCGTGGCATAGTACAGTGGCCCGAGCGTGCCAGGCCACGCATAATCTCGGGGTGGACCGTCGTGCCGGTTGGTGACCGGAAGGTGGGGTCCCGGCGGCCACTTCCGGGGGGGGGTTCGGGGGCCCTTCCGTCCGGCGGGTCAGTGTAGTTTCCCTTTTGGCAACCACTGGGGGAAACACGCCTCCACACTTTGCCCATCCCTATCGTGGCAATACGTCGCTCGCTTCACGTCTCTTTTCCACTCTTTTTTCCAATATGGTAGCGCATCAAAACAGGAATAACGGTCGTACAGCGGTGCACACCCCCACCATACCCACGCTGTTTGAGGTCGAGTTCACTAACATCCGTGGACTCCACGCTAACCTCAACGCTGTCCACCACCATCTCGAGACAGCACGGCCAGCAATGTTGTTTCTAACGGAGACACAAATACTCCGTCCTGCCGATACCAGCTACCTTAATTATCCCGGCTACATGCTTGAAGAATCCTTCAAAGCGAAAGCCGGAGTATGCTTGTTCGTCAGGACGGATGTTTGCTGTCACCGATTGCGCTGCTTGGAGGACCCCTCCTTCTCCATGTTGGTGGTACGTGTGGATCTGGTTCGTCAGAGTCGGGTCTACGTATGCCTCTACAGATCCCATAATGGTGATTTGGAGACAAGCCGACTATTTGACCATCTTAGTCGGGTGGCAGATGCTGCGCAAGAGCAGTTTCCTAACGCGGAATTGGTGTTTTTGGGGGATTTTAATGCTCACCACGAATCATGGTTGAAATCCCTCAAAACTGACCATGCTGGGAGGACTGCTCATGCTTTTGCTCTCACACATGACTTGACCCAACTGGTTGATCAGCCTACCAGGATCCCAGACATTGATGGGCAAGCGCCTTCTCTGCTGGACCTTCTGCTGACTTCTCACCCGGTGGAATATCAGGTTGTGGTTCAAGCTCCACTTGGTTCTTCGGATCACAGCCTCATATCTACCAAAGTGCCACAGGCCAAGCTGCCGCCACCAGCGGTATGCAAACGTCGCGTTTGGCACTACAAGTCGGCAGATTGGGACGGTATGCGCGATTACTATGCGTCAGTCCCTTGGAAGGAACGTTGCTTCAGTGGGAATGATCCGACAGCTAGTGCCGCTGCTGTTGCTGACGAGATCATGTTGGGAATGAAATACTACATTCCTAGCTCAGATCTCGACAGTAGGGGTGCGCGTAACCGTTGGTTCACTCGCGAATGTGCCGACGCTGTATCTTCTAAGCAGGCGGCATATCGCGAGTGGATCAATGGCTGCATTAGCGGGGCATCTAACATTGACTCACTGAAAGCAATCTACAATAAAAACTCCAAGTCCTGTAGGAAGGCTTACACGAGAGCGGACGCACAGCGCATTGTACAGATTGGTCATGACCTTATTTCACATCCTCGGGGCTCCCGTAGCTTCTGGCGTCTGACCAAGTCTGTGCAAAACAATTTCTGCCAACCTTCGCTGCCACCGCTCAGAAGTCCGGACGGATCGCTAGCTCACAGTCCGCAAGAGGAAGCTGATCTCCTGGCTAAACTCTTTGCCGACAACTCCGTCATCGATGATTGTAGTGCTCTGCCACCAGTAATACCTTCTTGTGGCCACACGATGCCTGACATCAAAATCAGGCAACGTGATGTGCGAGCGGAGCTGCAATCACTTGATGTACGGAAAGCTAGCGGTCCCGATGGAATACCAGCCATAGTGCTGAAGAAGTGCGCGGCGGAGCTGTCTCCCGTGTTAACGCGCCTGTTCCAACTTTCTCTCTCTTCGGGATGTGTGCCGGAGGCTTGGAGAAGAGCTAATGTGCAAGCGGTTCCCAAAAAAGGGGATCGGTCTGACCCGGCAAATTATCGGCCAATAGCTATCACCTCAGTACTTACTTGTAAGTGATGGAACGGATTCTTAACAACCAACTGATCCATTACCTAGAAGATCACTGTTTAATTAATGATCGTCAGTACGGATTATGACCAAAACGATCTACAGGTGATCTTCTAGCGTACGTAACACACCTCTGGGGTGAAGCTATCGACAAGCATGGGGAATCGTTGGCTGTCAGCCTCGATATCTCCAAGGCTTTCGACAGGGTCTGGCACAGAAGTCTTCTCTCCAAGCTGCCGGCATATGGTCTGCCTGCTCAGCTTTGCACCTGGATTGCCAGCTTCCTACACAAGCGCAGCCTTCGTGTTTTAGTTGATGGTTGCGCTTCACAATTCTATGTAGTGAATGCTGGGGTCCCCCAGGGATCTGTGCTATCTCCCACTCTCTTTCTTTTGCATATCAATGATATGCTCTCTCTCGGGAACATTCATTGCTATGCAGACGATAGTACAGTGCATGGTGGATACCACGGACGCGCAGTGGCTGGGCGAGCGGAAATTAAGGAGAGGCGGGAGGATCTTGTCATTGAACTCAATAAGACGTTAGAGCTTATCGCCAAATGGGGCTCAGATAATCTTGTTGAGTTTAATGCCAAGAAAACACAGGTATGTCTCACAGCAAAAAAGTCACCATTTTCCCCTCTTCCCTCCCTCTGTGGCACTCCGCTGGTGATACAAAGCAAAATCGCCATGCTGGGGATGGACGTTCGCTGCGACCTTAGTCCAAGGGATTACATCGAGGCTGTGATAAAAACAGCTTCACGGAAACTCGGAGTTCTGAACAAGGTGCGGCGTTTTTTCACGCCACAGCAACTGTGCCTGCTGTACAAAACACAGGTACGGTCTCGCGTTGAATATTGCTCGCACCTTTGGGATGGCTCCGCTAAGTACCTACTTGAGGCCTTGGATCGGTTGCAGCGACGTGCGGTCCGCATTATTGGCGACGTAAAGGTCACTAACACCCTCGAGCCTTTACAATTGCGTCGAGAGATAGCAGCGCTGAGCGCTTTCTATCGACTGTATCACGGCGAGTGTTCCGAGGAATTATTCTCCCTAATTCCTACTTCCCCCTTCCTTCACAAGTCTACGCGTGCTGGCTCTCGATGTCACCGACTAACTGTGACATCAATTCCATCGCGCACAAAGAAATTTGGCAACTCCTTTCTTAGTCGCACTTCAAAAAAATGGAATTCCTTACCAGCTCACGTATTCCCCTCCTCTTACGACCCGTGTTCCTTCAAACGAGGCGTGAAGAGGCAACTGGCCGTCCTCGCGTTTGGACTCTACTACCACTTAACATCAGGTGGAGTAGAGTCATTGCCCTCCCGGCAAATATAAAAAAAAAGGAAGGCAGCGTGGCGGAGGGCTGCTCTATGCTCCGCACCCGTGTTTGCGCAGTTCACCGGGGGAACTGCTACGCAACATGCGCGAGGAGGAGGATGTATATCCTAGAGATGTAAGGCCGCTGGGTTCAAACCCTAGGACTTCCCCACCCATTCATTTTCATTATCGTTTTATTATTTCTGTGTAACTCTACTGCTTGTTTCCCAAAAATTAAATAAATAAATAAACACGTCGCCGAAGTTTTTTTGTGTTTAAATTCACACCTATTATTCAAACATAGTTTTTTTCCTAAGCGACAGTCTGGCGTGCATTGAAGCGCTAACTTTATAACAAGTTTTATAAATCTTTATCTAATCAAAAATGTTATCTATTTAAAATTATCATTACAAGTCATTCGTAAAATTATTTATTTAATTGTGCGATTTAAATAACAAAATATGGAAGTATCGGGTGAGTGAATGTTGACATTTTTTGTCTCTAATATAGTTTTCGTTTAGCCCAGTGATAACATTACCGGGACACAGCGGTCAGACATTCGACAGTGCTAAATTGTACAGTCAACACAACGCGTGTGCAAATGTAGCTTTGTTATGCAAATATGTATATTTTTAATAAAGTATCTATACTGTAATTATAAGGATTATAATATTATAAATCATCATCATCATCATCATCAACAGCCAATCATTTTGTCCACTGCTGAACATAGGCCTCTCCCAAGGTGCGCCAAAGCTCCCTGTCCTCCGCCTTCCGCATCCAGTCGGTGCCCGCCACCTTCTTAAGGTCATCGGTCCACCTGGCTGGAGGGCGCCCTACGCTGCGTTTGCCGATCCGCGGTCTCCACTCTAAGACTCGTCTGCTCCAACGGCCATCGGTCCTACGACATACGTGACCAGCCCACTGCCACTTCAGCCTACTAATTTTGCAAGCTATGTCGTTGACTCCGGTTCTTTTCCGGATAATCTCATTTCTGATCTTATCCTTCAAAGATACTCCGAGCATAGCTTGCTCCATAGCACGCTGAGCGACTTTGAATTTGTGGACTAGTCCCGCAGTTAGTGTCCACGTTTCGGCACCGTATGTCATGGCAGGTAAGACGCATTGATTGAAGACTTTCGTCTTCAAACATTGCGGTATGGACGACGTGAGGACTTGACGAAGGTTGCCAAATGCTGCCCATCCCAAGCGAATTCTTCGATCGGCTTTCTTCTCGAAGTTGTTCCTACCGACTTGTATAACCTGTCCTAGGTAGGTATATTCCCTAACAACTTCGAGAGGTTTCCCTTCGACGTATATCGGTCCCGGCACAACATGCCTATTGAACATGACCTTGGTCTTGTCCAAGTTCATACCGAGACCGACCGCCGGGAAGATTCACTAAGGCTACGCAGCATTTTGGTTAGTTGTTCCAGCGACTCTGCTATGATGACGATATCATCGGCAAATCGAAGGTGTGAGATGTATTCGCCGTTTACATTGACCCCACATCCAGTCCAATCCAGCGTCTTGAACACTTCTTCCAACGCGTTGGTGAACAGTTTCGGAGATATTACATCCCCCTGTCTCACCCCTCTGCGCAGTTGGATCGCCTTCGTCTTACAGTCCTGGATGTGGACAGTCATTGTAGCGGCGTTGTATAGACATCTCAGTACCTCGATGTATCTCCAGTCGATATGACATCTCTGCAATGAGTCGAGCACTGCCCAGGTTTCGATGGAGTCGAAGGCTTTCTCGTAGTCCACAAATGCCATACACAGCGGCTGATTGTACTCTTCGGTCTTCTGCACAATCTGCCGAACAGTATGGATGTGATCCACGGTGCTGTAGCCTGATCGAAAGCCGGCTTGCTCTGGGGGCTGGAACTCGTCAAGTCGTCTGGCGGACGGTTCGTGACGACTCTTGAGAACAGCTTATACACGTGACTCAGGAGAGAGATTGGTCTGTAGTTTTTCAAGAGGGTTTTATCACCTTTCTTGAAAAACAGTACCACCTCACTCCCGCTCCACGTTTCCGGGGTCTTGCCATGTTGGATGACGGAATTAAAGAGGCTTGCTAGCTCTTTCAGGACCGGAGTCCCGCCTGCCTTAAGCAACCCTGTTGTGATTCCGTCATCTCCCGGAGCTTTGTTGTTTTTAAGCTTTTCTAGAGCCGCCCTAATCTCGCCCTGGGCAACGACCGGGAGCTCCTCGGAGTAATGGCGCGTAAGAGGGGCGCGCTGGTCATCAAGACTGATTCCCACAGGTTTATCCGATCTTGAAGAGAACAACTGCCCATAAAACCTCTCTACTTCTCCGACAATCTCAGGCCTAGAGGTAACGACCCCACCATTTTCAGTTTTAAGTTTTGTCAGACGCGGCCTCCCAAACTTGCGAGCGAACACTTTCGATCCCCGATTTTGCTCAATCGCAGCCTTGATGGCACGGGTATTGGAGCATCGGAGATCGCGTCGCGTCAGCGTTTTTATTTTTCGGTTTAAGGCCTTATCTGACAAAAACAATGGTAGTTCTCGTCGTTTCCTCATGAGCTCGAGTGTATCAGCAGAGAATTTTGGTGCGTTGTCTCTTTTCTGTGGCGGAAAACACTTGCGGGATGTGTTTTGCAGTATTTTGACCAGCGTGTCGGTTTTCTCATCAATACTGCTTACGGTTTCCAACGCGGTAAATTTATTTTGAAGTTCCATTTGGAACTTTTCGGCACCTTGAGCAGCTTGGAGCATGGCAGGTCGGAGAGTAGACCTCATCATTCGCGATCTTTCAGCTTTAAAGTCGATATCTAGAGTGCCTCGAACCAAGCGGTGATCACTTCCGGTATTAAACCTGTTGATCACTGAGACATCTCTAAATATGTGCCTTTTATTCGAAATGATAAAATCTATCTCGTTCCTTGTCACGGTATCGGGGCTTCGCCAGGTCCACCTCCTCTGGGGCTTCTTTTGAAAGAAAGAATTCATCAAAAAGAGCCCCTGCGCTTCGAGAAAGTTTACCAGCATTTGCCCCCTGTGATTTCTGCAGCCCAAGCCGTAAGGTCCAACTTTCGATTCACCCCTATTATGTACTCCCACTTTAGCTTTAAAGTCTCCCATAACAACATTGTAGTGGGCCTTCGAGGTGTTGTTGAGGGCCTTTGCGATGTCCTCGTACATCGCTTCGACCACATCATCAGAGTATGCCGAAGTTGGCGCATATACCTGTACGACCTTCAGAGAGTACCTGTCGGAGAGTTTTAGGACAAGGTACGCTACCCGGTTCGACACACTACTGATTTCCACAATGCTGCTAATAAGATCCTTTTTGACCAGAAAACCGACACCACCCTGGGAGAGGTTATCACCTTCGCGGAAGTAGAGTAAGTTACCGGACTCTAGAGTTATCGTGTCCTCCCCCTGTCTTCGGACTTCAGCTCAGACTCCCTGCCGATACCGCGACCGCTACCTTGGTCGGGCCTAGCGGGCTTGCCGGTAACTGGGGGCCTTTTTTTTGCGCATCTACCTTTAAGAGGTTTTGCCCATACTCGCCACGCTGGGCAGGCGTGTTGGCGAGCGCAGTAGGGGATAAGATGCTTATGGGGGGGACGCTGCTGCCCATCCCCCCTTTCCCCTTCCCTCAGTCGCCTCTTACGACACCCACGGGATGAAATTGGGGGAGTACTATTCTAAGCCGGTACTCCACGGCACTCCACGGACATTATAAATATTATAAACAATTATTATCCAATTAATTCGTAAACAAGCATAAACTTATCACCTCTGTTACCCAGCAGCACACCTTACTTACATAAATTAAAAATATTAATCTTTCAAGTTAATCAATTTATTAAATGGAAATACTAATTATTCCATATAATTATTTACTTATATATTTCCAGTTAATAAATAATATATTACCAAAAACTATGTAACAGGAATTCCTAGCATTGTTTGATTATGCTAAAACTTGTTATCATGACTTCAAGCTATTGCAATTCCTCATTCTATCTATGTTACTCTCTGGTTTTGTTTGTGACAATAATTTAATTACTCACGAGTTACGGCCTTACTTATAGTCGTTGCTTAGCAACTGTGTAGTTAAACACTGATTTCTCTCTTTTTGACATTATTGATTTAACATTTGAAAGAAGAAGACAGAACATTAAGTTTATGTTTTAAATAAGTATGTATTATGTGTTTATGTATTTACATTCATGAATCATTTTCTAGTATAAATGATAATTAATTAATTGTATAATTAGATGACTATAGGACAATGGGGTTATTTTGTACGGACATACCCACTTTCCAATAGTAATGGGATACGTGCCAATATATTTAAAGGACCCAAAATAGCTGGTATGTCGCCGTAGTAAGAAATGTTTTGTCCCATCAGACGTTTCCGGTGACCTGATGTTTCAACCCTGTTGGAGGGTGGGGACGATTATTCCCAAAGACCTTTATTATCTTAAGTTGTGAGAACTATTTCATCTCAGACCAGAGCCATGACCGCCACGCTGACGTCAGGGAATATCGGAGAGCTTATGATGCGATTTTAGCGTGATCAGTGCAAATGTTGTTTTCAAAATATATAGGATTATCTTTCACTATACAAGTATTATGTATCATTAATATATATATCACTATCTATATCAATTATATATATATATATCACAGTACCCGCCTCTCTGCCTCTAGCTGGCTCTGACAGCCGCCAGCCTGCCCGCGGCATAACCCGCGTTTTAGGATAGCCGCCCGTCGTCCATACCTAATTTTATCAAAATCGGTTTAGTGGTTTAGCCTTGAAAGCCTGACAGACAGACAGAGTTACATTCGCATTTATAATATTATATTATTACGCACACCGATATTATTTTTCACCTAAAGTTACCTGGAAGACATCGCTGTAAAAGCGATAGAGCCTTTTCTTGTGCATTTTCCAGGACTCAGTTCGGTGTCATCGGCGTACAATGAAGATTATTTGTATTGTATTTATTGTTCGTCAATAGATACAATGGGTATTTTTGTGGTAGTCAGCAAGAAAGTTTAAAACTTGTATATTGAATAATATTTAGACTGTATCTACCGTGATGATCTAAGAATAATGCGGATATCGGTAAATTTGAAGAGATAATAAGTGACTCCCGTGTCTTAGGGTATCTTGTGTTTTTTTTTCTTCATCTAATTCATATAGCGTTTAATTTTGTTTCTATGTAATTAACGTACATAAACACTATTTCCAGCGGAGGAGTTCGTCGATAGACTATTAAGCGATGAAGCTTACCAGGAGCCTTCCGATACTGTCAAAGTTGACGAGGTAGAAACGCAGATGAGATTGCCGGAATGGTTTGACGAAAAAAAGTACAATCAGTAAGTGGTACATTAACGATAGTGGACTTTCAAAGTGGCTTTTTTGAATGTGAATGAAGGTTATGAGAACCCAAATAGGACATAGCATAGCCCCATGACTTCATCGGAGCTATTTCACTACTAGCCGTTCTCAGCGAGAAGTCGTGGATGGAGATTCGTGTCATTTTTTTACCGTAAATATCGTAATTAATAAACCCAAGCCGCTTATTCAGGCCCCAGGCTACTTCCAGATTAAATGGTCATTGAACGCAAACAGTTTTTTTTTAATCGCATTAGTAGATTGCGCTTTTTTATGAAAACTTTTTTGGTTACAGAGGAAGGCGTTTCTTTTGGGATTTTTGTTTTGGATTTTCGATGGTCAACATGATGGGTCTCATCGGAGTGTACGCCGTCCCCACGGTACTTACCGTCCTAGTGGGCAGTCGCCGTTCCAACTCTCCGTACACGGCTTACAAACGATATTCGTCAACTTTCATGCATTTTACGACTTGGTTAAAACACGAATTAAAACCTGGGACAGTGTAAGTAAATTTATAATATAAATTAATGTTAGTATGTAGTAGTACGCCCGAGAAGGTTCTTGGACAAAAAAATAAACAATAATCTTTCACTGTATGTTTAATAAATAGTTTCTACGTTCAACCCTTATTCTGTCCATACGAAACCGGGTCGGATAGCCGGATACGGATATAGGATTAAATAAATTTGAATTTTGTTTGAGGTCCTTGAGAAATTGTGTCTTAGTATGTTAGTCCTTCTTATTAATCTACAAATTAAAAAAAATGTTTTTTTTTCATTTGCAGAGTTTGGAAATCGTTATATACAGTCAGATGTCGCCACGTACAAGCCGGTCGAGCGGCCCGACTCAAAGGCAAGGGCACGATTTCCCAGAGAGACTTGGCCCTCACTTTATTTTGTGGTTTTGGCTTTGCTGTTCTTAAACCTGACAAATTTTCCATTCGCCAAATAGAAGAAGGTGATTGGGAAGCGTGCATTTACTTCTGGAGAGTCATTGGATACATGATAGGACTACAAGATAGGTAATAGTATTGTATATCTTGGTACTTTAAAGTTATAACTGCAGACCTGTCATGATGGTTCATGATAATCAAATTCAAGTGTTGAAATGAAACAAACGCAGACAGAAAGTGTTTCGCGGCCGGCGTGTTTTATAAAAAAATCTTTCTTCTTTAAGTTAGATATATACAAAAACATTGAAACATATAAACTATAACCGTAACCGTAACAGCCTGTGAATGTCTCCCTTTTTGAGGAGAAGGTTTGGAGCTTATTCCACCACGCTGCTCCAATGCGGGTTGGTGGAATACACATGTGGCAGAATTTCAGTGAAATTAGACACATGCAGGTTTCCTCACGATGTTTTCCTTCACCGTAAAGCACGAGATGAATTTTAATTACAAATTAAGCACATGAAAATTCAGTGGTGCTTGCCCGGGTTTGAACCCACGATCATCGGTTAAGATTCACGCGTTCTTACCACCGGGCCATCTCGGCTATATATATAAACTATATTTCAAATTATTTTTTTAGCTCAGACAACAATAAATTACTTTTGATATTTTTGTAAATTGACTTATCTTTATGGAAGTGTTCAGAGCCTCGGCTCTCCTCGGTTCCTTATACTTATATAAAAAGGATACTTTTCTATTATTTTTATAAATACTTTCAGATACAATATTTGCCGGGGAACATACGAGGAGACGCGGCAAGTATTCCAGAGGATTGTAGATAAGGTGCTCACGCCGTGTTTAGAGAACGTTCCGGAATATTTTGAGCACATAAGTCACGTGACCGTTGATGGCTTGCAAGCCGTTAATAGTGGGTTAGAGAAAACATCCCTTCTGTATTGGATGAGGAACATAGCCGACGTGCCCGGATACATTTACACGGAACAGGAGCGGATGGCTTTACAAGATAAGTTGAGGAAGTATCTAAAGGGAAAGTCGCCTCAAACTGGTAAGATTTGTGCTCTCAGTAATACTTTAGGTGGATAAAGTACTTTATCAAATCGCAATGTACTTACTGGATTCATATATATTACATGCGGTTTTAATACGTTTTAAATGTTAATCACGTAACGCAAGATAAATTGCATCAAATGTCATTTCTTTAAATTATTTAAATTAAATATTCTTCGTGAAAATCATTGAATGTATGATAATAGCAGATGATTCGCTATTACCTTCTTATGTTTGTATGTGCGCGATTATTTTCAGATGATATTTATGGATTGTGTTATATAAATAATACTAAATTTTATTAGCGTTGTTATGTAAAAAAACCGAGATGGCCCAGTGGTAAGAACGCGTGAATCTTAACCGATGATCGTTCGTTACACCCGGGCTGAATTTTCATGAGCTTAATTTGTCATTATAATTCATCTCGTGCTTGACGGTGAAGGAAAACATCGTGAGGAAACTTGCATGTCTTAAATTTCACTGAAATTATGCCACATGTGTATTCCGCCAACTCGCATTGGAGCAGCGTGGTGGAATCCACACGTTCTCCTCAAAAAAGGAGAGGAGGATTTAGCCCAGCAGTGGGACATTCATAGGCTGTTGATGTGATAAATCGTTGTATTTTTTGATTCCAGGCGTAGAGTCAAGGGCACTAATAGAGAAGAGCGCTATAAATGGTCTGCCTGACGTACCCTCTCGAGTCTTATATGTCAACGATTACACGTTTGATAACACGGCTCCTAAGCCAAATGCAGAATACTATAAGCCACAACCTCCCGAACCTTGGTACAAGTCTTACCTTGCTTTGCTGTGGTAACTCCTGTTTACCCACAAAATCGAAAAATGAGTATAATTAAATATATTTGTGGATGATAGTAATATGTGACATTGCCATTATTGAAATTGTTATGTATTTTCTTATGATTATTGAACGTCATTGAAAACGTATTCATTTCAGGTTTTAGTTTCATTCATTTTCTATTTCAATTTCTATTATATGAATAAAAAAAATCTATTATATGAATCGGACTAAGATGTCGTGTTCGTATTTTTAATCAATAAATCTATTCATTGTAAGCTTTCTTTAATTTATCACCGATAATTTAAAATACACTTTCTATCAAACAAATATTTTTTTTGTATTTCTAAATCACACATAAGTTCAAATATTAAAATATATTGTAAGTGTGAATCACTGTGAGTGGTTTATTATTATATATACGAGTGGGATACGAAGTGAGTTTCTCCAGAATAGCATCACTGGATAACATCTTCGAACTTGGACAAAAGTAGATACGAAATAAATTATTGTGGAACAATTATTATTAAAAATCCAGAATATATATATTTTTTATTTAATATTAGAACTGATATGATATAATGGCTAGAATATATGAATTTCAACCAAAGGTTGCGGGTTCAAAACTTGCTCTTGCGTTGAAGGTAACATCGTGTAGATACCTGTTAGGTATGTGTCGGATGACGTTCTGTCACATATGTATCCGTCTACCCACATAGGATAATCATGACGTCACAAATATATTATTAATTAGATAAATTCTCAATGTGGTTTTCGTCAGGGCAAATCCACGGAGGACGCTGTTGAAGCTCTAACCTCGCACATTGTTAAGAGTCTTGACAGTGGTAAAAGGTCTTTGGCTGTATTTCTAGATTTAAAAAAAGCCTTTGATACGGTCTCTGTCCCCATTCTTGTGAAAAAGTTAGAAAATTTGGGAATCAGAGATACCTCGCTGGCTCTTTTTAGGGACTACTTGAGCGACCGAACTCAAGAAGTGAAAATTGGACAGTTTGTTAGTCGTGCCTCAAAAATAACTTATGGCGTACCGCAAGGTAGTGTCTTAGGACCTACCTTGTTTCTAATTTACATTAATGATCTCTGTAATTTAAAAATAAACAATGCTAAAATATTTTCCTATGCAGACGATACCGCAATTGTTTTTACAGATACTAGTTGGACTAAAGTTAAAAATACAACAGAAAGAGGTCTCTTCACTGTCTCCTGTTGGCTGAAGTCAAATTTACTGTCTCTAAACACAACCAAAACAAACTACATGCCTTTTTCCATCTATAATCGAACCCAGCCAGATAGTAACTATAATATTACAGTTCATGTTTCCAATAGCATTAAATGTGAGGATTGTAATAACTGCTCTATGATCAAACGAGTGAACTTTTTCAAGTACCTTGGTGTGTAAATAGATCAAAGACTATCATGGGATGCACAGCTAGAAGCTATAGGATGTACATTGCGTAAACTAATTTGGATATTTAAGATGTTACGCCACAAAGCCTCTTGGGCCTTATTACATAAAATATATAAAGCTTTGGCGCAGTCAATATTGGAATACTGTATTCCTGTATGGGGAGGAGCTGCTAAATCTAAGTTCATTGAAGTTGAGAGAGCGCAAAGGCTTTTGCTAAAAGTTATCCACTTCAAGCCATATCGCTTCTCAACGGACACGCTATATTCAATAAGCCAGATACTGACTGTCAGACAAATGTATATCCAACGTATCATTCTTAAAGCTCATAAATCATTAAAATTCATTAAATCCAGTTCATTAAACAGAAGAATAAAACATAAAATTGCTGAAACGTATGGTGCTAAGACTACTTTTGCTAGCAACCAATATATAACACGTTCTGCCTACCTTTATAATAAAATTAATAAAATTCTAAACATATATCCCGAACAATATTTTAACGTCAAACAGAAATTATTTGAATGGTTAAAAACAAAAACATACGATGACACCGAATTAATTCTGTTTCATAAAACATAATCTAATCTACTGTAATCTACACATACACCCACCTACACATACACACACATACACACACACACACACACACACACACACACACACTCACACACACACACACACACAAACACACAAGTAAAATTCATTTTGATATAATGTTAGTTTACCTACTGATTGTGAGTTTTAGTATATAGTAAGATATTGTTTATTCTTTTTAAGAACATGGACAGAATTGTATGTTATGGAAGAGCGGGTCCTTCTGTCACGAGTATTATATTATACTCACTAGAGGGTCCCAACCTTTATTTGCTATGTACAACTTGATAAAGAATAAACTATTTTCATTTTCATTTCATTTTCATAAATTGGATTCATAATCATTAATATAATGTGCAAAAAATAGATAAAATATAAAAGAATTAGACTAATAACCGCGAATATAAAATTCTATCTACTTTTATCGAGTGGTAATTCGTTTATGTTTTAGGTAGGCGGATGGGCAAATGGGCCACTAGATGTTAAGTGTGTGCTATAGAGCTTAGCCTTCTGCTAGCATACAACCTTTGCGTCCCCTTGTTTTGCGTAGACAATATAGAGACCATTCTTAGGTATACAAAGTGATAAACATATTTATAAAATCACTTTTCCTATTGTCTAATTTAGCATTTCACTGTCCACGAATAAATTCTAGATATAAGCCATTATATAATGGGCCGATTTGTAAAACGAAATACACAAGTAATACCTATCTCCTTATACCGTAGCTGCCAAATTATAATAAAGTCAAATATTGATATTATTTTTCAAAAAATACGTTTTAAAAATAAGATAAAATATATAATGTATTTATTTATGTATAAATGTAACGACCTATTTTAATATTCATTGATCTTTAAGTTTGTTATAAATTTTCCAATGTTGCCATATTTTTTGCACTTGCAAGCCTTGTATGTCAATGTTTTAATTGTCATTAAGTAATTAATGTTATTAGTTTAAAAAAATGTCACTACACCTTTATCGATCTTACTTGATTTTGTTGGTTTAGTTATCTGATTTTATGTATGTTTCGTTTTTGTTAATTTTTAGTGATTGTGCAATTATTATCGGCGGAAACATAGTTGAAGTATGGTTTATTTAAAAAGGCTACAACATTATGATTTATTTTAACATTACCTCGTACAATGAAGTGCTAAATAATGCTCTAAGAGTATTTTATTTTTATAAACATCACTTCAAACAATGGCTTTAGAAAAAATACCTAAAAAAAATCTATCTAATACATAATTCATTAACCAATTTGTATTTATATTATCTTTTATGATAAAATAAAAATAAAATGTTCATACGTAAGACAATAAGAATAATATATAACAGAATATAGTATCATATATATTTGTATAACCGATGAATGTCAAGAGATCAGAAGATCAGGAGATCAATCAGAAAATATAAATATTAATCTAACTATACACCACCGCGGGGTAATTTGAGTGATCTGCTGTAGCATATTACACACCTGGGTACACCAGGTTATTAGGAAGCTAATTCTACATTATTATTATATTGATTATTCGATATTTCAAACGATATCAGGTCATAATTTACCAACCTTCAATCGGCGCCGTAATTATGATTTGTAACACGTTTACTAGGGTATATGGCACAGTTGTTTGAACGCGTGAGTCGTTATAAGTCATTTCGTGCTCGGCGGTGAAGGAAAACATCGCCAGGAAATCAGCCACATTTGTGTCCACCAACCTGATTGTAGCCGGTTCGTAGAATAGACTCCAAATCTCCTCAAAGGAAGAGGAAATCTTAGTCCAGCTGTAGGACGTACAGACATTTACTAGATATTAGTCAAACCACTTCACTCAAGCGCTCATTTGATTTCAATTTATTCTACTTAATCTATGTATTCATACGTGAAGATAAAACTTTGAACCCCTCTTTAAGCATCCTGCGCACACGGAGCGTTGTGAGATTTGGCACGTTTAATGTTTATATTGAGAGAAAATGCAGAAAATTTATAGAATATATTTGTGTTATAAATACTTTCATAATTTACGTTTATACTGCCACTGTCAAACAGATTGGCTATCGTTAGTTGTCGAAAGTCTTTTGACATTTCATTGTCTACTTTTTTATCGCCATACCGACCAGGTTTCGCTAACTATAATTTAAAAATTTATACATACAAGAAAAAATACTGAAGCAATTGATTACGGTCGAATTAAAAACGTCGTGGGACCTTTAAAAACAATAAAATAATCATTAAATATAATCTTTGTACAAATTTATTTATTTTTAATTTTAGTTGGGAAACAAACAGTCCAAGTTGAACATAAAATAATAAAATTATGAATACAAAACTAGCAGAAGCCAAAATCGTGGGATTCTGATAATTTAAATAAAAAATGAAAGATATAAAATAGCGGTTTTACTAATACATAAATGTATTGTATGTGTTGATTAAGTTATACAATGCTGCGTCTTCTTCATTCAAAAGTCAAATCGATGATGACGAAGAGAGAAATCAGTGTTTATCTAAACAAAGCACCGTTTATACGTAAGGCCGTAAATCGTTTATCAAGTATAATTGTAGTCAATTTACATTTTCTTAATGCGATGCAGTTTTTTTGTAAGTGTACCTGAGTTATTATTTATTGCATGAGGTTAATTGTCTGTTAATTGTTAGTTGATCTTGTAGCTCGTGGAGAGGAAAGCGACGAGTCACCTTCCGACTTACATAGTTAATGACCGGTCATGGTTGATTTGGAGAATACCCGTGTAAGTTCGGACGCGAAGAGACGCCATGACGGCCCTACCACATTGAACTACCAGGTTTAGACATTTTATATACATACCTAAGTATTACATCAGGGTAATTATATATAAATATTGAAAAATATATATAATTTGTCGATACTTAAAGCAATTGCTACAGGAAATACTATTACACATACAAAACATGGTACAAACAACGTTATATTGTGATTATAAATAATTAAAATTATATTCAAAACAATCGAATAGACCTTAACGACACAATTGTAATTTCAAGTATGTTTTTGTAAAACCAACCAATTGATGTGATTGCACATCTGTTTATCTCGCTACTCCATCCATTTACCCGCCCACATAACAGCCTCCCACAAACTCTTGTTTCTCGAAATCAATCAATAGTACTTATAGTCCTAATGACTTGATTATACACATCACAACACATCAACCGTTTGTCTTGTATGTGTGTTAATACGTACACATTACCAGATGAAATCAAATAGCACTTTGTACCACGACTCGGGAGGTTTCGGCTTATTATATTCGGAATTCGGCTGAGGAATTGTATCGTCAACCGGATCTTCTTTGAATTTATTTATAAAAGCATTCTTAATACCGAACTTCCACATGGCAACGTACGGAAAGTATCGGCTGACAAACACGACGAACTCGAGGTAAAAGTTGAAAAAAATCCGTCCTAAATATGTAGAATATAACGCGACGACGATACTATTAAAAGCTAATTTATATTTCGCTATAAGTGGAAGGGATTTGTAGGCCGGCGACGTTTCCACCGAGTCGAAATCCTCATAATACAAGAGATTTGATGTTCTCTTCGGCAAACCATCAATTGTGCATTTTTCTAATAGTTCAGCAGCATCGATGCCTGCAACAATAACAATATATTAATTATAAATTCAAATTATTTGCCTAATTACCTTTAATTGTGCCAAAAAATCATCGATTATTTCCGAAAATCGGTGAAGAACGAGACCACACATTATTATACGTACCATTAAACCTTCTCGACGACGTTCTACTTTATGTTATTCTATAATAAACTATAATATTGATAAAAATTAGACTAATTTGTTAAAAATGTTTAAAAAATATAAATCCCTACTAATATTATAAATCAATACGTTTGCTTATGAGTAATTCCTTCACGCAGCGACGGATCGACTTGAATTACATAACACATCAATAGGTATAAATATATATATATTATATCAATAGGTATAATAATGATATATTATATTTATATTATATAAACACATATTTTCTTAATCTTAGGTGTGAGTAAATATAATGTACATTTGTAACCGTAACCGTAACAGCCTGTGAATGTCCCACTGCTGGGCTAAAGGCCTCCTCTCCTCTTTTTGAGGAGAAGGTTTGGAGCTTATTCCACCACACTACTCCAATACGGGTTGGTAAAATACACATGTGGCACAATTTTAATGAAATTAGACACATGCAGGTTTCCTCACGATGTTTTCCTGCACCGTTAAGCACGAGATGAATTATAAATACAAATTAAGCACATGAACATTCAGTGGTGCTTGCCCGGGTTTGAACCACGATCAAAAACACGATCGTCGGTTAAGATTCACGCGTTCTAACCACTAGGCCATGTCGGCTTTTTGTAAATATAATGTACATTTGTAATTATATAAATATAACTAAACGACTACTTAACGCGTTTATATATATATATATATATATATATATATATATATATATATATATATATATATATATATATATATTATATACAGTAGCTGTAGCTAGTATATATATATATATTTATATGAATTAATAATGTAAGATGCCAACAGCTCTATTGGATACAGCCTAACGATGTATTATTTCGAATTATCGTAATACTGAAATGTGAAGGTTTTCCGGTTTTATGGTTTACGAGCTGCCAGCATGTCATTACAGTAATTTACAACTATTACGTATCGAGGCACTTAGACGGCATTCTATTATTATTTATAAACGACGTAATTGCTAGTGCAAGTTCGCAATTTATTATCGTACTATTCAATCATATCGTAATTGTCCAATCTGCTAAACGTGATTGTACATGACGCACAAGTTAAGACGCATACAGAACTTAAATTTTGCTAAGTTACGATGTTTCTATATTTTAGCCACACATTTCTACGAGTATTATTTTCAATTTTATTATTTTATCCGAGTTCAAATTGCAAGTATTACGAATTGCTTTATGACCTTTATGAAGTGTTACGATGACACAAACTAACTTTCATCTATATGATATTACAAGTATTATTTCCTACTTACACGAGTAGAAACGGACATCTTAATTGTAATGTTGACAAACAGTTGGTCTGGATTTTGTTGACATATATTTAAAAATATCTGTAATTTGATTATACAATAGCTTCACCCGCGTTTTATGTTAATGTCAAACGTTACCCCGGCCCCTGTGGACCGTGGTGTCGTACAACATTTCATAAAAATATAGCACCTTGTCGTATCGCCTCTACTGGTGACGGGAGGGGCGGGTTATTTTTGGTTTGCCCAGGTTTGCCCAGAGGATCGGTATTACGATTCAAAGTAGATATGCTTCTAGAATTTTTGCTACCATCCGACGCGATCATGATTTAAACAGATACTTAATGTAATTAATTCTTAGGCAAATAAATAAAAATCGTTTTTTATCCTATATTTATACTTTATGTTATATAAGTAACATATTCTTATGAGAACAAAAGTCCAAATGCCCGGAGATGCCTCAGAGAACAGCTCTTCACAAAGCCAGCTCTCGCGAGATGGAGAAAGACTTATTTATATTTATACTGCTTCAATATATAAAAGATTTCGACTTAAACTTTGTGGATTCCTATGATTGAAAGAGCGCACAAAGTCAATTCTAATAATGAAAATAAAATATTTTATTACCGACTTTAGACATTTCATTGTTTTAATAAAGCGGAAATATACAATATTTTAATAAATCACAAAATTATATCCTACAAATATTTTAGTATCTCAATTCATTGTTTTCGTTTAGATTAAAATATTCATTTTGTTAAATAATATTAATTTTATTTTGACTCGAAATAGAACTTATAATAAAAGTCGGATAACCAGCCATTCATTTGCTAGATACCGAGCAAGAAAGGTGTGCTGGCATATAAATAATTGTAATTCAAAATTACTAATTGTCTTTACTTATATTTCAAAACCTCACGTCCTCGAAGTAAAGTGCAGTAGTGAAAAATAAAGTGTTGTGCAGTTTGTGTGACTAAGCTAATAAGAGAAGGGCGTAACAGTTTTTTTCAAACAGACTCTTACAAGTACAGAATCGTCAAGCGCTACTAATACAGACCTATATCAGTTGATCGTCCTTTTAGGTGCTTTTTAATTGTCTCCTGTAGATTCATTCTGTCGTCCTCGGTGTACACGTACCCCGGTACTTCCGCCAAATACTTGGTAGCGTACAGCATCGACGCTGGCTCTATGGCGGATAGCGCCGTGCTAGTACCTTGCGCCATGACATTGGCTATGTGCTCGAAATATTCTGGAACATTCTCCAGGCAAGGCGTGAAGACCCGTTTTAATATCACTCTGCATATTTGTCGCGTTTCATCGAAACTTCCTCGACAGATGTTGTATCTGTAATTTATTCATTAACTTAGCGACTGCAGAAATAAAATATGGCACCACCGCTATACATGGTAGGTTGTTTCAGCTTTGAATTAAGCGTTTTATTATATATCAGATTTTTTGTCAGACACAAATGCTCGTGTTGAAAGTTTTCTAGGTTTCTTGTAGACGATAGCTATTTGTACCTGTTTAATTTGTTAAAAGTGTTCATTCGATCACGCTAATCACAGAACGTCTTCCGATACGGGGGTATTCTCGATGTAGCGCGAAGGGAATTAATAGCACAAATTAACCCGCATTCGTCGTTTAAGGTTCTAACCACCAGCCCATATTGTGACAAGAATTTATAATATTATATTTTCTAACTGATAATGACCTGTCTTCCAGTCCAATCATATATCCAATGGTTCTCCACGTGAAATTATACGCCTCCCAATCGCCTTTCTGCAGCTGTGTGATAGCAAACTTCTCCGGTTTAAGGAACGAGAAACCAATGAAACCAAATAATGTGAGCGCCATGTCACGTTGGGAAACTATTCCAGTGCCCTTCAGCTTGCTGGCTCGACTAGCTTGGAGGTGCCTGGTTCTTACTGTGTAAAGGGAGCGCCAGGACCTAAAATAATTCACAAAATTAAAAAGTATATTGCGATATCATGTCATTCTTCTTCTTCTCGGTCGTTTGCTTCATTGCTGAAGGTCGTGTCCACTTTAATTTCTAATATCTAAATAATCTAAATCTTAAAATAAATAAAAAAATCTAAATAATCTAGTCATTAATGATAAGACATTATCACCATGGGGCCCGATTCTTTCCTCTTTTCCATTGCATCTGTTAAAACAGGAGTTGCCAGGTCAGGGGACCAATATTAGCGTAAGGAGAGCGCCTCTGCCGACCTGCTACGTCAAAAAAGACCGTGGAAGAGTCGTCGGCGCTATGTGCACCATCTACATCTGCCCCATGGCCAGGGCTAGCCTTGAAGGGCAGATGTAGAGGGGTGGGTTACCCGGGAAGACCCGTGTAGTATGCGATTATCTCATGACGTAGAGATGGAGAGGGTACCACTGACTTTTAGTGGGTATTCTGCCATGCTCGGTGCTGGTGAGTCCCACATGGGGTATTTGGAACCTTCTTAAATAAATAGAAAAAGTGGAGCGATATGTTGAGTGTAGTCTGCGCACAATAACGACACGGACAATGGTGATAGTAATGCCGATTCACCAGATTGATTGGCAAAAATTCTACTATCGTTTCTTTGTTATGATTTATATATACGTATGTATGTACTTACTCTGATCCAGGTTTAAGTTCATTTCTAAACCAAGATATTGTATGGAAGTTAGTTGATAAGTAACGCTTGTATGAGGTGTAAACCGAGTTAGACCGTCGGGTTCCAATGAGAACTTTCAGGATCGACGGGACGGCCAGCACCGCGACCAGACCCAGCAGCATCGTGGCTGTGAACATGAAGCAAAAGTCCAAGTAGAACCGTCGACCCCTGGAAGAAAAGGCTGTTTTACTAAAATTATCATACAACATACTTTATCATTTTTATATATGATTCTATTACTGTAATTTGTCTGTTTGAGCGCATATTAAAAAGGGCAGTCCATAACACCATATGGGTGGTTGTGACACTTACGTGTGGGATGATTAACATAATCTCCAAATATCCAAATATCTCAAAACAAACTGCTAAAGTCCTATATAATATGAACTATCGCACTCCTACGAAATATCTATAGCAAAACAAAAATCTTATCAATAAACCAAATTTATAAATACAAGACATGCTTGTTAATTCGTAAAATAGTTATAAACACCACTCATTAACAAATTACCTTCCAACCTAAAACCCATTCTCATCTTCTAGAAACCGACATAAAATCGAACTACCCAAATTCCGAACTAAGTATGGCACAAAAACAAACATCATTACCAAAAAAAATTCATTACTAAAAGACGTCATACGTGCAAATTCAATTAACATATTCAAAAAAAGATTAAAAAGTTATTTACTGGCACAAAACGTAGTCTTATAAGTTATGGTGTAGTACTTTATGCTGAATGTTATTTCCTAAGTTTAAGTGGACCATGTCTTGTCTTTTTTAGGAAATAAATTGTAGGAAATAAATAAATATAGCTTTAATTCTCTAAGTTAGCTCTGAGACGTTCAAGGTTTATAGCAAACTCTAAACTACTTTGGCAGAACCATACGTCAGTAGATGTATATTGAATTCTATGTACTTAATAGTTTGGACAACTTTTTTAGGTTTGGATTTGAAAATTCTATTATATTTTTTAAATTAGTGCCTGACGATAAGTGGTCAACTTCACCGTTAAACACAGGAACTACAGGTCGAATAAACTCTATTCGCCCTCAATACACTGCTACAAGAGCAACGAAGATGTTACCCTGTAATTACACTGTCTCATTGTTGTTTCGCAAAATAATTAATGATTGGCGGTAGTTTACAACAATAATTACCATTGTTGTGTCTCAGATTTCAAAATTGGTGACGCCTTGGCGATACAATGGATGTTGAATACTTCTTATAGTTCCAGTGTCTATGGGCGGTGGAGACCATCTACCACCAGGTTGCCCATTTGCCCATTAACCTACTAATATTATGAGGTATATAAAATGCATTGAAAACTCACTGATTATATTTCTTTTCGTCGAACCATTCCGGCAGTTTCATTTCTAGGTCTTCGACGTTAACGTCGTCTGAAGGTCGCTTATGAACTTCATCACTTAGCAACTCATCGACGAACTGTTCAGCTGTAACAAATTGTCAATTGTTTAATAACACTTGATGATGATGACGTTCTCCTGACCGACCGGCGAGCGCTACCAGCGTTAGGCGCATTTTCATTGGTCGATAAGTCGGTAGTTAGCCCGATTGCGGGGAGTACCCGCATGCGAGCTAACAACCAATGAAATCCACTGGTCGATAACTCGGTCGATTAAACGTGTGCGGGTGATATAATGAAATATAAAAATAATAAATCATTAAATATTTAGAAGTCACCCGCACCCCGTATGCGGGCTCTGACGACCAGTGAAAACGATAAACTCTTTGCGGGCCCTATGGCATGCGTTACAGAAATCTCCCGCACCCCGAATGCGGGCCTTATCGACCAATGAAAATGCGCCCTTATCAGCCTCGCCGAGTTCGCCTCGCAGAGTATCTTGTAAGACCCTTCTATTCGCCGTTTTCTTTATTTATAGTTTTACTCAATTATAAATCCAGAATTCGCGATGCGTATAAATAAATAATGATAGATTGGATCTCGTTTTGTTTATTATAATGTTTTTAATAAATGTTTTTATATAAATATTGTAATGTATTCATATTGAAAATGGTAAGGAATTACGACCAAACTAATTAAGTACTATTTGGTGGTAGACCGAATGGTAAAAGTGGTATCGATCCATATAAGTTTGCACATAGCCCTGTTTTATTCATTAATAATTTCGGTAATCACTTTATCAGAACTAACCTAAATACTGTCTTTGTAGCCATTACACAGGAATTTCCATTTGATAAGATTAACTAATTAGCTCAGTCGTTATTTTATTGCAATTTCCTTGTTTTATTAATTAGAAAATTAATAAAATAATGACAGTGCAGGTTTGTGAGTCATAGTGTAAATGAACAAAAAAATGAAACAAGTTGTACATTAGTCGCAGATGATGTGTCGCATTTATCTCAATTTATAGTCAGGCCACTGTCAAAGAAAACATCTTTATATGTACGTAAAAAGCTGAAAAAAATGTTTGTTAAAAAAAGTCGGATTTGTAAAAACCTTTATGCAAGATAGCCCAGTTCTTGAGAAAAACACACTCAGTCGGTTTGAAGTTTCGATGCAGACAATAGCACTAAAACTTTAAAACTGCAATTTTTCAGCAGCTAATGTTCTGTTTTGTATACTTTATGGCTTTACATATGTGAGAGGTATTACTAATATATATAATTGCTTCTTAAGAAACGTTATTGTTATAGGTCGTGTCTATTGCTATGGCGTGGAGATAGCAAATTTGAAGCAGCTGAGAGAGTCCGATGAAGGAGTTTAATTGTCTGAACTAAAACGAATTATTTTGATCATATCTTTATGAAACATGATCTAACAATACGATATCGATGCGCTTGTTAGCTTCATTACATTATACTAAATTGACTACGTTCGCTTCTCCCTCCTTCCTGCTAGAGTGGGTTTCATTGAATATTGGTGAAATATCGTTTGTTACGGTTATCTATATGTTAATTTTGTAAGTAACTATTGCCATTAACATGTTTTTAAAGAGATTAATCTGTATTAAAACACCTTTGCTTATAGACTACGAGAATTACAAACATAAATGTGGTAACTGAAAGATGTTATGTCCCTGTAATAACGCCGTTAAAAAAGGAATACGGAATTACAAAGTAAACAACAACATGATTGGCGGTAGAATAAGTCGTGAGAGGACATTACTTGTTTAGTAGGACAAACGTCGAAAAGGTTTTACTCGAAAATTAAAAACATTAAACGGTTAATAAAGCCGCAGACATTTGCTAGTTTAATTATAAAAAAAGAAGTTTGCGAATTCGCGAAACAATAGTGTTCTATAACTACTTATCACAGATTTATAAACAAAGGGACGAATTCCTTCACAACTCGCATTCATAAAATCCATTCAAGCTTGCTGAACTGTTTCGTTGATTTGTGTGAAAATGAATTCGCTTATTTTTCTATTTATATTCGAAACGGTGTACTGTGATTGGGTATGAAAACTGTTTGAAATATTCATTTAAGTAATTATAATTGCATTGCGTTTTTGTGGAACATTTTTTATGAGGTCACGGCTCACTTGTATGGTAAAAATTTACAATGCCAATTGCTATGGGCGGTGGTACAAAAACCTGAATATATATGCTATAATCGTATAAACTCCTGCATTAGATATTCCCTTTAGTGTTCACTTGAAAACAATTTGTTTAATAAAGAGGTCATTGCTCTTCCTTTGTTGTCTCTTGGCATTGTTCATTTCATTATATTTTTTAAATTTAAATTACAATCGACATATAATAATAAATTTATATTATCTTTAGCATGACACATAGATGACTAACTGCACTTTAATGATAGTTAATTACAGAACGCAAAAAATGTAACTTCGTTATTAACATTTTTATAATTTATTCAGAAATCTAATATAAAATATATTCATGTATATATGTATGTGCTAAAATCGATATCTATGATGAAATATATATTATTGTGTATACTTAGATTATACATATATATGTACAAAAAACCTTTGTTAGATTCATATAGTTTAGTTATATAGCGACTACTCAAACTAAGAGAACATTATTTGTAACTTATCTAGTCCCATGTTATTCCGGAAAGGTAAGGTATATTGATATCGCCTTATGGGCTCCACGATGCAGTTTTACTAGTGTGGAAACTGGAAATCTTTTTCCTTTTATGAATACATCACCAATGTGCAAACTAGTAAATCTTAAGCTCACTTTTATAATTTTCTATGTTTATTTTTTTTATATAAATATCTACCCATCCTATGGGTAGAATAAGGGTGCAGCTAAATCCGTTCGTCGTTTATATAGTAATATATATGTATATATATAGTAAGACTAAGTCAGATTGTAATATATAATATTAGATGTGAAACGAATTAATATGAAATATTACTGGAGAGGATCTATCACTTTTATCTATTAATCAATAATAATCTATATTTTTAATCTGGCAACGAGAACAGTGACAGATTCTCTTTATGGCGGGAAACTGATAGATTTGAATACTATTTTACGAGCATTGCGGATTGCGAGTTGAGATCTAGCTTTAGCTAGCTTACAATATATATATATATATATATATATATATATATATATATAACATATACATACAACTTTATTGGTATATACGGCACACGTCAGTAAAGCTCCCAGTCGGCGTTTTTTTTCCAAAATCTTCAACATTTATCGAATTATACACTTGAACCTTTCTTTTGAATCACTTCGACATTCGTATGAAAATCCGTATATGGTTTTTGAGTTTAGCGTTCATACAGACAGACGCAGTGGGGGACTTAGTTTTATAATATGTAATTAAGAACATGTTAACAATGAAACAATAAATAAAAAACTTAATGAAAATGCAATGAGTAAGATTAATTGAATGAAGAACTATCATTAATATTAATAATAATAATTTATTGTAAAAAACATAGCCTCACAAATAAAAGTAAAAAATAAATTAATTAAATCACAATTATAATATCAAACTAGGTACATAGTTTTGTGCTAGGCTAATTATAAATGATACACAAAAAATGTTCAATTGACTTCCAAATTAGGCGAAAAACCTGTATCTTGCAAGTAAAGTTTTAAATAACATCCACCACAAAAAAAGTCCGAAGAAGCACCGCAGGATTTATCATTCGATTCATCTCGTTCCCGCTCGGCGAATACGAATATAACGAAGGAAACCAACCGGATAAAGTTCTGCTACTACTACTTTCTGCTACTGCTACTTTCTGCTACTGCTACTGCTACTATTTGAGTAGCCTGGTCGATTAGGCTCCAAACCTTCTCCTCAATAGAAGAGCCCAATAGTGGGATATTGTTTACTATTTTTTTAATTAATATTATTATACCATTTTAATTAGCAATTATTTTTGTTAAAGTTAATCTATTTTACGGACGAATTTATATTTAAATTGGCTTATACTTGGTTATAAGGAATAAACGGCTTCTATGTGTTGGAAGTTTAGAATGCAATTAAAAAAATAATTGTTTTTAGCGCCGATATGTAAAAAACTTATCCATGCTTGGTGCGATTTTTCTTATTTATCGTATAAACTATTTGAAAGGTCAAGAGCGCTATCTTGTGACAATCATCGGAATTCCATACAAATCGCGTTTAACGTCAACACTATTGATTGAGTAAAATCACAATAGGTTGATTAGGCACACTGATTAAGAAAAATTACGTTTGCAGCTTGTTCTGGTAAAAAACATCTTTATATTGATTGATGAATGTTTATTCACCAGGTCTCTGACTGGCTCACTCCTGTTCAATATCAATAGTAAGTATTGTTTTCTTTGTAAATAAATTCAAAAGTTTGTTGATAAATAAATAATAGATTTACATTATTTGTCGAGTTAGCTTTTAGTGTAGATTATGAGTCCTGGTCCTGAATTAAAATCTATTTTATATAAAATAAATTAGCGTTTTTATAAATTATATAAAAAAGTAAGTCACCTAATTCGTCACGGTAGCATGCGCAAGCGATCCCATGGCGGTCCTCGTCAAGACGGAAAAGGTACCGCTGGTTTTTAGTGGGTATTCCGATGTTCAGGGTGCAATCGGCGCCTTGGACACCGGAGTGTTCCATATACCCCCCTCCCCACTGTTCCCGTGGGGGAAATGCGTAATGCGTTTGTCCAGCGAAAAAAAAATTGGTACTTAATTGTTTCACTACTGGGATAATCATCTGATCCTAATGAGTAGGTTTAGAGGTTATTGTATAACGATTTACCCGTGGAATTGACATATATACATGTGGCCGAATCACCCAACATATGCAGGTTTCCTCACGATATTTTATTTGTTAAGATTCATGTGTTGTATGAAATAAATTTCAGTAAAGAAATGACAGGAACGAATAATACAAATACAGAATTCAGATATAAGAACGAAGAGATACCCATATATTTACCACAAATATCAGAAAAATATAAAGTGATCGAACCATCAACTAACGATGCTAACCCCCCCGTATCGCTAAAGATGAAATTGGAAGAAATACTAAAAACGGCAACAGTATTGACGAACGCCTTGAAGATGGAAATTAAAACTGTGGAAGAAAAAGAAGTCGCCTTGAAGGGTGCCATAACCAACGGCAGGTACGTGCGTTACTTTGTAATACTGTTTATAATGTAATGCTCGTCATGATATCAAAGCCGAGGGTGAAACGAAGTCGGCTAAAATAATTAATATATATATAAACTAGCTGACCCGTACCCACTTCGTTGGGCGGTAAATATTTTTACTTGTGATGAAATTATGATTGTGGTTCGGTAAGTACTGAGTGCTATGATTTATTTCCTGACTGTCAAAAGTCACGTCGGCTACGACATTCGACTACCATGAGTAGAAAGAGAACCACGAGGAGAAAGATTCTTTATTAATACCACCAAACAGTAATGTAGTATTGTGTTGATGCGGTGAGTGAGTCAGTGTAACAAGGCACAAGGCGTCAAATTGCCACTTACCATCCAGTGACTCATTTGCAAATCTGCCTAACTATTGTAAATAAAAATAAATGTACAGCTTTAACATTGTCTATATTAAAGAAATGTAAGGTATTACCTATGTACCTGCTAAAATATGGCTACAACTTCTTTTGAGGAAAACAATTGGAGCTTCTTCCTCCACGCTGCTCCAAAACGGGTTGGTGAACATACATCTGGTAGGTTTTCATCCAACACGTGCAAATTATCTCAATAAATTTCCCTTCACCGCTCATCATGAGATAAATTATATAATACAAATAAATCATATAAAAATTCAGTGTTGCTTGACCAGATTTGAACTGGGTCATGTGGTCTCTGTCAGTTCTTCTCGTTAGAATCTTTATTTCGCTTACCTTGAATCTGATTTAATATGAGCTACATGAATAAAGTGTACTTATTTTTTTAACATAAATAATGCCAGTTCGACATTAACATTGATTTTGAGTATATTTTTTCTAGAGCTGGTATCACGACCGTCACCGTGACAACGATCGATAGGCCTCTGCGTACGTATTTCATTCGCAACGGTATCTGGACTCTTTGCAACGGCGTTGTTCAGTATCCGGTCGTAAATCAATCCCCCAACGTTTTTACGGAACTATTTTCGATTCCAAGATGCATCGGACAGGAGGTGAGAACTATTAATGATTTTATGGTCTTATATTTTTTTATAGAATAGGAAGGCGGATGAGCATATGGGCCACCTGATGGTAAGTGGTCACCAACGCCCTTAGACATTGGCATTTTAAGCAATGTTAACCGTCGCTTACATCACCAATGCGCCACCAACCTTGGGAACTAAGATGTTATGTCCCTTGTGCCTGTAATTGCACTGGCTCACTTATCCTTGACCGGAACACAACAATACCAAGTACTGCTGTTTTGCAGTAGAATATCTGATGAATGGGTGGTACCTACCCAAACGAGCTTGCTCAAAGCCCTGACACCAGTGAAAATTTGACTCAATTAAAGTCGTATGTAAGCACGTACAACTCTATGTATTATGACATAGTGTACTATATATTGTAATTATGATATAGTAGAATTTCTGAAGAGTGGGTGGTACCTACCCAGACGAGCTTGCACAAAGCTCTACCACCAGTAAAATTGCAATATGTATTTTTTTCTGCCTGCCAGTCTAGCGGCTAACTTATAAGGTTCCAGATCCCGGGGTGTTGGTTCAAACCCCAGGTTGAGCCAGTAAAAAGTTATTCGGTTACAGTAAAAAATTTCAGTAGCAGCCCGGAGTCTGAAAGCCAAGAAAGAGAGAGAAAGAAAGTTGGGCCTTTGTTTTTTATAGGACTGTGAAACGATGTATGATGCTAAGTGGTCACCACCGATAGACATCGGCGCCGTAAGAAACATTAACCATTCCTTGCATCGCCAATGCACCACCAACATTGGGATCTAAGATGTTATGTCAACGCAATAATACTAAGTATTGCTGTTTAGCGGTAGAATGTGTTGTATCTGAACTCTTAGAGTAGAAGTAGTAGAGTAGAACTGGAGATAATAACGCAGATATCTCGTTGGCTAATATCTCTTAGAAAGTCCACTGTGGCTATGATCGTCAGGACGTCAATATCACTATCGCTATTAAGCTGGAGTCAATCGCGCAATCTGATATGCAAACAAATGTTTGTGACACACAGAGGCGAGTAAGGCTTAACGCAAATGAAGTAGCTTAGTAGCTAGTTATTTTATAAATGAGTTATATAATATATAACTATATATAATCCGATACTTTGATTTTAAATTAAGCAACAATTTAACATTCTTGATGACGGTGTGTTATACGTTTTTTGTTTATTGCACATAATTATTATCAACTAAAATTACATTTTTATGCAATAGCTTCTATTTTAGGTAGAATGAAATTTGAAAATCATTATATTATCAGGTTACCAGCAATATTTTCTGAAGTATTTGATATGATATTTATGTCTATGTATGAGTCACGTATGTGTGTGTATTAAATACCTTTAAATGGAATTTTGTTGCGTAATTAATAAATGTTTTTATTGGATGGAGAGTAGAGAGATGGAGGTAATTAGATTCCCTCAATCAGCCATAATGGACTCAGTAGTTAAAATACGTGAAAACCGAAGATTGCGGGTTCAAACCCGGACAAGCGCCGATGAGTTTTCATGTGCTTTATACTTCTAGTTTTTGATTATAATTCATTTTGTACTCAGCGTTGAAGGTATATTGTTAGGGTGCATGCTTCGGATTCTTTTCTGTCACATGTGTATTCAGGGAATCGCATTGTACCGTCATTGAAAATAAACTGAGGCCTTTGCCCAGCAGTATGACACACTTTACTCGCGCGAGGTTGGGGGTTCAAACCCCAACAATAAGTTATTGAGTTTTCCGTCGAATAATCTCAGTTGCAACCAGGAGTCTGGAAGTTGGAAGTGTGTATTTCTCGTACTCCGGTAAGCGTGAAAATACGTTCATCCTCCTCCTGAAATCTTCCCAGATTATTAGTAAAGAAGTAGAGAGAGTATCTGTGTGTGTGCAGGTATTTGTGCACTACATGTCCTGCTCAGTTGGCTAATCTCTCTTGTGATTCAGCCGTGGCCGAAATCGCCCCATAAAATATTGTAATTATCAATACGAATATTGTCTTTAAAATCATCTTAGAAAAAGTCGTTTGAAGGACGAATCCACCACGTGACTAAATATTTGTGTCCTAATTGACAGGTGATTTCAAAACGCGACCCTTGTGTATTTAATTCAATCATTAAATACGAGACTGTCCCGGTAACGCGAAGATCCTTTTACGTAGAAGACGACTACTTATGCCTTAAAGCGACCTTCAATAGCACACTTGAAACATACCTGAGTGTCCCGAGACGGGTGGTAGACGACACCTGCACGAATGGTAAGCGACAATTTATTATATAATCGAGATTCAAACCGGTATTAAATTATTATTTATGTAAATTTATCTAAAAATATTATGAAATCTAAAATCGTTTGAGGCCTATACCGAAATAGGTAAGTCATTATTAAATCAAGCTTTAAACGTCTTTGACAACAGTGTAGTAGCGTTGTAAATAATACATTTAAACGAAATATAAAAACTTACGGCTTTATTTTATTTTATTTTATTAGGATCTCCAATAAGGAATACACATGACAAGCTTTAATATGATATGCGAGTTATAAATGATACGACTTAAAGAACTAAAAAAAAAAACAGAACTTATGTTAAGTGACTAAAATTTTGGTATAAAATTTGAAAATAGCGTTGGATAGTTAAACAATGATGTGTCTTCTTCTTTCGAATGACAAATCAATAATGAGAGAAAGAGACACCTCAATGTTTGACGGAACAGCCGCAGAGCGATATAATATATAATATATAAGGAACATAACTTACTAATTCGACAAGTTCAAAAAATTACGAAGTAGGTAGTTATACTAAAATTATTGTCAAATATTAGATTTTAAATTAGGAACAATGCTATGACTGGCGCCAAAAAAATATGAATTATGTGGTTGGTTTTATATATCTACGTGTACATATTTCTGTACAATTTTTTTGTGCAATAACTCGTCTGTATCTCTGTATGAATGTTTCAAATTACATAGTCAGTTTTTTACACGCTATAACTTAAATCAAACAATTCTGCGCTAAAAATACCTTCAAAAATACACTGCGTCATAAAATATCGTACGAGATTAGTTTCAATTAAATTTCGATAAAATGTATTTGTTTTTGTTCGCAGCCCACGGGTGTTCTGGTAAAAAATAGAGAGACATAATCAAAGCTGTAGTGAGCGTAGGATATTGTGCATATTATTGATAACTTATTATAATATATTGTATAATAATATTCATCAAATAAAAGATAACGATAACAAAATAAAATTTAAAAATCGATTCAGGTGACCAAATAATAAAATGTTTCCAGATCTAAATAGATTATTTAAAACTTAAATTAAAAATGTTAGAAATCGAAAAATATTTTAGAAGCCGACAAAAAAAACAAAATAAAAGTCTAAATAGGTAAAAAGTAAAAAATTATAAAGTAAAAATTTAAAAAGTAATAAATAATATGAATATTATAAATGTAACCGTAACAGCCTGTGAATGTCCCACTGCTGGGCTAAAGGCCTCCTCTCCTCTTTTTGAGGAGAAGGTTTGGAGCTTATTCCACCACGCTGCTCCAATGCGGGTTGGTGGAAATTATAAATGTATTATAAATGTATTATCAATCAAAAATTTATAGTAAGGTTTATATAAAATCTCGACCGATTACATTATATTAGAATTTATAATACAAGATAATATAATTATTTCAATTAAAACTTTGCCTACTCGGATTACTTACGTATACCTAATGTACCTAATGTTAATTTGTGGTAGGTGGTTAGGTCCATAATTAATTTTATTGATTGAGTATTTATTTTAAAGTAGTCGGGGGTTAAATAGTGAGAAGTTGCAAGATGTCTATGCACGATAAATAATCATTTAATTTAATTAGGTACCTTTCTGTATTTTAATTGTTGGTAACTACTTACCGACTCTCATCCTGGCTCTTAACGATCGATTCTAGATTTTTAGAACTAGTGATAATTTTTAAATTTTAATTGACGAATCAAAACTGCTTGTTAGAGCCTAGAGGTAAAAAGCGTATTTTTATTTTTTATGATGTTATTTACAACTTTAAAAAAAATGTAGAATGGCATATATAATTGAGGAAGGTCGTTAAATTTAAAAGCCAACAACAGAAGACCGGTTTTCGGTATGGGCTACCTTGAATTTAGCTGTTCCGTTCATTTTGCAAATTAAAGTACATAGTATTGTATTTTTATGTGCAATTTAAGTACTATGTATAATTTTAAAAATATATATATTTTGTGTCAATATATAAGTAAATCAATTTCAACATGTAAATATTTAATTCGACCGATGAATAATAATATTCAAAATTTGAGAAAACTCTTTTATGAAGATGTGTGTTTCGAACATTTTTATCTACTCTGATTTACATTTATTTTAAAAATGATAACACTAAAGCTAGTCAATGGCTACCGAACAAAAAAATAAAAGAAAATCGGTTGACAATTACAGAGGAAAAAGTAACGGTTTGTTTTAGGAGGTTTTGAGTTTATTCCACCACTCTGGTCGAAAACAAAGTGGTGGATTCACATGTAGATTAGAGCAGATTCTCGTCTGACACATGCAGGTAACGTTATGTATAATTCCCTTCACCAACGAGCACGAGATGCGTATTATACATAACCTTTAACACAAATTAAGATTATATATAACCTTTAACACAAATTAAGATTATACATAACCATTAGCACAAATTAAGATTATACATAACCTTTAACACAAATAAAGCACATGAAAATTTAGTGGTACTTAACCAGGTTCGCATCCCCCAATCTTTGGTTAAGATTGACGCTTTCGTAAAACCTATTACTCTCTATTATAATCTTTATCCTGTGGTAGAATTTAATTTCACAAAGCGCACGACAATTCAAAAGTATGAATAATAATATTGTGATAAAATTGATTTAAATTTGATAAACCATGATGGTATTACGTTTAAGCAAGCTTAAAGCTTACCCGAGATGCCCTAGGGGTTAGAACGCGTGAATCTTAACCGATGATCGTGGGTTTAAGCCCGGGCAGGCACCACTGAATTTTCATGTGCTTATAATTCATCTCGTGCTTGACGGTGAATGAAAACATCGTGAGGAAACCTGCATGTGTCTAATTTTACTGAAATTCGGCCATGTGTATTCATGTGTACATGTGTATTCTACCAACCCGCATTGGAGCAGCATGGTGGAATAAGCTCCAAAACCTTCTCCTCAAAAGGGAGAGGAGGCTTTAGCCCAGCAGTGGGACATTAACAGGCTTTTACTACTACTACTAAGCTTAATACTAATTGGTATTAAATATAACATAAAAAAGTGGCTAACATTTAAAGTAATCAGGTATTCTTCGTTGTTCCAGGTACAGTAACGAGTTTAACAAATAATATATTGAGTTGTGGTCTCAGGGTCCTATCAGAATACTCATATTACCCCTATAGGAATGAAATATCGTTCACGTTGCCTCTAGAATATTGCACTGAAAAAGATGGCTCATGCAAGCTCCTGGTTGGATGGCACATATCTAACAAGACCATAGAGAATTTTGAATTTTTTAATAACGAACCGAATTTCAAGAAGTTTTTTATAAAAACGAAAGATTTACTTGAACCTTTTTTGTAATTTTAAATATAAATTTACTTCTTTCATTTTTTCAAAAGATCGTTTTATTAATTTTGTATGTCTGTTTTGGTCATTAATTTTGCATAATAAAGATATAAACAGCTTTTGAGTGGTATTTTAAGAGGCTTTAATCCTACTTGCGTAATTATAGAAAATTCTAGCTAGTAAGTCATATTATGTAATATATAAGCATACACTACGTGTTATTTGTGGTAGAGATTGTGTTTTTATTTCTTTTTAGGCATATCCCTTGCACTAGAACCGATTGAAATGATAATTGTTCCGTTCGAGTGTAAGATATTATTAATAAAAATATACAAAGCTACCAAGTATATACATATATATACCTATAATTATTTTTACTTACCCTTTAAATCCATTTTGTTTTCTTATAACTAAACTTCACTTTCCTTTCCTATACATATAAAACTCAAATAGCCCGTAAAACACAAAGACGCGGTAATCGTACAAACTCCACCTTTTAATGGAAATATAAACGTCGACGAGGCCGCGAGCACTCGACCTCGTGTTGTTTCAGTTTAGCAAAGACGGCGTGGACAAATTAATTTAAGCTTAAGATATACGCATGTAAATCGCGCTTATCATTTTTGACGCAAAATGATATCCGATGTCAGATCACAAATAACGACTGACGACGATTATCACATTGCCTTCGATTCTTTTACAACTAGGACTACAGAAAATCAAAAATCGAACGTAACCCTATTTTCGATTATGTCAAATTTCAGCAAAAAGTTCTGGTAGCAGTTCCGATGGGATTGGAGTTCGCATGCTTAAAACGGATTCATTCGCTTGTAAAGCTTGCTGAGTTTCACCTCCGTATTCCTACCTAGTGGTTAAGCCGAGATGACCCAGTGGTAAGAACGCGTGAATCTGAACCGATGATCGTGGGTTCAAACCCGGGCTAGCACCACTGAAGTTTTTCATGTGCTTAATTTGTGATTATAATTCATCTCGTGCTTTTCGGTGAAGGAAAACATCGCGAGGAAACCTGCATGTGTCTAATTTCACTGAAATTCTGCCACATGTGTATTCCACCAATCCGAATTGGAGTAGCGTGGTGGAATAAGCTCCAAAGCCTTCTCCTCAAAAAGGGAGAAGAGGCCTTAGCCCAGCAGTGGGACATTTACAGGCTGTTACCGGGTTAACAACCAAACTAGGTGTAACTTTACAGGTAGCAGTCGAAGCTAGAAGAGGAACCGTATAATTAGTTTTGACCAAAAATTTTGTTCCGGTCTAAATATTATTATATAGTAATGAAATATTAATAAACGATATCGTTCATTCATTACAACAATAACCTTGGCGCGTGTGATAAAACAGCACTAAGTACAGTGAAGATCGCGTGCATTGATAACGATTGGTTGATTCGATTAATTATATTTTATGATTAATATTATTATTATATTATATATTATCATTAATTATTTGATTTATAATATATTTGAGTTAAATATAGGAATTATCACAGCTTATGTTCCGTCCTTCGAATTTATGTCGTTGGAGAGAATATTGTCAGTACTCAATAGAAATTGAGTAGTTATTGCCTGGATTTGATCCTGGATTGAGCCTTGCACACACACAGTAATCTTTAACATCTTAACATTACAAAGGTTTTACACGTTATACACGTTAACACAGCCAACTTCCAAAGACTAGATTGCTATAATCACGACCAATAATTTTTAAATTACTACAACTCATATTGATTTAAATATGGTTTTTGTTTTATGTATAAATGTATAAACGAATTTGCAATTCAATCTACTCGTAGATAATTGGACACAGAAATAAAAAAATATGTTTATTTATCAACATTTTAATTGATTATAATAAGAAATTTATAGCCGTCGACATTTTTTGTCGTATATTTCCGGTTTAAATGGCTTGAGCTAGATTTAGTGTAAACTTTAATTTAAACACAGACTTTTAAAGTTTTCATACACCTGTTCACGTTCGACGAGCCGGTTGGCGTGGTTGGTAGATGCTTGCCTTTCACACCGAAGGTTGTGGGTTCAATTCCCACCCAGGACAGACATTTGTGTGCATGAACATTTGTGTTTGTCCTGAGTCTGGGTATAATTATCTATATAAGTATGTATTTACAAAAGAAAAGTAGTATATGTAGTATATCAGTTGTCTGGTTTCCATAGCACAAGCTCTGCTTAATTTGAGATCAGACGGCCGTGTGTGAATAATGTCCCAAGATATTATATTATTATTATTATTATACCTTATTAAACACACTAGTTAACATTGTAAACACAATGGCATACTGCAGGCAAACGCTCTTCTTGCAGGTATTGCAGATGTCATTCGATTTTCTTTAAAGCTTTAAAAGATACGTTTGTTATTTTATTCTTCGTTGGACTTTGGAAAAAATAATATTTTTAAGGTACCACAAAAAAGTCGAACTACCACAGACGTGGGATCTATGAGACCTGTGAAAATTTTCATTAACGTTTTACTAGGTCTTTACGTACTTTAGCTACAGGTCCAACGCAGGAGCTAGTGAGGCCCTAATTCAGGCTCAGAGAGAAGCTATGGTTGAGCGACTGAGCATGACCCTTAAGGCAGTGTCCGATTGGGGCGATGCCAATTTGGTCATGTTCAATGCAACCAAGACGCAGGCGTGTCTATTTTCCGCCAAAAAGAGGGAATTCCAGCTACCTCCCTCTTTCCGAGATGTGTCCGTACCTATAACTGACCATCTTGACCTTCTTGGCGTTACTCTCACGTCGACTCTAAATTTCGGCTATTTTATTGAGTCCAAAGCCCAAATAGCCGCCCGAAAGCTTGGTATCCTCGCCAAGGTGAGACGTTACTTTACTTCAGAACAACTGCTCAGCTTATACAAAGCACAAGTGAGGTCTTGTATGGAGTACTGCTCTCACCTTTGGGACGGCTCTGCTAAGCACCACCTTCGGGCTCTAGAGTTGATTGAGAAACGTGCTAGGAGGCTGATAGGAGACGACACATTGGTCGAGTCAAGACTCCAAAGTCTTGAACATCGACGTGTGGTTGCTTCGCTTTCTGTCTTCTATCGGATACATTTCGGAGAATGTGCGCAGGAATTACATGATCTGATTCCTTCCACCCCCTTCTACTATCGGACGGCCAGGCAAACGCGACCAAAGCGCCATAGGTACACAGTGGAACTTCCCCGCCTACGTACGAAGCGCTTTGAATCCACATTTATTATTCGCACTGCGAAACTGTGGAATGCTTTGCCTGAGTCCATATTTCCAGATGACTACAATGTAGATGTGTTCAAATCCAGAGTGAACGGGTTCCTTCTGGGCAGGCGCGCTCCATCCTAGACCGTGACTATGCTTAAGATCAGGCAAGTCAACGGTCAAGCGCTTGCCTATTAACGGTAAAAAAAAAAAAAAAAAATACTAACAGAAAGAGCGGGGCTAACTAAACTCGAAACTACATGAAGATGGCGAGGAAGTTATTTGCGATTTTTACTAGTGCTAGGCCTTTCAGGCTGCTGCGTCTGTTATCAGTTTAAAATATTTTAAAATATTTTTTTAAACGTAGTGGTTCAAATTTATTATTATTAATGAGTATTATTTTCTATTTTTTTAATTACATTATATTTTAATTTACAATAAAGTCTTAAATATATACGAATACGAATGAAGTACAGCTATTTCACAAATCGTAATCGCGTTGAATGGTAGCAATAATGCTAGCAGCATTTTCTATTTGTACATTATTTATTTATATATATATGTGCGAGAAATAAATTATCGGTTATCCCATTTTTTTAAACATAAAAATGTTTATTGTTCTATGTAAATGTTCATTATATGATAAGTAGCAAGCTTTTTTTTATCTGTTATCACTGTCAGATTGTGATTTGAGTTGAGACTGAAGAGTGACAACTTTGGCTTACGTCAATAACCATGTTTTTGTATTTTATTTTTTTGAACAAAAACAAATTTTAGATATAAGTTAAATTATAAGATCAAACATATTTTAAAAATATCTTCTCAATATTTTAAATTAATAACCATTTTAAAGCACTTGTGCTCCAACAAAGGAACCAAAAATTAATAAGTTTACATTTATTTACATGTTGAAATTCAACTGTTTTAACTAGTAATATAATATAATCAGTATAAGAATAATGGAGCTGCAAAATACGAGTACAAAATTCTTCGAGATATGTAGATTATGCCTGGATGAGCATGGACATTGTGATATATTTGACAGAAATGAATTACAAGACAACATTTACAGATGTATCGGAGTAAAAGTATTTATTAATTACATTTTTATCACAGGCTATGCATTGCTTAGGTTTTTATAACACATTTATATTTTTAGGTATCATTAGCTGATAGTTTGCCACAGAAAATATGTGTTAAGTGCTTAGAAATAATTGATAAAGCAGCTGAACTACGTATCATTGCTACAAAGAATGATATACATTTAAAATCACTATTCTGTGGTGTGGAAAGTGAAGCTTCTAAGGTTGGTATTAACAAACTTAATTAAAATAAAATATTTAATACTTTTGGCGTGATTTAAATGTTTTAAACAATTTTTATTATTGTATGTTTATTGTTTCATCAAGGCTTGCTCAGAAGATTCTGCTAGAGCAGTTGAAAGCAACCACATTGAAAGAGATAAAAGTCCAAGTCATGAAAGGAACCCTGTCATTGAAAAATTTATATCAGTCCGGAAGGATTTATTTGAATCATCAGTTTCTGAGGTATCTTACTTTACTCCTGTCATGTATTTTTCTAAATAGGACAAATTGCTATTATTTTTCTAAATTGGAGCAAATGGCCTAGATGATGGAAAGTTGTATAGCTCATAGATGGAGTTACTATATTACTCTTTCCATATACATATTTTCTTCAATAAAATTAAGAGGTTGAAAGTACGAAATTCTATAAATATTTTACATGTAACCAGAAATATCACTGAATTATCTCACTAAGAGATGAAGCAATACGCCCTTTGCTCCTGTTATAATATTTTACTGTGTTAATCTGTTCGTTTTGTATCATGACATAAAATATACATTCTTTAAATTTATTTTAAAATGACTTGAAAGCTTTAATACAAATTGTATATTTTTAGGATTCAATAGCAAAGATTGAAATACAGACGGACAGCTCTCAGGATCAAGTTACGACAAAAGATATTAAATGTGAAAATGGTAACAAAGAGTATAAATGCAATGTAAGTGAATGAATACTACTGTTTATTATTATCAACCCGTGTCAGTCCACTGACATACATAGACAAATACATAAACAAAAGGCCTCATTAAACATAGGCCTCTTCTATGGCATCCCACAGAGCCCTATCTCTCTCCTTCTCTAATTCCGTCCGCTGTCTTACGAATATCTTCACCCCACCTAGCTGCATTAACTTTAATTTTTTTAAGTGTCTGACAGAATCTTATATGATGTTCTTATTACATTATTTTGATATTCTTTAAATATATCATATTAAAAATATATTGTCACAACCGACAAACGACATCTGTATATTATTATTTTTAACACATAAGTAAAGATCAAATGTCATTTAACAACTAGTATTTGAAAATTTAACTAATTATCACCGATTGCTATATTTAATCAATGATTAGTTTAACTTGAGATTACCGAATTGTATAATGACGTAATTAAAAAACGTATCGCAAATTTCGAAGGCGTATGAACACATTCGAGGTATAGATATAGCTTTAAAAGTCGGTTGCCCGTATTTTAAACTCTGTCAACTCGCAATCTTCTGTTAAGTTTCACGTGTCCTAACCATAAGACCCGTAACAGCCTGTGAGTGTCCCACTGCTGGGCTAAGGCCTCCTGTCTTTTGAGGAGAAGGTTTGGAGCTTATTCCACCACGCTGCTCCAATGCGGGTTGGTGGAATACACATGTAGCAGAATTTCAGTGAAATTAGACACACGCAGGTTTCCTCACGATGTTTTACTTCACTGAAAGCACAAGATGAATTATAATCACAATTTAAGCACATGAAAATTCAGTAGTGCTTGCCCGCGTTTTAACCCACGATCATCGGTTAAGATTCACGCGTTTTTTCCATTAACGTTAATATTTTCTGTAGGTTAACATTTAATTGAATACTGTAACACGACGCTATCAATGCGAAAGTAACTCTGTATGTCTGTTACGCTTTCACGACTAAACCAATTTAATTAAATTTTATTTAAAAAATAATTGGTCAAAACCAATTTAATTAAATTTGATATAAGGCAAGCTTGAACCCCAATAAAGGACATCGGCTACTTTTTTGTAACTAACACCTAAATTCTCCCCAAATACGGGGAAAAAAATAATATTCTTTATTGATTCTAAATAATCATTTTTAATCTGTTGTTTCAGATATGTTCGAAAAAATTTAACAAGTGGAAAAAACTGTACTTACACAATCGCCTTCATAACAAAAATTTCGCATGTCCCCTGAACTTGTGTAGTAAAAAATTTGCCACAAAGGGCGACCTGGAGAAACACATCCGAACTCACACGGGCGAGAAGCCGTACGAATGTGATAAGTGCGACAAGAGTTTCGCTCAGCGGGGAACGTTAAAAACTCATAAGGAAACGGTGCATAGTGAATAATCCTTATAAGGAAGTGTTGCTATCTACATAGTCGAGTGTTGTTATATTTGTAGTCCCATTTCAATGGCAGGAGGAATAAAGGTAAACAAACAACTTTGACCTTGAACTAAAGTGACATTTGTCGCGATATTAATAATCTGTAGGATTCAATGTGGATGTGAACAAAAGTTTTGATGGCGAAGTTAGTATCGGATTATGGAAATAAATTTGAGTTGAATAGAATTATTTATTTATTTTGAGAAACATACAGCATAATATTATCATTAACAATTGATAACAAAATAAGTCTCACATAAAAATGAAATGTTAATGTTTTGTAAAATATTTAGTTTGTTATGCATAATAAAGCAGAGCATTAGCAAATCTACTCCTACTGCTATTGGAATGTAGTAAAAATCATGTCTCATTAAGTTTATTTAAGAAACCTAACAATAAGATAATTTAAATACGTTATCTATCTTTATCTTTTCTTTCGAATGAGCGTTTGCTCTCGGCCCGAACGCCTCGACAGCGTCACCGGGCGGAAGTAGAATCTCAAAATACACAGCCGGATGTTGGGAGCCCACTTAAGGGCTTAGAATATGCGTGTCTTGTTAGGGCGAAAATCGGCTCAAGGCGAAGTCGGCTTCGGAGAGCCCATTGAGTGTGCAATGTGAACCTCAGCCCCGCCGGCGGGGTCGTTGTGTATTTACTGTTACCTAACAAGTTCGTATTGGCAGAAAAAAATTTTTAGTCAGGGGCTGTAAGGACATCTTTAGAACACCTAATGATCGGAATTGAAGAAATCTTTATCTGAAGAAGCGCTCAAACCATACAAAACCCGTACGTCTGTATGCTGTTATTGAATGAAGTAAACTTGTCCCTATCAAATATATGAAACAAATTTAAAACATTTCCTTAATAAAACTAATACTGAATATTCGGCTGTATAGTTACGTTATCGTAGTCAATCATCGTGAACCTCGAATAAAAAAAATATATATAAAATTTTGACACGGAGAATTCGAAACGACGATATACTGTATATCAGGTTGCGTTCATAAGTAATGCCGCGTTTTATTTAATTATTTATTAATGTTAATATTATTTTAGTTTTAAGGTGTTATTAAAAAAAAGTTTTTATTTTTACCATTTTTAATAAATTAAGGAAAAGTTGCAAGTTTAAAGTTAGATCTCTGAAGAATATTTATGTCTCATTCGTTTTACTTTTTATTTAATAACTGACTGACTGCCTCGTTGGTCTAGTGGCTTAATGTAAGGCCGCTGACCCGGAGGTCCTGGGTTCAATTCCCAGGTCGGGCCAATAAAAAGTTATTGGGTTTTTCTGTCAGAAAATTCTCAGTAGCAGCCCGCAGTCTGAAAATTGGAAATGTATACACTCCCGTGCCTCGGAAAGCACGTAAAGAAGTTGGTCCTGCGCCTGAACTCTTTCCGGTCGTGTCGGTTTGCCGTCCCATCGGATTACAAGAGTTTAACTGTGTTTGCGCACACACTTGTGCACTATAATATCTCCTGCGCAGTTGGCTAATCTCTTTTGGGATTTGCCACCGTGGCCGAAATCGGTCTGGAGGACATAATTATTATTTAATAAAGATTACAATGTTTAATCATCAATTACGATTACAGATTAAATTTAATCGATTCGAAAGAAGGGTTACTGTTTTGATTACTTTCGTTGTACTGTAATCGTAGTTGATTACACATGTAATCGTAATTGGTTAATACGATTACATTTTACCTATCTGCAAGATCTCTTAGTGCCGTTTTTTATATTTTATACAAAATTCCACTGTTATATTCGGTTACTACTAATTTAAGATACATACATGTCATATTTATATCAAACGTATTTTATCTGTGCTTGGTAAATAAAGGGGAATGCACGCGTACAGGATATTTTTTTTAGTAACTAACCTAATAAAATACACGTCGCATTGAACCGTTTTTTTTTTTACCTTTCTCTAAATATTTTAAGATCCACTTTGTACAAAGCTTCGGTTGAACTAAACTGCAGCGATACTGTATCTACCCTCATTGTAAGCCTAAATCTTGATCGCTTTTTAATATGATGTAATATTCGTGAATCTTATTGTTACTATTTGTCTACAGCCTTTGTTTACACAAAACTATTTATGTTAATTCTCGCTAACGATAAGCTAATTGGCATAGACCTTACTCCCACGTAGCCTTGTGGCGGATTGTCTACACTATCAAAGATATTTGGATCGCATTTACAATACTAGTTAAGATTATCTATTATTTGTTTTACTGGTGGTAGGGCTTTTTGCAAGCTCTGCGTAAGTACCACCCACTCATCAGATATTCTACCGCAAAACAGCAGTACTTGGTATCGTTGTGTTCCGGTTTGAGGGTGTGTTCTCAAGGTTGGTTACATAACAATGCTAATGCTAGTGTTGGATACACTTACCATCAGGTGGCCCATAAGCTCGCGTGCCTACGTATTTAATTAAAAAAAAATCCAAACAATTTAAAGGCCGGCAACGAAGCCGTAAACCCTTTGGTGGTGGTGTCCATGGCGGCGGTAGTCACTTACCATCACGTAAGTTTCTTGCCAGTTTACGACACACCACCCTCTTACTTAAGTTACCCACACATCACATTGTGTTAAAAGATATGAACTTTTTTCTTCAACCAAATTATAAACACAAATTAAACACTTCCTGGTGTTTTCATTCACATGCATTCGATTAAGGTTAAAACAAAATAAAAAAAAATACGGTAAAATAATTTATTTTTACAAGGGTAAAATATTAATATTTACAATATTTCTTAAAATAATGTTTTATATCGGGATAAACTTGTTACACATGTACAAATAACTGCTTCTTCACTCCTATACACTATAATATTTATTATAAAACATGACAATTGTAATTGTTAACCTACGAACAAAAGTCATTATTTTATGATAAAACCGTTTATGTTCTTTTATTTATATTGAAAACGAAAAACAACGAAACTCCCGAATATTATTCTATTTATAACACATTTAACTTTTATAAATATATCGTAAATATTTTTATTATATAATTATTGTTGAAAACTATTTCGGATATATAAGAGACAAAATTTGCTCCATTAATATTTCTTCTATCATTCTAAAAAATGCTATTGAGAAGTATTTTACTTCGATTGTCGATTGATTTGATGGTCGCAGGATTAGAAACAGTACATGTCCCACAGCTGGGCACTCGTCTTCCTCTCGAACTTGGGCAATAGCATATGATGGTTCTCACCGCCAAATATTCGATATAATTCGAATTTATTTCATAATTAGAAGACTTCAATGATAATGGGGCTGATTCTAAAACGAACTAATTTGACACAGTTAAAAATATTACTATCCTTGTCATTGTCGTTGGGGATACCACACGTAAGAAAGTGATGACAATCTTTTCTTAATTCTGTCAAAATCGTGTCGAGAGTCGTGTGATAAAATTGAGACTGTGATGTCTTTTATCATTAAAAAAATGCAGAAAACAATGTGTCTAAGGTCGCTAAATGGGAAGCTGATAGTGAAATTGTGAATGGAGTTTTTCACTGTGGCAGTCAAATATTAAAACGATCAATTTTATTGGAATCGTAAGAGTAAGTATTCATTTATAAATTCGTCAGCTGTACCTATTTATTTTCTCGTAGTTTTAATAGATTTGCGGTTAAAATCCTAATAAAATATACGAGTGAATATTAAACATTGCGGAAGTTTAAAGAGTACAATGTGAGGTTTTTTTTAAAGTTATACAAATAATATTATACAAAAAAATATTATTAAAGTTTGAATCAGTGAAAATATAAGTATATTTCTAAATAATATGTGTAAATCAAAATGTAGATGAACGCAATAGATAGAACTGAGAATCTCGTTTCGACGACCCCGCCCCCGCCATACGGATGACGTCAGGACTCACTATTTAAGTATATAACCGTAACAGCCTGTGAATGTCTCACTGCTGGGCTAAAGGCCTCCTCTCCCTTTTTGAGGAGAAGGTTTGGAGCTTATTCCACCACGCTGCTCCAATGCGGGTTGGTGGGCTTAAGTATATATTTTGTATTAAATTCACAAGACTGTGGTAAAGTAAATTATTATATATTTAGATATATTAAGGTCACCTGCAGTATCGTGACCTTGAACGTTTGCGAAGGTTTCAGTTCTACTCGTATTTTTTATTATTCTAAAGGTGTTTTTCCATTTATATTGTAACATATCGTTATGTACTCACCATAATATTTCAAATTTTTTTCGTATTGGCTTTTCGTTAAGAGGTCATTATCATATATATATAATCTAATACATATACATAAATCGACATATAATAGATTTGTTAACAGACAAACAATATCACTGACAATGTTCGTGACGTGAAAATGTTCTCAGGGTGAAATCGTTAACCGACTAAATTAGGAATAACAATCATCAAAATTAGTTTCTGGTTGTTAAAATCCAACGTTCATCCAATAGTTTATCGTTGAAAAAAATTACATCTATCATTTTTTTAGAAAAACTTAACGTCTGAAGAAATTCGCCATAATAATAATATTCTGGGACATTATTCCCACACGGCCATCTGATCCCAAACTAAACAGAGCTTGTACTATGGAAATCAGACAACTTACTACATATACTACTTTTCTTTTGTAAATACATACTAATAGATATAGATAGATAGATATAATTACACCCAGACACAGGACTAACAGACAATTATTCTCTATGAAATTTTAAAAACAGATAAATTATTATTAAGGCATAATAAATACAATGAGACCACGTTTAGAAAAACTGCGAAATAATAAAAAAAACAAAAAATCCCACCTCTTTTGAATAAAGAACTGTCGTTGGGGGTACCTCAATACGTAGTCTATGATTCAGACCGGTCCATTGTAGATCAGGTTAGCGGGACTTGAGCATGTATGTTAGAAAGTTATACTTATATTTCCACAGAGTATGTTATATATGTATATATATTCAATGGAATGCATACATCAGTAAGAGGAACGTGCAAAAGGCGACCGCGATACCGATGATGAGAGAATCACGTCGTTTGCGAGCATTTATTCTGTATATAAGGCTATTTAACATCGGGAACCTGGAACACACATACACAGTATTCACTGAGGATTATTGGTATCAGTTTATGTCATAAGTAAGGCAGACTTTTACTGGTGGTAGGGCTTTGTGGAAGCTCGCCTGGGTAGGTACCACCCACTCATCAGATATTCTACCGCAAAACAGCAATACTTGGTATTGTTGTGTTCCGGTTTGAAGGGTGAGTGAGCCAGTGTAATTACAAGCATAAGGGACATAAAATCTTAGGTCCCAAGGTTGGTGGCGCATTGCCGATGCAAGTGATGGTTAACATTTCTTACAGTGCCAATGTCTAAGGGCGTTTGGTGACCACTTACCATCAGGTGCTCGTTTGCAATATGCTCGTCCGTCTTCCTATTCTATAAAAAAGACTGACAATTGGGCCACCTGAAGATAAGTAGTCACCACCGCACACAGACATTGGCATTGTAAGAAATATTAGCAATCGCTTACATCGTCAACACGTCACCAACTGCCTCACTCACCTTTCAAACCGAAACGTAAAATGCTAATTGTGTGGCGGTAAAACATGATGAGTTGGTGGTACTTAACGGGCTTGCACAAAGACCTATCACTAAGTCATTAATGTAAGACCGTGAGCAGGCATTTGAACCAGCTGATGGTAAGTGGTCACCATCACACACAAATATTGACACTAATAAACAACACCAAAACAACTTTACATAGTTAACAAAAACGTCAAAAATATAAATCTTGAACGCGTCGTGCAAAAAGCTCACTCACGTCATAGTTGAGCGTTACTCACACCGTGATTATACATATACATATACGTATATATATGTATATATATATTACATACCTGTTTGTGATGTCGTTAAATCTAGTCTGCATCCTCTTGAACGCTTGTCGTTGCGACGTGAGGTGCTCGCGGGCCTCCATCGCTATGTTGATTTGTTCGTCCACTAGAATATGAGAACTGAAAAAATGAAAAACAGTTCATAAATCGAGCACAGTATCGTGTTATTGTCACTATATATCTTTTGTCTCGTTTATTTACCAAGTCACTATTTACTGGTAAATTTTCGCAGAGTTATCTGACACAGACCCTACTCACAAGTAACTTTGTGGCGAACTCTCAATACTATATAATAAAAGAAAATAATGAGATGGAACCATAGACAATTCGCAGTCTTCGTTTTTTGCTTCGAGTCCTCCAAAGTAGTGGGCAGCAGCTCGTACAGCTAGAGGGGCTACCTGTGCAGGTGGTTGGCCTCCTTGGAGAACTGGTCGCGGCGGCTGAGGCCGGCGGCGGGCGGCGGGCTGGCGCCGGCAGCAGCTCGTACAGCTAGAGGGGCTACCTGTGCAGGTGGTTGGCCTCCTTGGAGAACTGGTCGCGGCGGCTGAGGCCGGCGGCGGGCGGCGGGCTGGCGCCGGCAGCAGCTCGTACAGCTAGAGGGGCTACCTGTGCAGGTGGTTGGCCTCCTTGGAGAACTGGTCGCGGCGGCTGAGGCCGGCGGCGGGCGGCGGGCTGGCGCCGGCAGCAGCTCGTACAGCTAGAGGGGCTACCTGTGCAGGTGGTTGGCCTCCTTGGAGAACTGGTCGCGGCGGCTGAGGCCGGCGGCGGGCGGCGGGCTGGCGCCGGCAGCAGCTCGTACAGCTAGAGGGGCTACCTGTGCAGGTGGTTGGCCTCCTTGGAGAACTGGTCGCGGCGGCTGAGGCCGGCGGCGGGCGGCGGGCTGGCGCCGGCAGCAGCTCGTACAGCTAGAGGGGCTACCTGTGCAGGTGGTTGGCCTCCTTGGAGAACTGGTCGCGGCGGCTGAGGCCGGCGGCGGGCGGCGGGCTGGCGCCGGCAGCAGCTCGTACAGCTAGAGGGGCTACCTGTGCAGGTGGTTGGCCTCCTTGGAGAACTGGTCGCGGCGGCTGAGGCCGGCGGCGGGCGGCGGGCTGGCGCCGGCAGCAGCTCGTACAGCTAGAGGGGCTACCTGTGCAGGTGGTTGGCCTCCTTGGAGAACTGGTCGCGGCGGCTGAGGCCGGCGGCGGGCGGCGGGCTGGCGCCGGCAGCAGCTCGTACAGCTAGAGGGGCTACCTGTGCAGGTGGTTGGCCTCCTTGGAGAACTGGTCGCGGCGGCTGAGGCCGGCGGCGGGCGGCGGGCTGGCGCCGCGCAGCAGCTCCTCGCGCTCGCGCCGCGCCGACACGCGCACCGACGTCTTCTGGAACTCTTGCTGGTAATCCTGACGGCCCATTCAAAATAAAGCTGCATTAAAAACGATCGAGAGAAAAGAACTAGGGTCAGAAGAGATCAGGCAGGGCTGAGGACATTCTGGCACACTTTTTGTAAGAGCGTCACGGTAGCATGCGAAAGCGATCACCATGGCGCTCCTCGCTAAGACGGAAAGGCTGTTTTTTGTGGATATTCCGATGTTCGGGGCGCACTCGGCACTTTGGACACCGGCGAGCCCCACATACCCCTTTTTTCCTCACTGTTCCCGTGGGGAAAAAGTGTAATGCGTTTTTCCAGCCTAAAAAAAGGGCTGAGGACGTTTGTCAGTTTCTTGACATTTCATAATGGGATGGTAGAGCTAATTTTTAGTAGATTCTACGTTGATGGTGGATGCGGATGATTGAATCATTTTTCATCAGTTAGCATTAAAAGTAAGTATAAGAAATATATTAGGTGTCAAAATTTTTGTTTCAAACTATTGTTTATTCATAAAGGCTAACATCACGTTGGTAACCTGTAGTGGGATACAGAAAACACACATCTACGTAAATTGAACGCTGTGTAATATTTACCATAAGAATTTCTCTGTGTCTCTTGATAGTGTGTAACGTAGCTGTCCCACTTGGAGCTAGGTCTGCCATTCTGTCGTTAATACTTGATAACTGAAATTAAAAAAATATACAAAATGACATTTCAAAGTAGTTTTGATAGAAATTATTATTATAAGTTAAGACTATGGTTCCCCTCATCACAGACGAGTCAGAAGTTTGGACGGAAGGTTTATTTTATCTATGCGACGATTTGTTTGTTTTGTTGTGTTTTGGCACGAAGTTCTTTTATGCGGCTTACATTAGAGTGAAATGGTAGAAAATGTCGCATAACGAAATAGCGTTGCCTACCCCTCTCTTTCTCTTTATTACTGTCTCTTTCTATTTCATTTGGTTAATGTGTAAGAAAAAGTGAAATAAGTTAAAAATTATAAAAGTTCAAACTTTAAAATAATATTCAAAATAAAATAAAAGGAAGCACGTTGCAGCACTGCATACTCGAACTGAGAGGCGTCCTCTACCTCATGAGCTCCTACTGTCGCCTACCATCTGCTCCGACGCGGGCATCGAGGACGAAGACAACGATTTGGACTAACGATAAGACGACACCCACCGCACTGACAGCCACTCAAATAAGACGACAACCGACAACCTACAGCACTGGAATTACTAAATTACGAGACGACAGCCACTGGGTCATTGAGACCCTGGCGAAGGGCCTAAAATAAAATGACACGGCAAGACAACTTGCCGGTGAGGAAGAGCCCTGGTAAAGGGGGCAACCCTGAGAACCGTACCCAGACTGGCTTAGGCCAGTCAGGAGAAACCAGCTCTCTCTCTCTGTCTTAATAACTATATATCGTATGTCATAGATACCCTTCCCGTTCCGTTCCCTTTTATTTCATGTAAAACTACCTAATTCGCTTAAAAAAAAATGAAGGTAAAGTGAATCTAAACGTCCAAGAGACTTAATAAATAAACAAGATACTACAACAGATTGCCTCTATTTCTTGTAGGTTAGCAAAATATTATAATAAATAATGCTTTCTTAGATTAATGCAAATATTTGACATTTTAAAGAAAACTATCTTATTTGAATTTTGATTCTCAATGATTCAAATGTCAAATATTGATTTTTTTATTTATTTTATAAATGTCTAAAATACGATATTTATATTCCAGTAGTTATTGGAACACATTATTTATCAAGCTATTACTATACAATTTATAGTGCACTCTGTTTTGTATGCTTGTAACTGTTAAATACATTTTTGATGTTTCATTTATTGTTAAAATATTTAATTTACTGTGACAGTATTCAAAATAAAATCAGTTACAATTTATATCATTATTCTGAATAAAAATTAATTATTTTATTTAATAAGTAAAACTTAATTTCATTTGAATTCTGTTAGTAGCCCCCTGTGAGAGAGTTAAAATAATGTTTGCTTACATTGATTGTTGTATTATGTTTCTGTTTAATTATGAAAAAATAAACTTAGGTGACTTTTTTTATACATAACTTATAATTCACTATTTTATATTTAAATTCGAATAAATTACAAATTTGATATGATTTCTCTTGGGAGTAGGCACAAAATGTTAGAACTTATATTCCTACACAGTATTAATAACTATAAAAATATAAAATATTTCATACTCCTTGTGTAGTCTCATATTGGTAAACAAACTCCCGTAGTATGGTTGTGTAATAAATATAATAATATCGTTAAATCAATTCCTGACATTAACATTTTTATGACTCTCTCTCAATCTTTAGAAATAAGTTACTTAATTATAGTTAATGCTTTAAATAATTTTAATTATGATATATCTGATTGATTTTTTATTATAACAGACATTATTTATTATTTAATTTTGACATTTTTAAAAATTTCTCATGATTTTTTGTTAATATTAATTTGTATTTGATTAGATTGAACCAGGAAGTGCTATGTACACTTGTAATTGACATGCATATTAGATATACTATTATTGGTTTATAAATAATTTTTTTCAAGGCTTTATATGTATGTTGTAAGTGTGCTATTACAACCAAATAAATAAATAAAAATACTATTTTCCTACAAAAATGTAAATTATAATTTTATACATCTAAATCGTTTTTTAAACTTTGATTAGAAAGAGTTGAATAAAAGAGGTGGAGGCACTTTTTGGTATGACAAAAATGCAGTAATATAATCAATTAAAATCTACATTTTGAAAAACCCGCAACTGCATGTTATTTTTTTTTTTTAATATTTCATATATATCATGATTTAAGGGCAAATAAAGTTTTTATTTATCGGAATCACTTTGCTTGACCATCGCTTCATTTTGATGAGAGAACCATGGTCTTCTGAAATGTGTAGAACATTCTTTGAAAAATATCGTAAGTTAACTAATAATCATATTACAAGCCCAATTAGACATGTCTAGTGATGGAAGAGACCTTATATAAAAATGAAATATAAAAAAAATATATACTGATGCTTTCTTTGATATGTATTTTTTTTATAAATAAACTATTTTTCGCTTGCATTTTATGGAAGATCAGATTAGGCATAAAAAAGGTAACTCATGTTTTAGGTGTTCAATCTTACTTCATACCTAATTTCATCAAATTCACTTCAGTGGTTTAACTGTGAATGTGTAACAAACAGACAGATAATTACTTTCGCATTTATAATATTAGTATAGATTGTCTATGTTTAAACATTTTATTTCTATTCATCCCAATTCAATTTACTACTTTTGTTTGTAATCATTTGTGGCAATTTTACTGCAGAGCAAGAGATGAATTATAAATATAAATTAAGTACATGAAAATTCAGTGGTGCTTGCTGGGGTTGGAACCCACGATCATTGGTTAAGATTCACGCATTCTAACTGGGCAATCTCAGGTCAAGATATGCCAAGGCATATACCCCAAGGAGTATGTTTTCTGATATTATAGTTGTTATAATTTTTTAAATTGTTTTATAATAGGAATACCTTATTTAAAAGCTGCTGTAGTTCCATGGACATGGTGTCAAACATATCATCGCTGTTAATAAGTGGTGCCGTTTCAGGGCTGAGCCCTGACGATGTTGAGCTCATTCCAAGTTTACTAAACGCTACTAACTTAACATCTATATCATTTTCTAACAAACGAGCTTGTTTTCTCACATCTAAAACAAGAGAGAAGTTATGAATAACAAATAAATTATTAAGAATTATCAATATAGCCGAGATATATTATTGATACATTAGTATAAAGATTACTTATAAATTATTGTTATTAAACGACTTATAGCATAATTGATTGAAAGTTTATGGGATAAGTTGCAACGTCACAATTTAGGTTTACGAATCGGACTTTCTAGCCGGCGAAAAATTTAAAGATCTTAGTCACCTTCCCACGTCGAGCCTGCTATAGTAGTCATTTTCAATGGATATAATCAAGCAATTATTTATTGGTGTAATTCCAATTAATCCAACGAGGTATGGCACCTTGTTTACAATTATTCACAAAGAACAAAATAGATAACAAGCATAAATGAAAGTAATAAAGCCTGATTGAAAGTACTTTGACAATGTCAAAGTGATGTTATCACATAAGATGTGACAATGACATCTCGTCAGAGTTGCCATGCCGGTCTTGTATTTAATATATTAAATATATTTTGTTTCGATGAATAAAAAAAACAGCGAAATTTTTTATAAAAATTAGATACTTATTAGTATTTTTTTTATAAATCTTAAGTTAACAATGTTTATTGTTTTTTTCAAAATCACATAAATAATAAAGACATCGAAGTTTTAAGATAGTGGAAACTATGACAAAAGTATGGAATATATTTGTATAAGCAAATTTGTCATTAATAGATTGAGATAATGTAAAATATATGGTTTAGAGGCTGTGATGATGAATTTTTCATTGCAAATTTACTTTTTTGTATATACTCCTCCTCCTCCTCAATACTGACCTCAGTAGGGAAGGGAGTTGAGCAGCGCAGTAATGAACAAAATACTCTGTTACAATATGTTTGTTTAAAAAAATCTAAGGTAAAAGCACTTATTTCTGAGGGATTCTAAACGTTTACCGCGCCAACAGGCACATCTTACAACGCAAATGCCGTTATATTTTTATTTTAAACTTGTTGGAATTTGTGATCATTTGAATTGAGATCCAATACTTTAATAAACATTATTTATTAAACCCTTTTTTATGGTAATGCTGAATGAAAATGGCTTAGGCTTAGATATTAATTACAGCACTTTAAAAAATAAGCAGTTTTTGTTTTATAGCAGGGCAAAATAAACAACAAAACCTAATATTAAAAAAAAAGATGTTTAATATATATAGTAATAATATTCTATTGTTTAGATTCAGGTACCAATAGGTATGTCAGAAAAACAAAATAAAAAATAGTATTACGTTGTATTACTGTTTATGAGCGTAAATGGCCCGCTGGATAGGACACGTAAAATAATATGTTAAGCAAAGGTTCTATATGCTTATAGTTCGTCTTGTTCTCTGCGGTAAAGGAAAATATCGTGAGGAAGCCGCGCTGGACCAGTGTGGCGGAATAAGCACCAGCTCTTTGTATTATTCTTATTATTAGTCTTTGTTTATTCAACTATATACTAGTTACGTCTTAATTGTCCCTGAGTTACTGACATAGAACTTACTCACACGTAGCCTTGAAGCGGACTTTCAATAGATGAAATTATAGACAATTTTTAGGACTTTTTATTATAGTTTTGACATATTTATAACACTCTTATATTTAACAGGAGACCAATTCCCAGCTATGGGGCATTTAGAAGCAGTAACTTCTTTTAGTATAACGTGCTTATATTATTGCATACATGTGTTAGTACAAATTACACGATATTTTAATCGCCCGCATAATATAAGTACATATTTGTTGATTTCATTCTGTAGTAAAGTTAAGCAACATTTAAAACATTAAAGTACTTATATATAAAAAACACTTCTTATTTAAATCGTTTCGTTTTGGGTTTTAATAGAATCAACTGTAGAGCTATTCAAACAAGATCGTTATACCTTCGAAAGTAATTTATTATATATACATACATACATACATACATCATCATCCTTTTCTTGTCAACTGGACATAGGTATCTGCAATGGCACGCCACTGAGCTCGATCCTCAGCTCTCAATCTCCAACTGCTACCAGCCACCTTGCGTATATCGTCACTCCACCCAGCTGGAGGGCGTCCTACGCTACATTTGCCCAGGCGTGGTCTCCACTCCAGAACACGTCTACTCCAACGGTCGTCGGTTCTGCGACATATGTGTCCAGCCCACTGCCACTTTAGTTTACTAATTCTTTGGGCTATGTCGATAACCTTGGTTCTCTGTCGGATTACCTTATTTGGGATTCGATCCTTCATATATATTATATATAGTCATTGATAATTTTATACGAAATTGACTACAATAATTAAATAATTTAAAGGATACAGGCATTAAAATCACCGTTAAACAGTTACCAACATTTCGGCAGTGATAACCGAAGTGAGATCTTAACTTCATTCAGAATATCAGTGCAGGATGAAATATTAGTCATAATAACTAGCGCTGCCTGTCGCATAAGGGTATTATATATATAGCATGGGGCCGCTCTTCGCTGAGCGAAAGCCGTGAACAGCAAGTGTAGGTACATTGTTCGTCGGCGTTCCCTATTCGGTGTCGGCTTATAATTCCGCGACGTCAGGACCACACACGAATCGCGACTTAAGTTGGCGCTTGGGATTCATGGGAGAGTTGTGCCGACTTTAGTGCACTTAGCGTGACAACTTTGATTAATTACAAATACATATTAGTACATTTTTTTATTTTGTCGAAAACGTATGTTTCAAATATCAGATGATGAAAAGTAAATGTTCGATAGGATTTTCCTAAAAACAATTCTTAGTGAGTCAACGTCGCGAAAGGAGTAACTGTGGTAAATTTCCGAAAAATCGGAACTCGAATTTCGTGGACCTTGTCATGAGTCAGCCAGTCAGTGGTATTTCGTTTTGTTGTACATGTGTCTGTATGCTAAACATAATGACTCAAAAACGCTTTGATTGGATGATGTTAAGTTTGGTGTGTCTCATGTATTCAAATTTTATAGTTCAAGCTGGGCGCTGATATCCTACTAATATAATAAACGTAAGAAATTGTGAGGATGGGTGGACGTTTTTTATTCTTTCACTACTGATCAGATATGGGTGAAATTTGGAATGGAGGTAGATTATGCTGTATATTTTATGATTATATACATATGATTATCACATATGCTACCTAAGCACACGCGGGCGTAGCCACGGAAGCTAGTAATAGCTATATACAATACGTAAAATAGTTAATACTAAGAAAACAATTCGAATATTCTATTTCAAAAATTTAGAATACTGTACCAAACTTACCACGGTTCCTAAGTTTAGATAATAATTTTACACCTTTCATAAAGGTGTAAAATTATTATCTAATCTTAATTTTAAATGTATAAAAACGTAATGTAGTATATTCTATACAATTAAAAAAAATCACAAGCGTAGTATAGTTATACGAAAGTCGCAGGTCCTATCCTGACCCTTAGGCTTTTATCTTCGCTATTTATAAATCGGGCTTTACGTTTAACGCAAAAAAATATTAGGAATATTAAACTTGCTATAAAAATCGGCATTTATTTAGTATATATTTTGGTACTAGTATACTTTTTTGGATAACCAAGGCAGGTAGATATTAACAGTTTCGATAATAATATATGTATATAATATAAATTATAAATAGAAATATTAATTTTGAATCTATTGAGCTAATATTTATTATCGAATAGATTAGTTTTATAAATGAGAATTTCAATAATTCATTTATAAAGACACATATAAACTCCTTGGTTAGTTTAAAAAAGTTAATGATCTCTTGTTACATTTAGACTTTTTAAATTATGTAATTGTCAAAATGATTATTTCTTGTTGTTTACACAAGTACTTTACGATAATATAAAGCTGTGATAAAACTTTTACCGTATTAACGTCACATAGGAGCGTTAGTAAGTTACTTTATAGTTATGAAAACGCACGCGTCAACGGTGAGTTGAATATTATTTTATTCTTACATATCAAAATGTTTTTAAACAACTTTATAATATAAATATATAACAATCCGCTTAGCGTGGATTAAAGTATTTAATGTTAGATAATAAAATAAAAGTGTGAGGTGCATATCACGAACGATTTTCGTTTATATTAACGTAGTTTTGTCTGATATTGTGTTTAGGATTTAGTAGTCAAGGCGACAAATGGCGCCAATCGATAAGTGGTAGGTGGTGGTCCGCAAATTATAATCGCCACATGGTATAAAACCCATTAGGGATATAGAAACTTTCGTCCTTGTTCTGAGCTTGTGGAGGCTTTGAGATGAATGCATGCTACTATTGAACTACCTTAATTACGTTCGAGCAACAGATCTAAGCGATATTTTGTATTTAAATTTTAGTAATAAATGTCTCACTGCTTTGTGACGTAAAACTTATGAAGATGTTCTTTTATCAGTTTCACTACAATTCTTCAAGTTAATTAAAGCCTTTACCTTATAAAGTGACAATGTATTAATCATTTAACAAGATAATAGAATATTATAATTTCTTCATAAATTTACGTCACAGGGCTTTCTGATGTTTTTGAATTAAATTACGTTGGATCTGAACCCGTAATCTTTAGTTCCACGTGTTCAATTCACTGTGTCATCTGAGCTCGGAAAAATTAAACGTTGTTTTATCTACCTTCTAACCTTCTCCTCAAAAAGGGGGGAGGAGGCCTTTAGCCCAGCAGTGGGAAATTCACAGGCTGTTACTGAATATCTATTTTGTAAATAGATAAAATTGTGTTCGTTCTTAGATATCCCTTTTACATATTGGAATTAAGAACATTTTTTATTTACTAATAATTTATATAATGCATACATTGTAATACATGAACTTAGCTAAGGTACAATATACATAATATGTAGGAACAGTAGGTACGTAAAGTATTCTCTTCCAGTTTCTATAAAATAGATTTATTTGTATATCTCTTAATTATATATTAGTTATAAAAGTGAATGATAAATACTATTTCGGACAACGTTTTTCTATTTTTGTAAGAAAGAGATACGTCAAAATTGTTTATCAACATTGTATATTAAGATGTTACATAAGTACTTTAAGAAACAATTCTTAACAACGTCAATAGAGTCATGGGTTCAAAGATACAATTACCCCTGTGCCTGTAATTAGACACTGAATAGTTAAACGAGAACACTGTAATCCTCTGTTTAACAGTAAAAGATATGAGGGCACCTTTCGACACCTACCACCAGTTTGACTTTAATTACAGTTCACCCTCGTGGAGTCACAATGTATCAATCAGTAACGGACCGACCGAGCACGTTTACGGCCGTCGCTACACGTAGACATTACTGAAAATCACGTTACGATACAAACGGTAAAAATATTTGAATCGATATAAACATATTAACATATATTTTTAATTGTTATTATATATTTAATTACTTTTAGTTTCTGAAATAGTTAATATGATTGTAATAAAAATATCTAGATGTGATTTAATACTGAAATACTTGTTAACTATTTTATGTATCATAATTTAGTGCAGCCCTGATTTTTTAATTAGTGTCACCGTGCTCCAAGTGAGTTCCTTCACGAGTAAGATGTTAAATATAAATAACCAGGAAAGGACTTGCAGATTTTTAATAACATAGCTAACAAGGCAGTTTATCCGTTTTTAATATAATTAAGTTTAAAGCTTTCATCGGTTCGGAATGCAGATTCTAAAGAGTTGAACCGGCAAGAAAAGAATAATTACTGTGATCATATAAGATTAAATGTACAAAACAACGACAACTACTACACTTCAAAGTTTTTTATAATCTCAAATAATATATTCTTGTACAGAACATTATGCGGTCTTTATTAATGTTTTGTAGAATTCGCTTGAAATTTTTTCATTGGTAAAATATTAATTATTTTTCGTCTAGTTGAAACAATAATATTAGTCATTAGTGCGTGCTCAAGATTAGGGCTAGCTTATATAATACATATATAAGTAATATAATTAGAATTAGAAGAATATTACTTACTTACTTACATATATAAGTAATATAATATTTATTGCGATTTAGGCAATATTTTGAGCTTCTAAATGTTTTGTGTTATTAGTATTAAAAGTTAATGGTGTCCAATCACGTCCTATTTTCTTTGGGGAAAATATGTGATAAATAATAAAAACTGTGATTGTATGTTTGTCTTCGATCCGTTACCAAGACGTCGAGCTCAACTTCGTTTTGTTTTAAAAAAATATTAAGTAGTAGCCGGAGTCTTGAAGGTACACACTGCCGTGTGTTCACCACCGTGCCTCGGAAAGCACCTAAAGCTATCGGTCCTGCGCCCGTACTCTATCCGGTCGTGTCGAATTTGCCGCCTCATCGGATTGAGAGAGGGAATAGAGAGAATTATATAAGCCGAGATGGCCCAGTGGTAAGAACGCGTGAATCTTAACCGATGATCGTGGGTTCAAGCCCGGGCAAGCACCACTGAATTTTCATGTGCTTAATTTGTGATTATAATTCATCTCGTGCTTTACGGTGAAGGAAAACATCGTGAGGAAACCTGCATGTGTCTAATTTCGCTGAAATTCTGCCACATGTGTATTCCACCAACCCGCATTGGAGCAGCGTGGTGGAATAAGCTCCAAACCTTCTTCTGAAATGGGAGAGGAGGCCTTTAGCCCAGCAGTGGGACATACATAGGCTGTTACTTATAGAGAGTACCTGTGCACTACAATATATCCTGCACTATTGGGTAGTTTCCCTTGAGATTGACCTCCGTGTCCGAAATCGGTCAGAAGGACACAATTAATTCATTGTTTTTTGTTTGGTTTGTCTTTAAATAAACTTTTTAGAGAACTTTCTACCCATGGAAAGCCGGGGCGGGTAGCTAGTTTATAAAATGTAGTGTTGGTATTAAATATGTACGTCACTCGATGATAGTTACATTATCTAATCGATTTAACATCGATTACAATAACGTTGTTAATATAAGGTTGTTAAAGGGCTGGAACGATCGTGAAAGTAGGTTGAGGGCTCTATCTGTCCTACGAGCATTAAACAGACGTCATAATAATTATGTGGTATTTTTTTTATAAATAACTAGTATTGTTTCCTTTGTAGGTATTTTTGTGTTTTTAATGAATATAGATTTCATTAATTATTTTTAAAATTTTGTTCAAGTTTAAAAATATTGTAATACCCCCCCCCCCCCGTTAATATTCAAGTAACGCTTTGTTTTGCTAACGGGTAGTAGACGTTTCTTCTTAACGTATAAATTATTTTTATTGAAATACTCGTATCTGCCATTTTTCACACATTTTCCCTAATATTCGGTTTCTTAGCCTTCTGGTCGGTAAGTAGCAAGCCAATGATGAAAATGTAAAAAATGTAACAAGCCTTTCTATGCTTACATATATGTATCATCTTATTATGATTTGATTTATCTTTATAGAAATAATAAGAAATAAATGGGTGAACGAGGCGTCCGCCGCGGCGCAGGCGCACCGTTCTACGCGCCGCCTCGTCGTAAAACATCCGCAGAGATCATCAGCGAGGCTCGCGCTGCCATCAGTGCAGGTCAGTCCTAACTCTTCCACGAACAATTTCACTTGGTGTTAGGGCTTTGCGCAAGCCCGTCTGGGTTAGTCAGCAATTTTTAGTATTGATATGTTCTGGTTGAAAGGGTGTGTGGGTCAGGGAAAATTGAGGCAAACTGACAGTTGACATAACATCTTAGTACCCAAGACGGAATAGGATATAAGGAATAAGGAATGGTTAATATTTCTTACGGTGCTAATATTTATGGTGACCACTAACCATCAGGCTCATTTCCCCGTCCGCCAACCTATATAATATAAATAAACCTCTTAGTTTGCAACAATCAATATTTATTACTATTTTATTATATAATTAGCATTGCATCTGTTGCTTAAACATTTGCATAAACAGCAAATAGCAATCAATGTCTGATGATCTGATGTCACTCCGGTAGTGATTCGTGACGGCTTGCAGATCCACTGGACTACGAGAATGAGGGGTGAGAGTACACTTGTGGTTGTACACGTATGTACATTATGACAAAGTACACTACAATCTCTAATAAGCCCTCATCTTATTCAATCTACTCGTACTTATGAAATTATTATCTTATAATCTGTTGAGCATTATAAAGATTTATTGATATTGCCATCTACCAAATAATCAGAGACACACGAATACATAGCAAGTTGTAAATGATGACTCGAAAGCGACATCCCAGTACTTTATGTATTCATCGCGATATATTGTGAACACTGGCACGTTGCTGTCACGCGATAAGAACGTATTTCTTTGTTCTTTTTAAAATCGAAAGGATCTGCACCCGTACGTGGTTGACGTTAACGTATTTAAGACACGTACGAAACGATTTGCTTCCTCGTTTGTGATACGCACCGCCAAGGTCTGGAATACCCTCCCGACCTCCGTTTTCCCCACCACCTACAATATGGGTACCTTCAAGTCCAGAGTGAATAGGCACCTTCTCGGCAAGCGCGCTCCATCTTAGACTGTATCTCACTTTCCATCAGGTGTGATAACAGCCAAGCGCTAGCCTATATATTTAAAAAAAAAAAAATGATCGTGACACCAAATTGTAAAATTTGTATTGCTGTTTTCCAATTTTAAGGGTGAGTACACTCACTCTCAAAAATAACAAACATAATGGGTTAGACTGTTCTCACACTCTTAATCTAATGGATGCGAAGAAAATCTATACTAACATTATAAATGTGAAATTATCTGTGTGTCTGTTAACATTTCACGGCTAAATCACTGATTTTGATAAATTTTGATAGACTATATCAACTAGAACTGCAAGGAAGGACATAGACTACTTTTATCATACCTAGCACCTGTAAATCAAACGCACCCCCCCACGCTATCATGCGGGCGAGAACTAGTTGTTTATGTATTATTGCACTGAAAGTAAAGTAAAAGTCGTTATAGTATAACAAGGAAATTACAGATGTGTTCTTAAAATAAAGATTTAACAAACGTTTCTTCTGTTTATTATAAACCTTAAATTATGCGAATTAAGATCTACAGTTTCATAAATTGTGTTCACAGTTTCTTCGCGCATTTCGTCAAAAGTCTGCTTTATTCTAACCCTTATACTTACTTGTCTGTCCCACAGTTTAATTGTTACAAAGTTATATGTTAAACTGTAGTTTCTCAAATGCTGATTATAGATTAACTAGTCTGACTAAATACTGAAAGCTGATTGGTCACCTATTATCATAAGCTTTATTCGACCAATGAGCATTCAGATTAATGTTTAAGTTAGTTAATTTGAATTCGATTAACATTTCAGAGTGGATGTAAGTCATTGACATGTGAACTCGGCTATACTACACGACCTCGTTCAGAAATCACATGAATATGTTTTATTCGTAGCGACATAGGATCAACAAAGTAGGGTATTAGGGTTAATTGAACTCGGTGCAAAGGTTAGCTTAGTTGTTGGTTCTGTAGCTAAGCCGTTGTCATGGTTACCGATGGAGCTCCACATTCTAAGACTCTGCTACGACGTTGTTATATTATATATATTTCAATAGCTGTTTGAATTACATCAACGAGATTGAATTTAAATGAAGTTGGTGAGACTTTATATAAGTCTATATGTATAATATATATAATATAATATATATAGACTTTATAAAGTAATGCCTACGTTTGTTTTGTTGTGAATGAGTTTAAACTTCGTATATTTGCAGGCACTTAGGATTTTTTTTATAGTATAGGTTGGCGGACGAGCATATGGGCCACCTGATGGTAAGTGTTCACCAACGCCTATAGAGATTGGCATTGAAAGAAATATTAATCATCGCTTACACCGCCAATGCGCCACCAACCTTGGGAACTAAGATGTTATGTCCCTTGTGCCTATAATTACACTGGCTCATTCGTCCTTCTAACCGGAACACAACAATAACAAGTACTGCTGTTTTGCGGTTGAATATCTGAGGAGTGGGTGGTACCGGGCTTGCACAAAGCCCTACCACCAGTACGTGAAGGTGTATGTCATAGTACCTAAATACTACATAGTACAAAAGGAAGATTAAACAAAATATATTTAAAAAAATAAAACAAAAATTACTTTAACTATTTATTTGTTTTTTTTTCTCTTGCGTAGAAATGAACAGTATGTCGAGTGGGTCCGGGTTGAGCGTTCTCCGCCCGCTGCGTACGCGCCGCCCGTTCACGCCGCGGGAGCCGCAACGCACATTGTTCACTGAACGCGCGCGCAAGAAGGACACCCGGCCGCCTAGCGCGTTTGAGTAACCGATTTTCTATAATCGATTTTATTATAATTTTATATAATAGAAAATAATATAATACGGAATGAGTTTAAGAGTATATTATCATCTGTTTTTATATATTCGAATATTAATAAATTCATATTCTGTCATTGCTACAGGACGACCTTTTTGGTCAAAATGACGATTAGCCAAAGTCATTAAATATGATTTAACAATATTTATAGCCTCAAATACCTCACCCTGGATGAGAGTAACGAGGAAGCGCTCATTACGTCCGCCGTACATTACGGCAGTCTCGACGAAGATGATGTAAAAGAAGATTTCTTTGCTGATAATCAACCAAGTGTTAAGAAGAAAGCAGTAAGTAACTGACATTTTTTTTTTCTTTACAAAAAATAGTAATTTGTCAATCGATGACAATTTTTTACCAACGTTGATAGTGAAACAATTACGTATGTCGTATACGTATTTTATTTTATTATTAGTATATAAACTTACCGTTACTAGGCCGGGAAAACGGTAGGCAGAAGAAGAAGAAGAAGATTAGTATTTAAATTTAGCACATTGATGCCTTTTACTATTGTATATTTTTATGTCAGTAATTTAAGCACTTCTGTTAATTTTATTATAACTATCGTAATCTTATACCCAGAGAATATAAGTAGACTATTATCTACCATCAGGTACGAACACGACCAACTCAAGATCGATCAGGTGATGGATGGAGCGGTTTCCCCAAGCTGCCTCACCTCAGCGGTAGAAGTAAGCCGCTACATCGTAGGAACACAACAGGACAATCGGGCGATGGTATTTTACTAACTCCGCTGATTTCTAGAACTATCGTTATCTTATAATATTGAATGGACACAATACGAATTTTACGACCCAGATTGACAATAAAATCGTGTGGTTTCCAGCAGAGTAGCATAGGGCCACATCAGTTCAATTCGTAGGTCTTATGAGAGCCAACTATCACAGAATGTAATCACAAGGCCTCAATCAATAGTATGATGGTGGGTATGAGGGTGGGATACCAGTAGCCAGCAAAAACACTTTTTCGGATTGCCATCAGCCAAACGACTGGGAAAGTTTATCGAATATATTCTCTTAGATTGTCATAAAATATTGCACCGGCCGTAATATTTAAGAAAAGGGCAATTGAATGATGATACTCGTAACGTTGTCAGTAAGATGGGGTAGTATTTACTTTTTTAATCGATGATAAAGAAAGAATGATCCATTTTTGTACTATTTAATCCTCTTTATTTCTTATTGTATAAGTAATTCAAGATAATTTAGAAAATAACATATTTTCCAGCCTCTAATGCAAACTTGGATTTAACGCAGTCAATAAATGTAACGAGGCTCTTAGAATCACGAGATATATCGATCGATGAGAAATCAATCGTTGATTTAATAACGCGTAAGAAAATAATTTCATAATCGCAAATTACTTAATTGAAAGTATATTTACTACATCTAAATGTTTAAAAAAAGTAAATAAGATATAAGTGGATGTTGTATTTGAGCCACTTAATATTTCAGCGTCCAGTCCCGATACTTCTATTAAAAGAAGTCAAATGATGTCTTCAAAATCATTTGAATCAGAACCCGGTCTCGGAGAGGTCACAGTTAAGCATCTCGCAGTACAATTACCAAATCCATCGAACGACGACTATGATAAGTGAGATTTGAAACATTTTGACATTTTTGTCGATATTATTCGAACATTAGATGTTTGATAATACTTAAATTAATTTTTCAGCATGACAGTGTTGGAGTTAGCTGAAGCGCTCTCGAGTAAAAGTCGGAATTCGGAGCATGTTCTAATGCTAATGCAAGCTCTTCAATGTAACATTGCAAAGCATTCTCCGGCCAATAGTCTTCGAGATCTAGTACTTCATTCTTTATATAAACATATAGACAGCGAGGACGAACGGATATTAGTGGCCATAGCCACTTCGATGCTTACGGTAAATGATATTATCTGTTTATAATAAGTAGATGATGGGGAAAATGGGAGTCATTTGACTGGAATGTCATGCTCCCACATTGTGAGAAGTTAAATGGTTTCTAGTACATAGTTGGTGGCATATTATCAATAAGTGAATGATTCTTGTTATTGTAGTCGGTGATATTTGTAGTTTGTACAGCAAAGCAAGTTTTATTCGCCTGTCAATAGTGAGTTTTTTTTTGGATCATTTTGTGTAATAATAATGTATGTGAAATTACATAAATTGTATCATATATAAAAATATTACTTATAATTATAATGATTAATGATGTTGTTGTCTGTTTTGGTTCTAAAATATAAAGATGCGCGTTACTGGAGCACATTTAGCGGCCGCTTGCAAGTTGGTGTTTAAAATATCAAGGAACGACAAGAATGATCATTTCTTCAGAAACAGTGATCTTCTCGGTAAGTTGTTTTTTTCATTTATTACTTTTATTATTTTGGCAATTGTTACGTAATCGTTAAAAACTTTTTTTTTCAACAGACTTAGTAGTAGAAGGCTGCGGTCGAATAGATCCAGTTACTGAAAGCGAGTGCTGCGTGTACGCGGCGGGTGCTTTGCGTTTTTTGGCTCTGGAGCCGCGACTGTGTGCGTTAGCGCATCGCGCAGGCGCGCTACACTTAACAGCTTTACACCTTAAGATCCTAAATAATGCGGTAAGTATTATGGATACTGATATAGTGTATTAATTATTAAGTGCATTAATAGAAGTATTTTTTGTTGATGAACAGTGTATATGTAGGTATACAAATTTTTCACTGTTGTTTTTAAAATCGTAGAAAGCGGAGAGACCGCGCCAAGTATCTGATCAGGCAACTCACGCGCTCTATCAAGTGACGGGCGCGCTGCGAAACCTGGCGGGGAGCGGGGAGGGCGCGGATAGCGGGGCGGGCGGGGAGCGCGGGGAGTGGGGACGCGGGTTCGCCACGTGCGGCGCGCTCGGCGAGCTGCTCGCCGCGCTCACGCTGCACACCGACAGAGACGTTCTCACCAACGTTGCGAGGTGTCTTAGGTAAGTAGCTTACGACTCCCTCGAACTACTTTGGTCGTACTTAACAACTAGTATGAAAGGCGGTAGCTTTATGAGTATCGGGTCGTAACTGGCTGTAGTTACCTATAGGTATAGTAAAACGACTACTGTTATAACAATTAAGAAATGATAAAAAAATAAAATAATAAAGATCAGTTTTGATTTCGCATATTATAGATGCCTTTTTTTATTAGGTCCTTACATATAAATTAATGACATAACAAAATGTCTTTGTGTCAAAGACTCTAATGGCACTATGGTTTGCGATGCAATTAAGGTGAAGGAGAGGTGGCGCGGCTACTTTAACGTGTTGCTTAACACACAACACGCTAATGTGTCTCCTCCAGAACTGCCTCCTAATCTCGGATTTGTTGCACCGGTAACACCTGACGAGGTACCCAAATGTCTTCGTACAATGAAGAACCGAAAAGCCGCAGGCCCTGACGACTTGCCGATTGAAGCGTGGAAAGCGATGGGTTCTCATGGTGTGAACCTGCTTACTGACCTTTTTAACCAATTACTTACTAGCCGGAAGATGCCCGACTCTTGGAGATTGAGTATCATTACTCCAGTATATAAAGGCAAAGGTAGTGTACAGGACTGCGAAAGCTACCGCGGTATTAAGGTTATGTGCCACACCATGAAACTCTTCGAACGCGTAATCGATTCAATCCTTCGGCAAGAATGTACCATCTCGGAATGTCAATATGGGTTTCGCCCAGGCTGTGGAACCATAGATCTCATCTTCGCTCTAAGAATACTGATCGAGGCCCACAGAGAAAAGAAGAAGCCGCTGTACATGGCGTTTCTAGACCTGCAGAAGGCATTTGACTGCGTCCCACGCCAAATTATCTGGTGGGCTTTGAAGATGAAGAATGTGCCACAAATCTATATTGACATTATCCGAGACATGTACCATCATTCGGAATCAATAGTAAGAACCAAGGTGTCCACCAAGGCTCGGCCCTGAGTCCTTTTCTGTTCAGTGTAGTGCTTGACGTTGTCACAGCGAAAGCCCATGAGCCGTATCCCTGGCTCATGATGTATGCTGATGACATTGCACTGGTAGATGAGGACAAGCAGGTATTGGCGCAAAAGGTGAACCAGTAAAAGGATGTGCTAGCGAGGGGTGGTCTGATGCTAAATGTTGCGAAGACCGAGTATATGGCCTGTGGCAGTACGGACCCCGAACCCATAAAGATAGGCGGAGAATCCGTTATCAAGACGGAAAAGTTTAAATACCTCGGGTCCGTACTGCACGAGTCTGGTACGATCGACCACGACATCAGAGTTCGAATAAACGCAGCTTGGGCTAAATGGAGGGAAGTCACCGGGGTAATCTGTGATCGCAGGATACCGGTGAAATTAAAGGGCCTTGTGTACAAGTGCATCATCCGACCAGTGTTATTGTACGGCAGCGAGACGTGGCCAGCTCTCGCGAGACATGTTCAGCAACTTCATGTCTCGGAAATGAAGATGCTGCGGTGGATGTGTGGCGTTACGCGACTAGATCGTATTCGTAACGAGCACATCCGTGGTAGCCTTGGCGTTTGCGATGTAGCGGATAAGTTGCAGGAAAGCCGTCTCCGTTGGTTTGGCCATATTAGCCGCAGACCGCCAGACTATGTTGGGAACCGATGCCTGGACTTTGTTGTCGAAGGCCCTAGATCCCGCGGCAGGCGGGATTGGCTGTTAGGGCTGGATTTGGCTGGGTCTCCAGGGTTCAGCCATTGTGACGAGCGCTTTCGATTATCGTACAGTATTTTTTTTTATATTTACCGGAAGGGCAAATGACTCTACTTCACCTGATGGTAAGTGGTAGTAGAGTTCAAACGCGACGACGGCCAGTACAGTCGGGAAGAAGGTTCTGCACTAGCCGCCTTCGCCTTGCCGACCCGTAAGATGCTCTCAAACGAGGCGTGAAGAGGCATCCACATTTCATTACAAATAATGATTCGATTTAAAATCCCTTCATTATTGTGTCGGTTGAGCAAAGTAACGCAGCAGTCGACGCGTGTTTGAAAGTTCGTTTCACTCAATTCATGAGGTACCCATCGTTCAAGTTGTTTTACTTTCCCGATTTGCTTCAAGTGGATTAAGTTTTGTCACTTAACCCGAAGCCTCTGAAGTGCTTTGGATACGTTTCCACAATAGCCTTTAATTCTTCATTTTCCACTTTGGTCTCCGGCCGTCCACGGGGTTGGTTCTGAAGGTCGAAATTTCCTGAACAAAAACGTTGAAACCAAAAACGTACCGTGATTTATTTTGCGACACCAGCGCCGTACACATCATTAATCCTTCGAGCTGTTTCTGCAGCACTGGTGCCACGGTAGAACTCGTACTCGTAAATATACCAATATTTAATATTTTTTATTTTATATGTAAGGACCTAATATTTATAACTACTGAGATCGGAAGTTGGTCGATTCTACAATTCGGTTCTCATTAGCTTAAGAGATTTTTTTTTATAGAATAGGAAGGCGGACGAGCATATGGGCCACCTGATGGTAAGTGGTCACCTGGCACTGTAAGAAATGTTAACCATCGCTTACATCACCAATGCGCCACCAACCTTTGGACCTTAGATTTTATGTCCCTTGTGCCTGTATTTACATTGGCTCACTTACCCTTCAAACCGGAACACAACAATACCAAGGACTGCTGTTTTGCGGTAGAATATCTGATGAGTGGGTGGTACCTACCCAGACGAGCTTGCACAAAGCCCTACTACCAGTAAAAATTTTATTCAATTATAGTCGAATGTAAGCACGTACAAATTTATGTATTATGACATAGTATAATTAGACTATGTGCCTTCTAGTATTTTAAGTAAATAAAAACAATTTTGGTGCAGTGTCCTGTCCGCTGACGACACGTGCTGCGCGTGGCTGTGCGCGTCGCCGGCGAGCGCGCGCGCGCTGCTCACGGCGCTGGCCGCGTGCGCGTCGCGGGCGCCGCTCGCCGTGCGCCTCGCCTACACGCTCGGGAACATGGCCGCCGCGGACGAACAGGCGAGGATCAATGTGAGACAATTAAATTACTCCCTTACTATGTAATAACAGACACTTCGAGTTCTTCTTTGAAAGTATTAAGTACTACTAATTATTGTTATCAGATCTACAATGAAGTGGGTGGAGTGGACGTCCTTCTGACGATACTGGAATCGTACACGCAGAGAAACGAAAATGAAACGAGGGAATCGGATTCTGATCCTGATCGACATTTAGTTGGTGAGTGATCTGATGATTCCTTCATATGTAGTTGTACTCTTGCATCTTCGTGTCTTGATCATACAGAGTGAAGAAAGAATTATATTAATTTAGAATGAAGAAAATTTATCATAAATAAATTTATTTAAACTGAAAATACAATAACTAAGTAACAATTTTTATTGAAAATCTGCAATAGTGGCTTGCTACAATGGCTAAACCACTCAATATGAGTGAGGTATGTCATGTCATGTGTGACTCTGATTTTAAATGATACCACGGGGTTGCGATAATATTGAGAAGATAGGAAAAATATTATTGGTTTAGCAGGTTACGTCGTTTCAGATATTACAAACATTATTTAACGTTAAGCTTTCGTCCATGTAAGTAGGTAGGTACATCAAAACTATCTTGTTTTTATTTAATTTTTATTTCAAATAGATAGACAGACTGGACAATGGAATAATTGCATATAGATTGTTACTATAAGACATATTAACTGTTTCTTCCATCTCCAATACGCCATCAACCTTGGGAACTAAGATGTTAAGTCCCTTGTGTCTGTAGCTAAACTGGCTCACTCGCCCTTTAAACTGGAACGCAACATACCAGGCACTGCAGTTTTGCGGTAAATTATGTGATGAGTGGGTACGTACCACCCAGGCGGGTTTTTACAAAGCCTGTATATACCACCAAGGGTTTATAAAGAGTCGTTCGTGAAGGAGAAAAAAATAAACGAAAAAACATAACCATAAGTATTACGTTGGTTTGTTGTTGTTGTTAAGTTGTAAGTTTTTCACTTCTAGTTCAGTTTTCGTTTTGAAGCTCGTAAGGAAATTATGTTTGTAAATTGTGTGATTAAAAAAGAATTATATTGTTAAGGCTCCGATCTTGGTGGTTCCGACGGCTCAAATGAAGATGTTCTAATTAAAGTAAGTATACTTGTAATTCATTACATAAATATCATAAATACAAAAGTCACTCTACCTGTTTGTTATATGACAGAAATGGTCAAAATAATATATAAGATATATATATATATATAATAAAATATAAGGTAGCCCAAGAAACGGGGTAAGAACATAGCATGGAGTCGCATGATAACAGAATATACAGAATACTATATATAATTTAGACCTCCAAAGAAATTAATTTAATATATCCATCGTAGTATTTATAACATCATCGTAGTATTTACAACATTTTGTATATTTATATAAAAATATATATGATAAAATATATCGAGAAAAGTGAATAATTTAATAAGAGATTTGTATATTTTATAATTTTTGAACATATTCGAACTACATACGTAATGCACTCATTTGTTTGATTCTGGTCGATTTGTTTGTGATGTATTTCAATTGTTCTTTAGACAGTCCGAATAATAGCGAACTTGTGTCTCGCTGAGCTCGCTGGAAGAGGTTTGGCAGCCAACCATGCTGAAAGAACAGTGCGGGCCCTTCTGTCATGTCTCGACTTGGCTGAAAAACCGCCGGACAATAAGGTGATCATATAGTGTAACTGGTTTTGTTGTAACTTTTAACCGTCTCGATGGTCTATTGTCTAGTTTGTACAGCTTTGGACCGTGAAGTACTGTTTATAGCCCGGGTCGAGTCAAATCAAATCAAAATCTATAGGATTTTCTTCCAAGAAATTCATGCAGTTCAGAGATGGAAAGTTTCGTTTCCGAGTTTCAGAAATCTTGTTAAGATGTTGGTCCTGTGGCTGTTCTATCTCCGGTCTTGTTGAATTGTAGTGCTATCAAATTATTACACTTGAGAAAATAGAGATTACATCTGTTTATGTGATAATGTTGAAAATTCGCTTTAAGATTGAGTTGCTCAATAGTGAGTTCAGTTGCATAGTAATATAAGATTTTCTAAGACGTACTATTTTTTTTTCTGCAGATAATCGATTTGCCAGAAAAAGAACGAAATACTTGGTTAGAAAGACGCGAAGAACTTGCTATGGCGGTATTAGCTACGCTTAACAACATCACCTTCTATCTCGAACCTTCTGCTGGGAGTCCTCAAAATCATACTCTAGAACTTATGTGTAAAGGTGGGTAGACAGTAAAATGTCGTTGGTCTTTTGTTACCAAGTATATTAACATTCTTATTTTAATTAACAATATAAGAATATTTCAGCAACGTGTCGTTGGATACGTGGTAGTGGAATATCAGCCTGCGAGGCGATACGCGTGCTCGGGAACCTCTCCCGCTCCGCGCACGCCGCACAGCTCATCGTGTTGGAGGGCGCCCTCACTGCTCTCCCGCCGTTCCAACAACACGGTACTGTATCTTCAACATACTTAGGTAGGAATGGTTAAGATAGAAATGGTCCAGTGTATAAACATAAATCGAGGATCTTAACAGAAGATTGTTAGTTCAACTCCAAGCAAGCGCCTTAAAGTTTTAGTGCCTAACTTTGTATTTCGTGCTCGTTTATATACACTTAGTGCTTATAGTATTTTCCTTTGTAAATATTCCATTATTTATAACAACCTGCATGTGTCAGATAAAATTCAGTTTATACGAACACACAGTTGAGTAACGTGATGGAGGACGCTCTTCACTTTCTACTTCAGCGAAGAGTAGACTTTTATTTGGAGGTGGTTTCTAACGACGGCAGCCCAACAGTACAAGCATTTCGTTTAAGCACACATAAATTGGTACCACCCTCATTTCTTCTTTACTCTGTAAGCAAAGAAGATATATAGAAGTATAAATTAACTTGACATGGCTATTATAAACGAGTAATTACCTGATCTCTGGTGGTAGTCTGTAGAGATATCTGGTATTTATTGCTTTATTGAAATTGCAATAATACATTTTTAGATTGACTAAGATTAAAATATTAACAAGAACGATCAATTCCACATAAGCCTCCTAAGTGTAGCGGAAATAAGTAAATGTTCCTTAGAAGCAGTAAATTTCTCTTAAATAAATTTTAATTTGCTGGCGTAAAATAATGAAGTGACCAAGTGTGTGACGGGCAGAGGATTCGAGCGTGCGTTGCGCGGCGGCGGGCGTGCTGGTGAACGTGTGCGGCGCGGGCGGCGCGGGGGGCGCGGGCGCGGCCGCGCGCGCGCTGAGCTCGGCGGCGCACGCGCGCGACGCGCCGGCCGCCGCGCTGCTCGCGCGCGCGCTGTGGAACGCGCACGCGCACCGCCCGCTCGAGCCGGGACACGCGCATCAGGTAGCCGCCGCTCTCGCCTTGTTTATTGGTAAGTGAGACGAAGACAACGAAGATTTATGTAGGTCATTCATAAAATATCTATATATTTCATAGCCCTATGGCTGTAGGTATATTTGCTTTGAAAGAAAAACTTGTATCTTTTTATAACAAAGTTAATAATGATATTTTAAAATAATATTTTTTTAAAATAACTAGGCTACTCCTTACACAAGCGCTTAGTTATGTATATAAAATAAAAAATATATATTAAAAATACATTACGTGTCTCTACATATAAAAAGATAGAAATAGAACTTAACTGAAGCGCTTTATAAACTATTTTCATGCACAATTTGTGTTTATACATCTCGTGGTCGACTTTGAACAAAAGAATCGCCAGGAAGTACTTATAATATGTTATTCATAAATAATTAAGGACTCCTTGGGTACTTACTATAAGTGCTGCTTAGCGGCTTTTTAGTTAAACACTGATTTCTCCCTTTCTTCATCATTTATTTGACATTCAAAGGAGAAGAGATTGTTTATCTAATCGCCCGCTATACAACGCTTATAGTATCTTAATAATTGAATTTTCATTTTCTTATTTTCATCTCACATTACATCACGTTGTATCATCCAGATCTTGGACTAAAACATCGTATTGATTGACTTTTAACGTAGGTTGGTTCGGAGTTAGGTACTCATACTCGCCTTTCCCTGCGGCTTCGTTGTCGCCTATTTTTCGATATGAAATGTAGGGTCTATTGAGTGATAATTCCGCCCCGAAACTGTACTATAAAAAGGCTTAAGAGGCTTAAGAGACCCGAGAGCTGGCTCTTACCTAACTCAGGGGTAATGACGCCAACATCGGCAGTACAATGCCAGAGGAAAATATTTTTGGATGACGTGATTTTTTTTTATTTGTTAATTTTACATTTTGTTTTATCTTCGTAAATTGTATAATCTCTTTATATAAGTGTATAGTATTATTCATTAATTTTATTAAGCCATTGAAATCGGACAAATCGACAACCATACCTTTGGATTTATAGTATATAAGGTACGAATAGTCCGTGTACGCATGAGCGGCTATCAATCGATCGTCTGACTAACCCTTATAACCTAAACCTAAGCTTGTAATTGTTGTTAATCGTAGTTTAAGTTCGAGTTACATGTACATACATACATTTTTTTGGTATCTCAATAATAAATACGTATATTTTTTGTAATTTTCTAAACGTCCATTCGTCTATTAGTAATTCAACAGATGTTACGTCTATTAAAAAAATCTAAACTTGCGTTTATAAGTAATAAAGATTACCTGACATTACTCAGTATCTGTTTGAATGTCGATAATCGTAAAAATCAAAGTATTATTTTTTTATCATTTGATGATAACATGTTCAGCTAATAAAAGTAATAAATATATATAAACCTAAAATATAGTTAAATATATTTTCGACAACGATGTAATTCCAATGTGATAACAATTATACCATTGATATGAACGATTATTTCATACCTTTCTCCACTAGACTCCGTGGCGCAACGGTAGCGCGTCTGACTCCAGATCAGAAGGTTGCGTGTTCAAATCACGTCGGGGTCAAACTTTTTTTTACAAACCAAAATCTTTTTTTTTTATACATAATATTATAAATTAAGAATCCAATTTCTAATATTAAGAATAATGAGTAGATTCAGTTGTATACATTTTATTAGTATATAATCGCTTTCTATTCCAAATGCTACATGCTGCTCCGTGGCGCAACGGTAGCGCGTCTGACTCCAGATCAGAAGGTTGCGTGTTCAAATCACGTCGGGGTCAAACTTTTTTTTACAAACCAAAATCTTTTTTTTTTATACATAATATTATAAATTAAGAATCCAATTTCTAATATTAAGAATAATGAGTAGATTCAGTTGTATACATTTTATTAGTATATAATCGCTTTCTATTCCAAATGCTACATAGTTTTGCCAATCTTTACTTTCGCATAGTTATGCCAATCTTTACGTTTGCAAAAAAATGACTAATCCTGAAGTGAAAATCATGTATCCAATAATATTAACAATAAAATATTTATTTCAATTAGTCCATGTTTAAAAAACAAAATTGTGTACAAAAAAATATCTATCTACGTGGCGCCGTTTTTGACTAAAATATTATTACTCTTTTTGTTTACGAATTTTTCAGAAGATTTAGACCATGTTGAAATGTTAGGCTACTCGTGAAGCAAATTAGTTTATCTACTATAAAAAATGAAAAACGTAACGTTAAGATTTTTAGTTTTAAATAATTACATTAGATACACAATATTATGTATTTGGTGTTTCAGACGATGAATCAGTGTTCACGGCGTGCGAAGCGTCTAAGCTCGGCGACAGACGTGCAAGTGATCCGCAGGTTTCGAAGTATCATCAGGTAGGTCAATAAACCTGTGGATATTGGTAACCTCGTCCCTCTAAGCTTTAACATATAGAGCCACAAATCCTAAAAAGTTACGTATTTAAGACACGTACGAAACGATTTGCTTCCTCGTTTCTGATACGCACCGCCAAGGTCTGGAATACCCTCCCGACCTCCGTTTTCCCCACCACCTACAATATGGGTACCTTCAAGTCCCGAGTGAATAGGCACCTTCTAGGCAAACGCGCTCCATCTTAGACTGTATCTCACTTTCCATCAGGTGTGATAACAGTCAAGCGCTAGCCTATATATTAAAAAAAAAAAAGTCAAATACAGGGTCAGGCTAGTATGTTATTTATAATTTCTTAACAGAAATCCTCGGTAGCAGTCCTAGCCTGAGCTAGCTCCGACAGACTGACTGGTTGGATCGCCGATCCATCCAATTTAAATAGTAGTGGGAGGATATACAGTGGTCTTGTGTACAATAATAAGCTTTATAAATTACTGTTTTGTCTTAAGAGAACGATTCATTTTGACAATTGATAAATAAAAAATAATCGCGTAATTTTATTTTTCGATCGGATGAAGAGAACAGGAAGAATGTATTGACATTGTTGAATCGCAAACTTTTTATTTCTCGTATTTACACAATGTTTGCCGTTGTTACTGCTAAATAATCGACGTCATTATGATATTTCATAAGCATTTCGTGTTACAGGTAAAGTTTGATTTGGATAATAATAAGCATGAAGCGAACGAGCCCTTCGAGCTCGACGTGCCGAAACCTTTGACGGCTAAAGCGTACAGCGTTGAAAAAGACTTGCATTTGGATCAAGATTACGACGATGAAGGCGAACGGTATTATTTTTATACCTTTAATAGTATATGTAGGCTTTAATTTTCGATCTCACGGATTTTGGTTTCAATTTAAAAAGTTGTTTTCTCAGTAAATGCCACCCTTATTGTCTTAACAAAATTCCATTAAATTTTTTTCAGCCATATGTATTTTTAGAGAAACGTTGTTTAGCCGTTGTTTAGTTAAACGCTGATTTGTATCTTTCTGTTACGATTAATTCGACATTAGAAAGTAGAATGCAGTGCGTTGTTTATCTAATCATCTCCTAAATAACATTTATTGGTACAACTATCACTGTACATACATCAAAATGGCTAAATACGTGCTTTAATTTTGTATGAAAATTGTCCATAATGTAAGGATTTTTTGGCAAGTCAAAAAAACAACTAAACCAATTAAAATTGTACGTAGAATGATTAGAGGTGAAATATGATATATTGATATATCTGAATTTATACATTGGATAGAACAAATGGTTCTTAACGGGGTTGCTAGTTCAAATATCAAATGTTCTCGTGCTCTGCGGTGAAGGGAACCATCATGATGAAACTATCGGATAAAATTGATTAAGGTGTTGGAACAAGATCTATGTCTTCTTTTAATGAGGGCTGCAGGCCTTCTTCTACCAGTTTCCGATATGAGCACATTCAATCATACAAACTTTTTTTTATTAATGATATCATAAATTAAGGTGTATATGTTTTGGCAGACATTCAGGAGAAGATTTAGGTTTCGAAGAAGGGGAGATAGAAGAATGTGATTGTGGCCCATGTCGCAGATTGGCCGCGTGGGAAGAGCTAGTAGGGGTCGCTATACCACTATTGGAGAAACTACGCCCACCCAGAGCCGACGCGTCCGTCGGCACTGATTAGGACTTGTAATAAAGTTATAATATTTCATTTGTTGTTTTATTAAAATAAAGAAATATTTTCTTATTTAAAGTATTAATTGATTGGAAAATATAGTTCTACGTTAAAGTAAAGTAGTAGTTACTGTCCGACCGAGGGTCGAGTTTTGGCCGAGGTCAAACGTATAATTACTGAACTTACTCGATATATTTTTTTGCTAATAAAATCTTTAATTTGTCCTTAGTAATCTAGTAAAAATGTATGTTTAGTTTACTATATGACTGCGCAAAGACTAACGCAAAAAAACAAAGGTACTAAATAGGTACTGAATCCTGGTAATATTATAACTTATAATATTATCATTAGATCACGTTAAGTAAGTCGCTACAGAATATTTGTACTTAGCCTTCTCAAGAACTTCTTAATTTTAGCTCCTTAATTAAATAATCCGATTCACGTAGGAAATTGTATTGTTTTATATTACTACTGATGCAACTCAGTGTTATCCCCGTACATCACTTCTTCCAGTGCGTTCTCGCGCAATCGTTATAGCTCGTTCAAATTCGGCTCTTACTAGCAACCTTCGACTGCGGCCAAAAATTCCGCCCTCATTTCGTCCGAAGCCAAAGGTTTGGCTGAAGGTGACCGAAGCCGAAGCGGAAGGTGCGGTCGGTCACTAGATATTATAATATATAAACAACTACAACATTATTATTAACTAAATAATTAATATAATTGAAACATAAACAAAATTTAAATGTAATTTTAATAAAGAATTAGACATTAAATTCAAGTTCAAAATTGTTTATTTGCGTTCTTACCTCTGATTTGAATCGATATCGCTTTTCGAGCAGATTGTCAGTAAGTTGACCACTTAGCCTGAATTAAGAATTAATTGAAAGAGTCCGCGCAATGTCATAAAAAGGGTAAACTACCCATCAAGAGGTTAATATAATAAAAAATTATAAGAATCCGTCGGAAAGATAAGGGCTAAACGTTTTAGCATTTCGACGGAATTTTATTAATTGAATAATGAGAAAAGAGCACCACAATCTCCAGAGACGGGGTGTTAGTGAGACTGAGACGTCACCAAGGAACAAAGATCAGGAAACGTGAAGTAGCGTTGTTCGTTTTACGCGAATATTGCTTGAAGATAATGATTTCGCTCGAACTTTCATAGGACTCCGTGGCGCAACGGTAGCGCGTCTGACTCCAGATCAGAAGGTTGCGTGTTCAAATCACGTCGGGGTCAAATTTCCTTTTATAGCTTGCAGCGTTTTTTATTTCTTACATATTAATATATTGTTTTCCGCGAATCGCGGGTCAGGTCAAAATAAAAGTCATTTTACAGATAAAACGCAATCATAAAAATACACGAGGAATATAATCCAAAGGTGTCTTTTTTACAAAACAAAATGCTCTCACAAGAGTGAAGTTGTGATAGTCGCGATAGATGCTCACACATTCATTTTTTTATTATTTTAGACCAGGTTCAATTTTAGGGTCTTGTTGCTGAGTAGGCAGTGGAGTCGGAGCAGGAGGAGAGCGTCTCCATTGACCCACTGCGCCGTTGAAGACCGTGGCGAAAGAATCGACGCTATGCCAATCTTCTCCCCTCGACGTGAACGTCGTGGGGGCTAGGGAATTCTCTGTACATCAAGATCCTCGGAAGGGAGGAGAGAGAGATTTTTTTATCCCTCTGATAATAGAGCCTTAAGCTGGCAAATAGAGCAACAAACCCCTAAAACTATTATTGATTATATAGCTTCCTAGAAATTTCATTCTTAGTTCAGGTGTTAGTCTTGAAAACAAAATGGAAGTTCAATTCCCAAATCCTTCGTCAAAATATCACGAATTGAGCTATTTTAATTCATTCTACTTTCGAAATAATTATCATAATTACTTGAAATTAAAATAATAGTAACATATTACGTAAGATAAACTTCATTTTAACTCGCTCTGGGCCTTGAGATCTGAGTGACCGCAGCAAAGCCTCAATTACTTTCGTGTTATTCGTAAGTTTACACGGTCGTGACGTTACACAATGTACAGGACAAATATTAAATAAGTAACTTGAATTTATTTTAAACAAGGAACTGTAAGTACCTTTTTTTTTTGTACGTTTATTTTTATATGCGTCGTTAAATGTGTGTTGCCTTTGAAGGAATTTAAAAAGTATATTTCTTTGTAATTGTATGTTATTATTTAAAACTGTGTATTTTTGACCTTGTTTCGATTTCAAGTGATTTAATTCATAATAATTATGAGTTCCTATTTGTAGCTGTTTGTTAAACTAGCTCTATACGACCGCTTCGCTTGGTGTTAATAAAATTTTAGTAATTAATTTTAATATAATAACGATACTTGCTTATATAGATATTGTAGAGGTGATCTGCGTTTTTGACATACTGTTTTCGTTACCACGACTATGCAGACCATCGCAGGAGTTTTAATCGGTAAATAATTCCTCATAACCCGAAAAAGGTATCCCTTTTCAATATTACAACATTTTCAATATTAATATCAACTCTAGTTTACTTATCTGTTAGATGTCTCTTCGTAATAATTTGAATATAACCAAATATAGTATGTTTTAACTGTTGACACACACACAATTACAAAATTGGGTTTTTTTTACTCTATTTATATATAACTTATTTAATATGTAACCTAGTATCCTCGTGACTGATTTGGGTCACGACGGCCAACCTCAATCGTAAGAGTTCGGGCACAGGACCGATGGCTTTGAGTGCTTTCTGAGGTACTGGAATGTAAACACAGGCGAACTTCGGGCTCGTACAAATCATTTCATGGCAGAAAAACCCAATATTTATTCATAGGACTACAGCCTTATAAGGTAGCCACTAGAGGACAGGTATGACTGTGAAATGTTAGGCAATACGTAATTACCTGTATATATGATAGTGACTAAAACTTGATTAAAATAATAATTATAGTGAATAGTAAACATGGCGAAGTTTTAAATGTACCTGATCTATGATCCAGTAATGATCCAATATAATCGATTTTCATACAAAACTTAATTCAAAAGTCAAGTTTATCAAGTGTGATTGTGTAACAAGCAATAAAAAAAAACCTTTTGCATTTATAATATAACACTGGTACGATTTAAGTTACACGTTTGACCTTGAAATGTTTCCTGTCATGTGTGGTTTGGATGTCTTGTTTAATATTTCTGCTTATACTCGTCATGATTATTATCACTCCGTCAGTCCAGTACTGGGCTTCTCCTATGGTACGCCAATGAGCTCGTCCAACCCCATCCCGCTGTACAATACTCGAACTATAAAATTTTATAACTATTATTAAATAAAAGCAAATATAATATAACATACAAGAAAAGGTAATTCACGTCTCGTTTAAATTCAATGCGAATCAAACCTCGAAGTTGATCCACATGTATAGTATTATGTACTAACCTTTACCGACACATGCTGAATCTTGGGGTATAAGATACCTATGTATAAATGGTTTTAATAGTTTTTTCAGTAGGGCGTTACAAAAGAAACGTCTCCGGATTTAATATAGATAGATATAACATGCATTAATATTTTAAAATTATTTCGTTTGTGAAGAAAGGTGAAGATGTTAAGGTTATTTTATTTGGTTTAATCTGTGGTTTCGATTCATTTCGTACTTGGCAGTCGGCGGTGAACGAAAACATCTTGAGGAAACATTTTTAAACGTTCTTTCAGAGGTGACACATGTACGTACGATTATTCTTTATTCATATTTAAGCAATTATGTCAAATTTTCGTAATACAAACAGAGGAAACGGATGGTCAATAAATAGGGATGTCCATTGATAATTTGTAAACAAGCGACAAGTGGTAGAGTGGCAGGTCGTGGCGCAACACTTAACTTACGTGTGTCGATATTCCGGGACCTTCGTACAAAGTTACGCCTTTGTATACAGGCTGTTATAAATTGTATTATAAGTTAACGACCAAACGATCGACGGCAACTACCTTTATTACAATCAGTACAATATTGTAATATAAAACAGTTATGAATATTCATATTGCTTATTAAGATCAATGCGTTTTTTAAATTTAAAATATGGAGGCGGACGGGCAAGTCGGTCACCTGATGTGTAGTGAAGTAAGAAGTAATTAATATCCCTTACGTTCTTACATCGTTAAAACCACCTAGAAAACTAAGAAACTATGTCCCTTGTGACTGTAATTACACTGGTACACTCACTCTTCCAACCAGAGCAGAGTCGTACTAAGAAATACATACATACACTTTTTATATACAAATAATGATTAGTCTATTGTGAGTAGAAAATTATGATAAATTTGCGAGGACTTTTAGAACATGCTGTATACTAGACAGGAACCAAGTTTTATTATAAGAGAGTCCTTGCGATTTATATTGAAGCAATATTCGAGTAGATTTCGTTACGTTAACATATTTTATATATTTTTTAATAATAATATACGTATACTAATGGAAAATATATAAATATAACAATAATGCCATACGATTAGTAATTATGACGTCATAATATTAATTTACCAAATAAACAACAATCGCTTAAATTAAATTTTTTATAAATATAAATATTTTATAAAATATATGTGTTTTAAGGTAAGGTAAAAAGTATTTTTTTTAGTTATGATGTTTTTAGATTAGATTAGAACTTTTTTGAGTTATATTATCGGTGTTACAAATTATATTTGGACTTAAACTTCGATTATATTACGTTTATTAATTACCCGTCGTCATCAAGCTGATGCAAAAAAAGTTAAAACAGACCGATCGCTGCTAAAAGCCTAATTAATTTAATGACTTAAAATATTAGTTATTTGAATTCAAAATCTATATTATATTACATAGTACGTACATACGCTCTTCTCAACCACTTATTTGGGAGTAGCACCGTGTGTTTTTCCACTTATCTTTATCTCCATTAATATAGCCATCATGCCAACTCTCTCACACGCGCGATATATCTTCTATTTAGATTATCTCCTTCTCTCATACGTAGCCAAGTATTAGTGTACTTGTGAAGGGAGATAGCCCAATAGAATCACGTAAATCTTAACCAAAATGAGCGGGTTCAGACCACTATGTTTTCTTATGCTTTGTATAATTGATTTCTCGTTCGTCGGTGAAGGAAAACATTGTGATGAAACCTGCATGTGTTGGATATGTAATCACCAACTCTCGTTCGATCAGAGTACTCCACCAGACCCTTTGAAGGCCCTTCGCGAAACGCGTGAAACAGAAGTGATGTAAGAAAGATTTAGTCAGTAAATTTAGGATAAATATAGCATAAACACTTTTAAATAAAAATTAGTGCTAGTGAATTTTGTTTATTTTAATAACTTAAGTGTACTAGACAAACATTTGGAAGGGGAGGAGGCCGTAGTGGTAATAGAAACACCAGTAAATGTATTCCTATTTTATTCCCGTAATTATTATTCATGTGATAAATAAGATATATCCAAAGAAACGCAATTACCCAGCATATGTTATATTGCCTAATGGTTATTGAAGTTATATATCAAATTAAATTAGGAATATTTTGTCTGTATTACGTCATTATAGAGGCAGTTATTATTAGTTAATTAATAAATTATTCCTATTAACAAGTGTAATGATTTAATGATTATTAAAATAACGGAAACCATTAGAATATTAGTCGTTAACTACGTTATATATTGTATTCCATTTCGTTGATTTCAGCATTCAGTGTTTTAATTGTGTCAACCATGGATCGCAAGAGTAGCGTGTGTGTGTTCCTGACTTTATCTCTGCTGGCGAATGCATTTTGCCTACCATCTAGTTTAATACGGTTGAAAAGGCAGTCTTCCAGTTCAGAGGTAAGTTGCTCTTAATGTAATTGTTATCATTATTTTTTTACTGGCCAAATTTGAACCCGCGGCCTTTAGGCTAGTAAGCTTAGCCTAAATAAAACAAAAGCTATATCGTGTATACGTTCACGGTATAAGCTGGTAAGGGGCCAACACGAGCTGCGCTTAACGGAATTCTTTACAATTACAAATTAAATTCATCAGTAACATAACCAAATTTAATGAACGATCATAACATACAGTTTGTCAAAACACTATACTTCGATTTCTAAGGATTCCAAAATATAATTTATTTACATATTATTGAATTATGACCTTCGTTTTGGCTTTGTAATAAAAAAATGGCACAAATCTTCGTTCCTGCACTTTATTTTGTGAGGAGGCCTTGTGCAAGTCTGTTTGAGTGCACTCATAAAAAAATCTACTGGTAACACATTTGCGCTTGATGTTGCATTAAGGACTTAAATACAATGAATTCCAAAATGAATGTGAAATGGTGGCAAGAATGCTAGGAGACTTTACTCGGTAGTAGGGCTTTGTCCATGCCCGTCTGGGTAGGTACCAGCCACTCATCATATCGCTAAGCAGCTATACTTAGTATTGTTGCGTTCCGGTTTGAAGGGTGAGTGAGTCAGTATAATAGGTACAAGAGACATAACATCTTAGTTCCTAAGGTTTGTGGCGCTTTGTCGATGTAAGGATTGGTTAATATATTTTACGATGCCAATGTCTGTGGGCGGTTTTGACCATTTAGCATAAGGTGGCCCGATCGCCTACCTAAACATTAAAAAAAAAGAATCGCAATTCCTATCACCTGGGCGAAAGATATAATAGCTAAACATAATGTAAATAAGCCGATAGCTAAACATAATGTAACATTAAAAAAGCCGAGATGGCCCAGTGGTAAGAACGCTTGAATCTTAACCGATGATCGTGGGTTCAAACCCGGGCAAGCACCACTGACGTTTTTCATGTGCTTAATTTGTGATTATAATTCTTTTCGTGCTTTTCGGTGAAGAAAAACATCGTTAGGAAACCTGCATGTGTCTAATTTCACTGAAATTCTGCCACATGTGTATTCCACCAATCCGCATTGGAGCAGCGTGGTGGAATAAGCTCCAAAGCCTTCTCCTCAAAAAGGGAGAAGAGGCCTTAGCCCAGCAGTGGGAAATTTACAGGCTGTTACCGAATGTAAATAAATTATAATTTAATTTTATATGTGGTTCTAACGATTACATATTTCAAAGTGCAACTTAAAAATATATAAAAAATAGATCAATTATATAGTATGAAGGTGTTTCGCTAAGATTGGAATAATTAACTAACCCGTTTAGTGAATACTATTTCCGTAAGCAAATGTCATGAGTGATAACTAGGTATCGGCTTGTAGACCTTATCAGGTATAGTTGGATATATTAGTACAACGTATGTGTCGGATTGCTATTTGCTGTCCCATCGAATTATGACAGTGGGTGACACGCTTGTGCCCTATAATATGTCCTGTGTGGTTGGATAATCTCTTCAGATTGGCCGCCGTGGCCGACATTAGTTAGGAGGTTATTAATATGCCATAAATGGAGACGGGACGACCCATTAGTTTATTATAAACGAAGATTGTGTGTTTAAATCCGGAAAAGCATTACCGAACTTCCACGTGCTTAATTAGTGTTTACAATTTTTTGTAAGGTTTTTAAAGGTGAAGAAAACATCGCGAGGAAATGCATGTGCCAGATGTTCTACAAAAGGAGAGGAGACCATAGCCCAGTATTATGATTTATAAGTGCCTACTGCACTTTGCTTTATATGAACAAAAAATATTGTAAAAACACCATTACTTGACCAAGATATAATATGAGGAATATCACTTTATATGTTCTAGTCTTCATCATCATATCTGAAAACAATGCGTCATATATATCTCACTGATAGTAATTTCATTGTGTCAAGGCGTTTCCAAGGTCGTTTTGTGGCATTTCTCTCATGAGACAACAACACATTTGTCTCTTGCTATTTTAAATATAAACCTTTATCGGCTTCTGTTATATTGTATTTAGTTTAAATAGTGAGGGTCTAAGTGACCCGTAATCCAGTATCTAGGTCGGTACATTGACTGATTAGAATGTGGTATTTACCTGTAACTTTGTCTAAGAGCGAATATGACTCATCATAAATATTATTTATACGGCTGCATTCTTAAAATAAATTACAAATAATCCCTTATATTTCATAGTAATATTTATTTGACACAAATAAAATATGTCGAATTTCAACGAGTAATCCTGTAGAGATTCACATTTCATTATTTATAAAGCGAGACCTGTTACGACATTCATCTAGTAGGTTTTTTTTTATTATCAAAATAAATGTAAGATCAACGAACAACACCCAGACACTCCTGTTTTTCACAATAACAATTAATTAGATTGTTATTTATATAAATGAGAAAAATAAACGGACCAAGGTCGTTCCTCGTAAGGCTCCCCAAGCCTTGAAGCCTATGACGACCTCTTTTCATAATGAACTAATCGAAAATCTCAAATCGCATCTCAAGATTCGAATTTTCAGTTAAATAGTTCCGTCAAAGCCTTAGCCATCTCGACTACTTATTTTATTACATTATTCTTATGCTTGTTCTTTCGACGTATCTATAGTATACATTTTAATAATAATTGAATGGATTTCGAATTTTTTATTGTATATTTTAGACTAGTTTATTGAGTAAAGTAAGGAATAAAATGTAGATTATATTGAATAAGAATATTAAATATATATAATTTATATATATAATTATATATGGTAGCAATGTACATATATATATATATATATATGAATTTTCATTCCACGTTTTATTGATTTTATATAGTGTGTTTATTCAGGTAAAATTTAAAATATTGTTTATATATTAGAGGCGAAGAAATGATATTTCGCATTTGATTGATAACAAACATATTTGATAATGAATATTTCTTTTACAGAACGAAATATCAGACAATGAAACGAAATCACCAAACGTGCCTGATTCAAGTGTGAGCACTGCTAACTTTGATTTACCACCATCGGTGCCCTATAATGATGATGATGACGATGATTTCGACACACCCACATCGTATCCTTCAGACGGCGGTGGTAGTAACATTTTTAGTTTAATCAAATTAGCAACCACCTTCCTTTCCGGATCAAGTTCTTCGAGCGTAAGTATCAAAATTCACCCTTAACTATAAATACATTCAACACCTTATTGTAATGTCTTTATTGCACTTCGAAAACGAAATATAAAATATATTTACATAAAGGATTTAAAAAAGATCCATTGAGTGCAACATTTATATTATAGTGTTAACAGGCACTTGTGTTGATGTTTTTTTGCAATGTGTGTGTGTTCTGGTTTATGGTTTTTATTAAATATTTAATATATATTGGGTATTTTTGAAAACAATTCTAATGCACACGCACAGGTCTGTTTGAATCAAAATTGAATTACATTACAAATATACCCGTGATATTATATTTATTATATACACTTAAACTAATAACAAGTCTTATTGTATGCTGTTTTTATTTGCACCTAAGGTATATAATAAAAACAATTTTGTTTTCTGTATTAATATCAAATGCACGCTCGATATTCAATATATTTAAACACGGTTTTTCTCTAATTAATTTTTGAAGTGTTACTCTAACGTGTGAAACCTATCTGCACATCTCAGGACGTGGTCACGTTATTTCACTGCTTATTCATCAAAAGGTAAGTCACTTTTCTATCTAAGATCTTTGTTTATTTGATGAGTTAAAATGAAAATAAGATTATCACTAAATCTTTCAGAAAATATTGGTGAAACTTCTCAAGGAAATCGTGAAGCGTAATAAACCAACAATCATTATTCGAAGACAAGGTGAAGCAGATAATGAGATCGACATTGATTACTTAGATGATTTGAAACCCCCTACTCTCCAAAAGCAGGAATATGATAACAATGATAGTAAAGATTCTAATAGTAATTCTGAAGAAGTAATTGAAACTGACGTCGATGATGTAGACAACCTGAGTTTGGAGGATGACAGGAATAATTCAGAACAAGATTTGGACTCTAATTTAGATGAAAGTGATAATGATGATGATGATGATGACTATGACGAACCACCAGGAGGCGGAGATGGTGAGGGTGGTGGGATTTTAGGTCTACTGGCTGGACTTAGTGGAGGTGTAAGCATGAATTTATCTTTTAACTAGCTAGAACGTAAGTAACTTATACTACTTTTGTGATGTTTATTGTCTACATATTTATTTATTTACAGGAGGATGGTCAGTCAGATCTAGGATCTCTTCTTGCAACAATCAGTGGAATTGTAGCTAATTTAAGTGTAGGTTTTGTTAATTAATTTAAATAATATTAATTTAATCCTGATTTATATGTAAATTATTAATTATATTTTATATTTAACGTTTTATTTATAGGGCGATGGTATCGACCTAAATGCTCTCATTGCATCTGGTATTGGACTATTCGTTGGATTATTGGTATGTGTTTGGAATATAATTCTTAGATATAAAGGCTGTTATTTAGGCTCTATATGTATATCTATATATTTCAGTCAGAAGGCGAGGAGAATCCAGGAGCTATAATAGCGAGCTATCTCCTAACATCACTAGATACTATCACCGGAGGCGGAGCTGTATGAATTTAGTTGCTTGAAAAAATTAATCTAAATTGAGTACAAATTTTAACTAAGTGTCTTTCCACAGAAAAATAATGGAGAATTCTTCGGAAAATTCCTATCTAAATTGATTAAGGGTACTAGCGCTGTAAGTAGCATCAGTTTTATTTCTTAATCGTTTACTAATTAAATTGCTTTAATTAGAAAGTCATTGTTTATTACGACTTTGATAACTCGGCTAATGTGTGCTTTTCCTACATCAATATTTTATTAAAATAATACTTAAATGTTAGCTATTATTATAAATATTTGTATGGATACAAAATAAATTTCAATATCAGAGCTTTTATTATCAATTTTTGAATCGATTCTAAATATATAATAACAAAGTTTATTACAGGCAGGAGATCCAGATGCCAGCTCCGAAGAAGACAATGGAAATAAAATGATTATGGCAGACTCTGCTGGATTTTTCTTAAGCTTCATAACGTCTCTTCTAGGAGATATGTCTAAGAGCAGCTCTAGCTCTCATCCATGGAGAAGATATTTTAAAGAAACCTGATAATTGAGACTGTTTTACTTTAGCGAATAAGTTAAAATATATACATATATATTTTTGTTTTATTTTTGCGTCTTTCAGTTTACCTCGACAGCAGTAAGAAATTCATTTCAAAATACTTTTTAATTCGATCATTACTATCGTATTATGATTTTCGAGTTTGTTCTAATATAATCGCCCTACGGCTATGATATTCTGTAAGAATTCACTTTGTTTCTCACTCGTGAAATGTTGGTAACCGACTTACGGTGACACGCTATTTTGATGCGTATGTACACTTTAACGCCCTTACTTACTATAAAAGTTGTATAGCAGGTGAATAGTTAAACCATGCCGTGTCTTCTTCTTTCGAATATCAAACCAATGATGATAGAAAGGAATATAACACAGCTTATCTAAACAGCTGCTCAGTTCATAAGTAAGGCCGTAAAATTTTTAATAATTAATAAAGTCAATGTCGCATATAACTTTTTGTTATTTCACGACTATATATAAACCGCATTGAATTCCTAATTTGTTAACGTAATAATTCTACTGATTCTGTCTTAATTTCCAGTCACTTATCAATCTCCTTCAGGTATTTCTGCTTTAAAAAAAATAAAAACACGATTAAAAGAAATTCATATTTACTATTTTCATTGTTTCGTTTTCAGAGTAGTCCAGATTCCACCGACGAACATGCACCATCACCATTTTGGACACTGAAACTAACTATCGTACAAGCTCTACTACAATTTATAACATCAATACTTGGAGTGGCATCGTCATCAGTGTTTTCCTCTTCTTCAGCTTAAATTCATTCTTGTGCCATATAATAAAATATATTATAAAATTATAATCTTCTTTCTAATATTGACTCGATCGTCAATTCCGTTATCTATATATAAAACAGAAAAACAAAAGATTTATCGTTATATACAACACTTCATATACCTATATTATGTACTAGTATAAATTTAGAAAGCATCACATCCGTCCGTAATCTTTTCAGCATTCCTTTTAGTTCGGAATGCGGAACTGTACATATTATACTGGTGGTAGAGCTTTGTGCAAGCTCGTCTGGGTAGGTACCACCCACTCATCAGACATTCTGCCGCAAAACAGCAGTACTTGGTACTGTTGTGTTCCGGTTCGAAGGGTGAGTGAGCCAGTGTAATTACAGGCACAAGGGACATAAGATCGTAGTTCCCAAGGCTGGTGGCGCATTGGCGATTTAAGCGATAGGCAACATTTCTTACAATGCCAATGTCTAAGGGCGTTGGTGACCACTTACCATCAGGTGGCTCATATGCTCGTCCACCTTCCTTTTCTATAAAAAAAAAATTATTAATGCCGTAATAAATAATAAATTTTATTATAAATAACAGTTATTAAATAAATACTTAATACCTAATTAATGCCACAATGGTTAGTGGATACGTGCGGATCTTAAACAAGGATAGCTGGTTTAAATCTGCCCAAACATTTTTGAGTTTTCAAGTGTTAATATTTAAATTTACATTTACATGACACCCCGTTAGGGTATTTGCTGCGAGAAAAATTAAAATAATAATACAAAACAACGGTTTAAATAGTTTCGAAATTATTCTTGCTCTCGCTCGTCGGTAGGTGAAAACATCGTAAGAAAACACGAGTTTGATAAAATTCTGGTTAATGCGTCTTTGCCAAGCCCTATTGCAACAGCACGGTAGAATATTCTATAAACTAAAGGCTAACCGAGTGTCCCCACCCAGCCAAACATAATATCATTACTCAAACAGCTTCCGAATATTGAGCCTCAAATGTCAGTGCCCAGGGGCCTGGATCACTTAGTCCGGGTAGTAATAAAAGCTATACAATACTTACATTTACATTGGGGGGTGTGGAGAGAATATAAAGTATAGCATCAGCCACTGCCTCCGGTTCTAGAATCGGCATGTTGTTTTTGAAATCGGTGACCATTTCTGTTTTTACTAGTCCAGGTGACACACTCTGAAAAATAAAATTGTAGAATCTACATTCCGAACCGGTGGTAGCTAGAAACTGACAACTTGATTTGTATCTTGCATAATGCCAGTTGGTTTATAGAGCGTACGTAAATAAAGTATACTTTGATTGTGAATTTGATGGAATATTTTGTATTCCATACGCAAAATCTATAGTAATATTATACGCGAGCCATTATTAGCTTGTTAGAAGTAACAATAACTTTATTTAGAACGACGACAGGTAGGATTCAACAAAATTACAAAAAGGCATTAACAATGCTAAGAAAATAAACAAATATCTACAAAAAAAAAGAAGAAAAGAAATGAAATAAATATTATTTTAAAAATAAATAACGATTATATATATTTAAAAAAAAGAATTATTGTAATGAAAGTACATAAATCACTAAACATGGTTGTGAATTCCGGCGGGAAGTGACTTCCAGTCTCCGAAGTTTATCAAAGAACCAGACAGCCACGTGCGCGAACAACGGGAACACTTCACGTGTCTTTTTAACCCTGATGTTTCATTATGTAATTATTTTATCGGTTTGTATTAACTTGCATACACAATATACATGGATTGACTGTATAATTGGTCTAAAAAAATCCAACAATATTTGAACAATTGTTTTTCAAAATGTACGACTTACAGTTTAACTAAAACAAGACTACTTAGAAATATCGGAAGAAGAAGATATAAAGAAAATATATGTAATTTTTTAGAGTATTGGCATAAAATATATTTTTATTTAGAAATATTTATTTCATAATAACAGAAAATAGCATTAGGTAATACCTCAGGAAAATATTGAAATTTTCAAACAGAAAGTTATTATAAGGTATAACTATTATTGATAATATTGAAGTAGGTACAAAGAGTTTATCTTGATGGATATAAGATACTTCCCGATTAAACATACGCACTTAAACACAAAAAGTTTCTTCAAAATCAGTACAGTCATTTATGCCTGACATTTAAACAAACAAACCGACAATAAGAGCTTTATAATAGTTATGAAGCTTTACCGCGACTTTGATTTGACTGTTGAACTCAGCCAGCTCCATATTAAGCGCTGTCGTGAAGGCGGTGACAGCGTGCTTGGTGCTCGTGTACACGTTCAAACCCGATTGGTACGGCACGTAATGTCCCGCTATACTGGAATGAATTATAATAAAATACAGTTACATATACTATGAATACACAATTAAACGAAACTATGCTGTACGTCATACAGTAAACATAAATAAGAGACCCACAGCTCGGCTAAGACTGCTTTGAGGTTAAAGTCTAAAGCTTATTTCATCACGCTCGATACAGTAAATTTATAATAATAAATAGAATAACTTAGTATTTTAATGAAAAGAGCCGAGATGGCCCAGTGGTAAGAACGTATGAATCTTAACCAATAATCGTGGGTTTAAACCCGGGCAAGAGCCGCTGACTTTTCATGTGCTTAATTTGTGATTATAATTCATCTCGTGCTTTACGGTGAAGGAAACATCGTGAGGAAACCTGCATGTGTCACTGAAATTCTGCCACATGTGTATTCCACCAACCCGCATTGTAGCAGCTTGGTGGAATAAGCTCCACACCTTCTCCTCAAAAAGGGAGAGGAGTTCTTTAGCCCAGCAGTGGGACATTCACAGGCTGTTACGGTTACGGTTAGTATTTTAATGACGGATATTTTTTCAAAAATATTTTCTTGGCTCACTCTACCTATCTGACTTGCTGCTATTACAATAATAAGTTATAACAAAGTTTTTGTGTTACCTATTAACATTTATAATATGTCCGTAGAAATTTCTCTTCCTCATGGAGGAAACACCCTTCCTTGTGCACATGATCATGCCTTTAAGGTTAACATCGAGGGTGGACAAAATGGCGTCGTCGCTCAGTATGTTTTCGCCAGCATCTGAAAAAAGACAATAATAACTTATAAAAGTAAAGAGTAAAGTAACAGCCAAGTTAACTAACAAAAGATGGGAGAAGGTCTCTTAAGAGGAAGGCTTGGAGCTTATATCAATACGTGTGGTAGAATTATATTACACTTGCAGGTGTTCTCACGATATTTTCCTTTACCCCCGAACACGAGATGAATTATTAAAACAAATTAAGTACATGATAATTCAGTGGTGCTAGCCTGGATTTAAATAACTTCAATTAAGATTTACATGTTGTAGTTACTTCACCATCTCGGCCAGTCTGAGTTTTCGTGTGCACACCTGAAATATTTCATGATAGACGTGCAAACTAATCCCTTGGAAACTCACAGCCTTATAAATGTTGTTTAGCGGGTGATTCGTTAAACAATACTGCGTCTTCTTCTTTCCAATGTCAAATGAATAATGACAGAAAGAGAGAAATATTATTCTAATTAAACACCCGCCAAGCAACGTCTATAATTAAGGTCGTTAGTTTTGTTTGTTATGTTGAGTCGGTTTCAAAGTGCATTACGAACTCGCGATTGGTCATCATTATTTCTCGTTATATATTTTATGTTTCTACGTTTTTCAAATGTGTATATATAAGTTATAAACGTAATAGATTAAAATACCTGTGATGCAGCCAATTCTCAAAAAACCAGCATTGTTAACGAGTACGTGTGGCCCTCCGAACTTCTGCTCCACCCAATGAAAAGCCTCCGCGATTTCCTCAGGCTTCGAAATGTCACAACGTTTGGTAACAATGCTGCCTTTTCCCGTAACTTTTGACGCTAGTTCCTTAAAAAAAGATATTACAGATTTTGTCACAAAGCATAGATTGCTTAGTTGATTTTGATAGTTACATTAAAAAATGGTTGAACGTAACTAAATACTAATAATAACTGGCAAATGGTCGATCAAGTAGATAAGACAAACTCACTTTCGTATTAATAATATCAGTTAGGGTAACAAAAAACCTAGGGAAAAAGACAACATATTTGACCAAAGTAAACCTTCTTTAATATTGTAAAAGTAACAGCCTGTGTATGTATGCCTGTAAATGTCCTACAGAAATTATTAGTCGATGTCGAGAGTAAAGTAATCGTCTTGATGGTGGCAGAATTTCTTGGAATAAGACACGTGCAGGTTGCCTCACGATGGTTCCCTTCACTGGCGAGCACGTGATGATAAACACAAATAAAGCAAATGAAAATTAAATGGTGCTTATCTGGGTTTGAATCCGCGTCAAAATCATCGGTATAGATTCACGTTTTCTAAGCATTGGACCATGTCGGCTCACTTAATATTATAGAATTCAATATTTTCATAAAATATATATATTTAAAAACTCCAATGCTATAATCTGCTGATAACGACATGGTACAGCAACAATTCCCATGCTATGAAAAGTCAAGTATATAGCAAAAATTCTGTTGCTACTTATGAGGAGATTAAATTAGTGTTGCGAGTCACCTTACCATCTCATCACAAGTACGATACCTCTGTCTGTTATGCTATACACGAATACCTATAGTTACAAACACTTACGCACACACACCCATATACACACAGCTTTATTACTGTTTACAAGAGAACCACATCTTTAACGTAACCGACTGGTAACGTCACAAAGTCCATGAATACATACATCAATTAGATGAGTCCTGCGTGCCAGTCCCACAACTGTCATACCGTGGTTGGCGAGGCGTAAGCTAAGCGCCGCACCGATGCCGGAGCTGGCCCCGGTGACAATCGCTATCTTGCCTGGCCAACGTTCCATATCTGTAAAATTGGTTTATATAAGTAGTTACACAAATGTTACCTGATTAGGTACCTAGATATGAGGCCTCAGATCCTGAGTTCCTGGGTTCAAACCCCAGATCGGGCCAGTAAAATATTATGGGATTTTTCTGTCTGAATCTGGAAGTTGGTGTACGTCTCGCACATCAACTCTTTCCGGTCGTATCGGATTACCGTCCCATCGGATCTATTCCCTCGCTGCGAGAGAGTGCACCTCTGTTTGCGCATACACTTGTGCACAATAATCGTGCTAATCCATAAATTAGTTCCCGAATTTCGATCACTTGGCGAACCCTAGTGTAATTATTATTATATAGTCAACGCCTCATATTCACTGTCTGTCACAATCGATCTTTTCATCCTTGAGGTCGTTTTTACATAATATCTCTATTGCATTTAATTTTAGCCAAGTTTCAGTATTATAGCACTTAAAAAACACTTAATTCGAATGGCATCTGATAAACACTTAATTGACATTTTACAAGTTAATTGTTTTTTTAAATTATATATTTAGTTGTATATAATTATATATATAGACATTACTTTAAAGACTTCCCTTTGGTTAGTAATAGTTATCGTTATCTAAAGTGTTTTTATAATAGAGCTGAGATGGAAATTTGTATTGCTGTGTTCCGTACTGTTAGCGATTAACAGGTTCATGGGATATAATAGTTCAGTTCCCGTTCCACGACGCATTCCTGCTGTAAAGGATGGTTAATGTTGCTGACAGCGCCAATATAGATGACACATATGATCATCTCTTGATCTATTTGCTCTGGATTTAAATCAAAGGTTAGGAAAAAAAAAGTTACACCAACATTCCTCACAGTATTTCCTGTGCTGTTAGATAATCTTGATACCCGTCACAGTATTTTTCATTATTTTAATTCCATTTATTTTCTTATATAATTTTTACTGGATGATAATTTATCTGTGTACAATAAAGACATTCACAACGACATGTATAAATAGATATGAGATAAACAAAATCAAAATTCAAGACGTAACAAATATGTTTTAACGAGATGCACTTTATCTGCTCTAAAGATTTAATGCCGCCTATACACATGCGCCAGCGGTTCGTCTTGACGACCTTTCATTGTCTCGACACGTCTGACAGTATTCATATATAACATATTTTCGTGTATGTCTGCACATATTTTCATGTATGTATGTATGTATGTATAAGTGTATATGTATATATATGAGTATGTATAAACTGGAAAAAGCTCCAAACCTTCTCCTCAAAAAGAGGAGAGGAGGCCTTTAGACTAGCAGTGGGAAATTCACAGACTGTTACGATGAGTATGTGTTAGTATATTACATATTTGTATTAATCTGTTTATAAATTTTAAGTATAAGTTGTTCGCACACTGCCCGATTATCCTGGCAAAAAAAAGACATAAATATTTCTCTTTACAGAGGTTGCCCGGAAGAGATTACTGTAAGTGATAAGGCCGCTTGTTTTTATTTGTTATTATAAATTGTAAATTGTGTGCAATAAAGAATAAATAAATAACTTGCAAGCGTGGATGACGTCACCATTCTAACATCCGCTAAAAACATATTTCTTTAGGATATTAATTGATCAACATTATCGTCTTGCGTCTTGACTGAACGTCAAAGGCGTTCCGCAACATTGCATCGTTAGTTTTCGATACTACTTCATAATGCCGTGTCGCGTGTATATTGTGGTCTTTAATCTGTATAATTACTTTAAAATGCTCTATTTTTTTTATTGGTAGGCAAACTAGCAAGTAGCGGCTTGCTAATTTAACTTCCGCAATGTTTTGTACATTTACGAGTATAAAGAGAAATAAACAACTTACTATATATATATATATATATATATATATATATATATACATAATATAAATAAAAAAATATAGTTTATAAACTATAAGACATTGAAAACAAATTTTAATAAAGGATGTTGTATTTCAAAATTAATTCCAATTATAAGAACAGAACTGACTCCCTAAACATACTAAATAATAAACCAGGAGTAAGTATTATAAAACCGGATTTATGTCTAAATATTTATGTCAGGCGACTGTTCGTAGTGATAATAATAAGAATTGTTAACAGTCTTAATAAGATGTTAACGTGATCGTGATTAATTATACCTCAAGGTTTTGAACGGATTTAATAATAATTGCTGTGACGCTTATCTTACCTACGCATATATTTTTATTTACTGTGCGTATTTTTAATTGTAACTCGTGTTAGGCGTTAGGGATTTATAATAATGCTGATTACTAATTATAGAATTATTTTAGCGACCATCTGGTTTCTAATGTGTCATCGGTCTAGTGGCTAGTTGTAAGGACGCAGACATGGTGTCCCTGGGTTCAAATCCCTTGTCGGGCCAATAAAAAAGTTATTGAGTTTTTCTGTCGAAAATTCACAAAAGCAGCCCAAGTCTAGAAGTTTTATTTTTATTTTTATAGAATAGGAAGGCGGACGAGCATATGGGCCACCTGATGGTTAGTGGTCACCAAACGCCCTTAGACATTGGCACTGTACGAAATGTTAGCTATCGCTTACATCGCCAATGCGCCACCAACCTTGGGACCTAAGATTTTATGTCCCTTGTGCCTGTAATTACACTGGCTCACTCACGCTTCAAACCGGAACACAGCAATACCAAGTACTGCTGTTTTGCAGTAGAATATCTGATGAGTGGGTGGTACCTACCCAGACGAGCTTGCACAAAGCCCTACCACCAGTAAAAGTTGGTAGTGTGTACACTCCCAACCTAAAGCCGTTGGTCCTGCGCCTGAACTCTTTCCGGTCATTTCGGATTGCGGTTCCATTGGATTATGAGAGTTAGGAAATAGAGAGTGCACCTGTGTTTGCGCACACACTTGTGCTCTATAATGTCTCCTGCGCAGATGCCTAATCTCTCTTGAGATATGGCCGCCGTGACAGAAATCTGTCTGGAGGACTATTATTATTATTAATGAACTGAAAATAATAACTTTGCATATTAGTAAATAATGCATAAGATGGGAGACGAATGTTTTTTATCACAAGGTAAAGGATATATATGGATGGAAACTAGGGTCCTCCGGGCTAAATGGGTTTTGCCGGATTACCCAATAAACCCTCCGTGATGCTCGGCTTCGGTACAGGAAGCTACGGAATCGTCACGATGTGACTTTGACTTCTCAGGGAGATGACAAATAATAGCATAACCTACCTAACCTGAATTATTCTATTTAAGGTCTAACCAAAAACGTTTATCTCATAAGCTATTTATAATATAAACAATTGTCAGTTTTCGTATAAAGTTTTATTAATTACTAGTTTTCGCCCGCGGCTTCGCCTGCGCGTCAGAGCAAAATTTCATCAAAATCTGTTCTGTGGTTTAGTGAAAGCGTAACAGACAGACAAAGTTACTTTCGAATTTATAATATTAGTAGAGATTTATAAGCGATAAGAATATTTCTGTTCTTTAATTCTGGTCTGCAGTGAACTAGGAAAGTGAATTATCTTCATTCATTTAACTACCGACGGTTTTCATATTACGTACGCTTGTTACACAAGTTAGTACTTATAGTAAGTTTTCATTTGTAGCGTAATCTTATAATTTGTTTTAGTTTAAATTACGAGAAAGAAATATTTTCGTAATTATTTTTTTATCTTTGATATAATCTGTCAAAGTTTATAATCAATATATTTATTTATTAATTTAGTTTACTAATAATCACTTACGCTAGAATATAAATATAAAAACAAACTTAGTTTATTATATGTGATCATGGGGAAAAGATCTGCATCTTTGATACGTAGAATCGGAGACAGTCCCAACACTATCCTAATAATTATTGCGAATGATGTTAACGGCTATATGATGAGGCGGATGATCCAGAATGTGTTATACTCTGGTTTATGTGCCTCATACATAATCAATTATATTTAATTTCATCATATTTGTATGTCATTAATTAGTTAATTATTAATTCTTATATATTTTAATTATTATTTTTGTGATTCTAATTCTAATTATTAATGTATAACGTAACAGCCTGTGAATGTCCAACTGCTGGGCTAAAGGCCTCCTCTCCCTTTTTGAGGAGAAGGTTTGGAGCTTATTGGGTTGGTGGAATACACATGTGGCAGAATTTCAGCGAAATTAGACACATGCAGGTTTCCTCACGATGTTTTCTTACACCGTAAAGCACGAGATAAATTATAATCACAAATTAAGCACATGAAAATTCAGTGGTGCTTGCCCGGGTTCGAACCCACGATCATCGGTTAAGATTCACGCGTTCTTACCACTGAGCCATCTCGGCTGTTATTAATGTATGTTATGTAATATTATTAATGTGTGATTTGAATGTATTGAATGTGTAATCATGTTAAAGTATAATAAGCCTTATTGCCTGAAAAATAAAGATATTATTATTATTAAAATAGCTAAACGTAATGATTAATTATAAGTAAATACATCACGGAAATAATGCTATCAAAACAGTTTGCAGAACAAAAAAGTTGTTAATATTAAAACAAAATAAGAATAATATTGATAAAATATAATAATTTGCTATTTATCCTCTATATATACAACTATAAAAGTAGATATTTTTGTCACATTATATAATATTATATTAGCGTTGCACTTGAATCTCAATTTTCGAAAATCTACAGCCGGTTCGGAAGGAATTACTTCAGACCTCAAAAGAAGTATTAAAAAAAGAGCGGTTTTTTAATCTCAAAATATAACAATTATGTTTAATAATAAGGTTAATAAAATTATATTTTCATTTGAAAAAGTTCAAAACAATGACAAGTTTTAATTTTTGTATGTAGACTTTACATATTCGTTTTTTTATGGTTTGCCAAGTTGCTATTCATTGGATTACTTTCTCAATAGGTAGTTGAAGTTGGCAAGATGATTGAATTCCGGTAAGACTTCTTGAGATGAAATTCAAACCACGGTGGCGAATCTCAAGAGCTATCCAATTGAGCAGGAGACATTTACGGCACAACAAGTATGTGCAATCACAGATGCATTATCTATTTCCTCTATCGTATATTGTGAATGAATGGGAAGCAAATTAAACTTTTATTTATATAACCTCTTTCTTTCGAAAAGCCGTCTTGAAGATTGATAAAGAAAATATAATTATGTTTAATTTTCAAAAAAATTGTTTTAATGCATTCTAAATCATTGCATGCGTAATAAATCATTCAAATCCGATATTGCTTTTTATAAACTATTTTTTAAAATATATACTAATATTTGGTTTCTAATAAAATTACTACTATTTCTAAGGAATTTTAAATCAATGTAACATAACGTTAGTACGAACAAAACATTTCACTTACTTGCAATAATAGTTATACGATTACTATAACTCGTCGGTACCAACACGCGGAAACTCCGATGCCAGCTGGTTCTAAAGACCGATTGAGTTACGAGATTGCAAGTGCAGTTGGTTTATATTGCAACAAAACATGAACGTGGAGGAATTACCATTTATTTATAACTTAGATCAGTTTAAACTTACCAACATACTAGTCGCCCTTAAGTTGTTCTTAAGTTTCTTGTTAAAATATCTCTTATAATAGAATTATCTGGAAATTGTTAACTATAACCAAACCTCTCACCAAATATTCCAAGGTCAAGCAATACTTATTTATTGAGTTCCAATGTAATAACAGGAAGAAGAGTTTGGAGTATGTAATTACGATCTGAGGGATGGCTTATATTTCTAACAGTGCTAATGTTCAGGGGTGGTGAGGCCGCGGGCTATCTGGTGACCCTATTTGCCATTTTAAAAAATTATATATATTTTCCATCTATTTTTTTTTTATAAAGTCATTAATATTTTCAATAAATTACATGATACAAAGTTGGATATTAATATGATGGTTATGCTAATATGTATATTATGAGAATTTGCAGAATGATGAGAATTGATAAACCAGTGTACGCGAGAGAGCTGACAAGTTGCAACTAAACCAACTGAGATACTTGGGCTGTTAGGACTAAGAAAACCACGTAATAAGTCCACCTTTCTGATGTTTTCCATTGTGCATTACAATAACAAAAGCTTATAGACATACAGTTTCATGAATATTATTTTTCCATTTATATACTAATGACTATGTTCTCGTATATATAAAATCGAAAAACCCAAAGTCCCATCGTTATGAATATCACCTAACAAACACTATAATAATATATTAATTGTATTTAATTTAATTTAATTTAAAAAAAATGTATTTAATTTTCTTGTGTCTACAAAGACATACTTTTATACTTAAAATATTACAAATAGGAAATATTTTTGTTTGTTTGTAAACGAAAACTTGATTTAAATTAAAATTTGATTTTAAAAATTCAGTCACCATTAGAAAGCTTGATTCAAATTTAACATAGGCTATATTTTATTTCATTAATAATATGCTTTCGATCTGAAATAATCATATTTCTGCTTTATTTGCGAGCGTGTATGATAGCGTGTACCTACTCTTATAATCACAAGCTGAATTCCACGTGGGCAAAACAACACGTTCACAAGTAAAGGGTCACTTTATGATACACTATATTGCCATCACCTAGATGTAACAGCAGATCTCGTGTATTAGATCTTTATTGCTAATTGCAAATATCTCCGTTGCGTGCGAATTAGAAACTTTACATTTCACTGAAACAAATTGAACAATTAAAAGCGTTTGAAAGATTGAAAAATACACGAAATTTAAAAAAGTATTATGTTGATATGTATCATTCATTATTATATGATTGTTTGCAAATATCTAGTGTAAGTTGGATTAAAGCGAATTGTTTAAAAAACAGGTTTTACATTACTAACAAAATGTTAACGCAGTTTATATAATAATATTGTAACTTACTTTGATTATGTAATTTTATCATTCTAATAATAAAGCATAATAAAGCGTCAATAACAATGCTTACAATATAGGTTTTTTTTTTCTTCGAATTGACTTGTTGCTGTTGGCCCAAATGGCCTCGACAGCGTTACGGGGCGGAGAGCGAGTCTAGATACTCAATCGGATGTTGGGTGCCCACTTAAGGGCTCAGAATACGCGTGTCCTAAGAACGCCTCCTGTGAGTCCGAACCACAGCTTAGGACACCGTCGACTTTAGGAAGGAGGTCACTATGTGTGCAATAACGTCATACTCCTAAGCGCGGACAGGTTATAATAAAAGACGGACCTCGACCCCACCGGCGGGGTCAGTGTTTTTGCTCTGTAACCTATCGTGTTTATATTGGCCGATGTAATGTTATCATCGGGGGCAAAAAGGACGTCTTCAGGACGCCTGCGGATCGAAAAGGGAATAGGTACATTTATACATTGAAAGCTATTATGAGAAATGTTTAAAACAGTTTTAATTTTTTATATATATTAAGCGCCATCTATTGGATAAGCAGAGAACTATGAAGCTGATAATAACCTCAAGTATCAAAAGTAAATTCGTCCATCTCAGGTAGATGTCAGCTTAACGTCAAATGTGCAAGTTACCTTATGAATATTTTTAAAAAACCATTCTAACAGCTTAACGATCCTTATTTCGTTTAAAAGGCTTTGTAGTTAAAAGAAAGCTAACATCGACTATCTTTCTATGCGCCTGCCTATCTCGGCAGTAGTTAGAACGCGTAAATTTTAAGCGATGATTTAATTTACTCATCCCTCGGACGGCGATAAGATGAAAAAAAAAGTGTTTATTTATCTCGTGCTCGGCGGTGAATGGAAACGTCGTGAGTAAACCTACACATCCAATTAATTCCATTGAAATTAAACCCCCACCAGCTCGCATTGAAATAGCGTGGTGGAATGAGCTCCAAACATTAAAAGGGAGAGGCCTTATTATTAGCCCAGTTGTTGAACATTTACAAGCTATAAGTTTACTTTATCAATAACTAAGTAAGTTGTGTTAAGTATAAGTACCAAGTTAAACGAACCTAGATCGGCGAAGTTCGCACACTCCACAGTATTTCTCTACTGTAACAATTAAATCGAGCACTAAATAAAAACCCAATGACATTAAAATAATATTATAACTGAAGTATTTTATTCTGTATCAAAAAAATAATATGATATTTATATGTATTTGTATGTATAAATACATATAGGAAATCGCGTATAAATTGTTTTTGTAGCTGAGTTTTGTAAATAACATTATAAATGGTCGGTACAACATTTCTCAATGAGTACAAAATAATAATCGCTATCCCTTTTGCCTTTATTTACCTCCTCACTTACTCTTCCAACCGGAACACAACAATACTAAGTATTGCTATTTCCCGTAGAATGATAACTACCCATATAAATGATTTGTAAGAAGGACTCGCACAAAGCAACAAGTAATTGATACATCAAACTAATATTGAATAAATTCACATAGTATGTTTCTATACGAAAACGATAACATTTTTAAGGCATGTCTAAAGTTCACAGCTGCTGTAAAGGTAAAGCGACACTGCAAGCTCACTGGATACAGATGTGGAACGATACACAGACGCAAAACTGTATAGGATCGAAATGAGATGAATGAAGGAGTTGGTAATAATAATTTCTCCCATTCCCTGGACGACATTTTTTTTAGAGGACCCTTCTAGCAGCAATAAAATTGACGTCAACTTGCCGGTCAGTTGCGCTGCGTAGTACGAGTACGTGCTATGGCCTGTGCCGCGTGGCCTGTGGCCTGAGCCGCTCCACTGCAGTGCAGTCTCACCCTTACCGCGTGAGTCATGTACTGCTGTTATTGTGTAGTGAGCGTATTCGTGTCACTGTGACTCATTTTCCTGGTACATAACAAAAGATTTTGGGAACATCAAAACACGTTCAACGGATCTCATAACTAGTTCTCGAACGCTAAATGTAAACAAGTTAATAAATATTTACATTACATTTGTACCAAAATTTTAGAGTAACGGTTTGTAACGGACACAGCAAATCTATTTGATTTATTTATTTAGACTCACCAACAATCGTTTACTCCAAATAACTTATAATACAAATTCATAAACTTAATTATAGTTAAGCAAATAACAATAACTTAACTCCTCATGCACTATTATTACAATAAAAAGGGTAAAAAGGTTAAGTGACATTATGAACGAGTCCAGGAGACGTGGACAAGTGAGGTGTATACTCGTGTGTCCTTCTCAGACATATGTCCCACTGCCAGTCAGAGCTTTCATGATGATGATACTATAAAAGATGATCATGGATAGATAGGTTTCCTCACGATATTCGCCTCCTAAGCAGACTATGAATATAAACAAAATTAAGCACATTTTAACTCAATAGTGGTTGCCCGGATTTGAACCCTGAACCCGTAATCTTCGGTTAAAATTCACTAGTTAAATGATTCGTTATCTGTATTTCTTCGTTACCGTTTTAAGATAAAAAATACATTTGTGTATATATTATATAAATATGTAAATATATACGACATACGTATATATTATGAGTAATCATATGAATCACGACTAAAGAAAGTAGGCACTTATCTAAAGGAAGGAAATGTCAACCGTAATCTTGCTGCATTTGAATCATCATACAGTCGAATACTTAATATAGTTTTTATCCGACTATAAAAGGAGGTTCTCTATTCGTCCGTATGTTTGTGTGTTTTTCAGGGACTATGCAGCTGTTTTCATGGCATGTTGTTTTATTGGGTTATCAAAGAATTAAGGCCTCGTTGGCATGATGATTGGCGTCAGCATGCAGATCCCGATGTTCAATCCCCGTGTCGGATCAATAAAAACTTATCAGGTTTTTCTGTCCAGTAATTCTCAATCATATTCATGATTTAAGTTGGCATAATCATTTAATAAAACGTTTAAAGTGTAATCGAAAACAGATTAAAAACATTTCTCCCCAAAAATTTTTAGTCAAAATCAACAAAATCTAATTTTTTTTATTCAAATAGACTTTTACAAGTAGTTTTGAATCGTCAAGCACTACCGCCGGTTCGGAATGTGGATTCTACCGGGAAGAACCGGCAAGAAACTTTGTAGTATTTTTTTACATTAATACAAATTTGTATGAATTACATACACTTAGTTCCAACACGAGATCCAGCAATCAATATATCCACGCATTTTAGTCAGACAGGAATAGGCTTTACTAATAAGATTATTCTTTATAACAAATTGAAGCTTGCTTTGTGACAACTCAAGAATAGACGGCTAAATATTATTAAAAATACATATACCTAGCCCTTAAAACGATTGACTAACTTTATCAAGACGTACGCTTCGAATGATTATATTTATCTTATTTCTACTTTATTTCTAGTATTAATTAGCTTTTATGTTATTAATATATTCGATTCCATTTATTTTACAAAGAAAGGACAAAAGAGAACTAAATTTAAAGTGCATGCTTAATGATTATCCCTAAGGTCACAAAATTCTTCAACAAAGAAAGTCATCATTCCTTGGAAAAAAATATTCCAACACAAAATAAAGAAATTTAAATTTAAATAAGAGGTTATGTCAATATTATTTATAAACCGTTAAACAGTAACGTTATATGATATAATTAGCACGTCTTATAGACAGGTGAGTGTAAAATGTAAGTACACTATACACTAATCAGACTAATTGTTTAATTAAATAGCTTAAAAAAAAACAATATACATATTAACTGGTGGTAGGGCTTTGTGCAAGCTGGTAGGTTACATCATCATCATCATCAGATATTCTACCGCAAAATAGCAGTACTTGGTATCGTTGTGTTCCGGTTTGAAGGGTGAGTGAGCCAGTGTAATTACAGGCACAAGGGACATAACGTCTTAGTTCCCGAGGTTGGTGGCGCATTGGCGATGTAGGCGATAGTTAACATTTCTTACAATGCCAATGTCCATGGGCGTTGGTGACCACTTACCATCAGGTGGCCCATATGCTCATCCACCTATATAAATATATAAAAAACACAATTCTGATAATTAGAAAGCACTAATTTGTAAATTCTATATAAACGAATGTCACCTAAATAATATATCCACTCTTTCTTATCACATATATATTCACGTATTATGTAAAAATACATCATTTTTTTCTAACACAATCTATTAATTTATCAATACAGCATTATTAAGCAATATTGTAGACTATTATTATTCGTATCCTAACGGTATTTGTAATTATAAATTACCACTACATAGAAGTGAATCCTATCAAGATCAAACCTACTAAAATTATAAATGAGAAAGTTTGTATGTTCTGATATTTGTTATTCAATCATATACGGCTGCACGGATTTTGAATAAAATTTGGCATAGAAATAGTTTCATACATAGACTATCTGTTACAAGCCAACGAAGCCAGCGAAGCATTATACCTGAGTATATTCTGTAACATTGTATAAAAAAACAAACAAATATCTGAATAATTATAATTACATTAAAACGAGTTATTTCGTTTCAAGTCTTTATCGAGGTCGTTTTCTTGTTTGGTCTTTCTAAGGAGCATTCATTATAATAATGAACAACAAAATTCTAAGAATGTTTTGTCATTTAAGCTTCATTTGTATTTACAGCTCGCCTTCCAGTGATAATTCTATGCGGTAAACTATTACTAGCTAACATTTCAGATGTGTAACATTACAAAAATTACTATATAGAAAATTTTAAGTTTCATATTTTAATGTAAATCGCACATATGTCAGAGTTTATCAAAACTTGACTAGTGTATGTAAGAACTAGATTATTTTTAGAAATAAAACGAGGTTTCGACGAAATTATTGTATTATTTGCAATCATAAAATCCTTTTATTATATTTAGCACGCAATGCTCGTAAGATAATTCTTAAATATCAATTCCTTTCCCGCCGTAAAGAGTATCTGTCATTGTTCTTGCTTACAGATTAAAAATATAGAATAATATTGTTTAATGTGAAAAATGACAGATACTTTTTAACAACATTTAATTATAATACGTATTACGTTTAATATTATATATTACAATTTTATTGACTGTTTTATGTATTGTTAGACATTGAGAAGGTTGACTCACGCCCTGGCTTAAAGAGCTCTTAATTGGTGTTAGGACTTAGTCTAGCAGGTTTTGTATGTACTTGAAGGGAAGTTCGTCGGGATAGCAATTATCTGTATTGATATTTTAAAGTTAGTATGGTGAGCTAGTGTAATTACAGTTACAAAAACGTAACATCTCACCTCCAAAGATTGTTCAAAATTTCTTACAGTTCCAATATATTTAAAAAGCAATTAATTGGTAATCGATTATAACCGTGTGTTCAATTTGCCCCTTCGTTTCTGATATTAAATTTAAGTAAACAAAAATCATCCCCATAACATTGCAACGTAAACGTTTTAATGTAAAATACGACATATTTTAAATGTCATTCAAATTGTATCTGATGTATTACTATTTTAGTACATTTATAGTTAGCAGTACTTTACCGTCATTCGTGGACTCTCTGATCACACGAATAAAATTGTCCTCAAGTTGTCCAACAGGTCAGTTGCGTCTATTCACTCATCGGTGTCGCACGTCAGTTTCGATTTTTTCTTATAAAATAAATTGGTGAATATGTTTAAAGTAACTGTTTTATTGTTATTGGCGCTAAGTGGGGATGTGTTATCCCATACATATCACCTGGGAGCATGCCCAGCAGTGGAACCAATGCCAGGGTTTGACATGAACCAGGTAAACATTTGTTTGTTTTTTTTTTGTCTGGTATATCTACTGTAAGGAGTTTATGCTATGAAGACGATGAAAAGATGTGGTGTTGTTAATTTTATTATTTTTATTGAATGTTGTATAATTAATATTTCATTATATTATGATATAAAAAAATAACCGGAAATAATATATAGTAATTAATACTATATATTATTTCCGGTTATTTTTTATAGATACCAGAGTTGGAACATATTGAGTTTAATTTTATGTAACGTTAAAACAATTTGTACTTGTAAATAGATAATTTTAACTACCGTCGATTTTTTATTAAGTAAATAAATATTTAAAAAAAAATACACGACTACATCCAAATCTGTTTAGGAATTTAAAACTTATGGCGGAATAAAGATATTATATGCGACATACATACACGAACCTTGAAAACATTACTTTACATTTCCGACAATACTGTAAAAAAAATACTTTAAAAAAAACTAACATGTTTCTAGAACACGTTTACTACGTTGAGAACTAGTAAAACAAATTATACTAATTTATTATAAGAATAGTTAATGTTTTAGATTAACAATAGACAAATATTGTTTCTTTATATAAAGAACAAGCGATAAGCAAATTGTTGTACATATAAATAACAAAACTATACAATAAGGGAACTTGACCCACGGTATCGTGTCATAGATAAAAACTGTTTATTCGAATATGATCTTTATTGCTATATTAGTTTTGATAACAATCGTTGATATTAATGGGAACTTGGAATATATATAATGTATGCATTGTATATAGACGACCGATAGTTGGAACACAAGAATCTCGGCCGATGCTTTCGGGTTCAAACCCAGACAAGTACCACTAAAATTACCTGCGCTTGACGATTATGGAAAACATCAAAAGAACAAGCCATATCGGAGGATGGACCGTGGTGGATGTTGAAATAAGTTTGCTATTATCGTCAAAAGGCTTATGCCCCGTAGTGGTACATTTATATAACGTTACTATGCTTCTTTTATACGATGATGTTAGTGTCTGGCCTGACCTGACCTATTACCGCCATAGTAGCTGTTTATTCTCAAGGCAGAGTAGCAAACTGCGCAAGGCATATTATATACCGTGCACAAGTGAGCGTGCAACCAAATGCACTCCCTATTCTACTACTCATGATCCGGTAGGAGAGATAATCCATTACAACGGAGAGAATTCAGTCGAATGACGTGAGGCAACGTCATTAGTTGTCGTACATACCATAATTTCGATTTATATAGTCTAGCTAAGTCATTCCTAATAAATAATAACAACTAGGTGCAATAAACCTAGTTTTATTTAACTATAAAGAAAAAACTAACGATAATTTATTCATGTTACAGATGTTGGGTTTATGGTACGTGATTCAAAAAACGTCGACGGCTTCACACTGCATCACCTACAACTTCACGAGGACGGAAGAACCTGGTACTTACCAATTAGAACAATTATCTCAACACTTCATTTTGGGCTTGACGCCCCTGAAACATGACTACAGGTAAATGAACTGATACGTTATATTAATTTTGTAAAAGTCAAATTCAAAATGCGATTTATTGAAGCTCACAAAAGCACTTTTAAATCGTCGTTTTATTATCTACCGGTTCTGAATGTAGACTACCAAGAAAAATTGGCAAGAAACTCAAAATTTTAGCAATATTTTTATTAATATTATTATTAAATAATCATATACAATAATATTTATGTAGCCCGTATGGACATCAACGAATAATTATTCCAAGCTCTTCTAAAATTTATATAATACTGTACACTAAATAAAAACATATAGTAATTTCGTTTTTAGTTAATGTAAATTTGTGTATAAATGGTCATTAAAAATTTGAGGTCCCTAATAATTATTAATAATACACTCCATTGCACACCAAGACAAAATAGATACGATAAAACAATTAGAACCCAATTATCAGTAAAGAGCGATAATGGTCCAAGCAATAAAATTAATTAATACATGAATATCGATATTATTCTCGCGTTTTTATTTCAAAAGAAATGAGAGAGACATTCGAATATCACGGTACTATAGATTTGCATGAAAATTGTGAAAATTTCTTGCAGAAAAATTGGTGCATATAAATTTTAGATTAATAATAAAAAACACGATTGGGTTTCAAGACGTTGATATTATTATATCCATAAATGAAGTATTTGAAGTAGGCTAGCTCTTAACTAAAGCTAGTGGCAAGAGTATTTTTTAATTTGGTACTCATTGATTATGTCCCTAGGATTTGAAATATTGACGCTGCCAATATAGTATAATTCAGACAAGAGAGTATTAAACAGTGCTTTAGACTGTAGGAAATAATATAGCGTTTGTTTTAAACAATAATATTCAAACAATAATATATTAATACGCAGATTTAAAACAAGTTTTGATGACTTAAATATAAATAACGCAATTAAGTAATACCATAAACATTTGTTTTACCTTATTGTGATTTGTTTTAAAAAACACCGTAATTTTTCCTTATGCTCAAACGCTTCGAATTATTGTCATTTTATATAACAAAAATATGAAGTATTTAATTTCGTAGGAAAGTTTGTTTTGAGAAAAAGTATTGCTCATCTTTTACTCAATACTTGTGGTTGTAAGAATTATATTTTATCTCTAGGTATACCGGCATTTTAACCGTCCCCGACTCAGCAGTGCCCGCACGAATGAAAGTACAATTTCCTCTGAGTAAGTAATTATTGCTTGCTTCACAATTGTATTAATCGTTACTAATTAAACATGCGTAATTGTTTCTTTATTTTATTACTACATACATATTTTAAAATCCTCCGCCGCGTCTGTCTGTCTGACCGCGATAAAGTCCAAAACTACCGAACAAATATTCATACGGTTCCCACCAATGGAAGATTGACTCATGAGGAAGGTTTAAGTGTATAATTCATTAAGGGTTTTGTTAAAATTGGATGAAAATGGTAAATGTTGAAGATGTCGAAAAATTCTTCGACTGGGTGCCATCTTTGACATGTGTCACGTAAACCATTAGTATTACGATATATAAATATTGGTTGTATTGGTTGCCTGGAAGAGATCGCTATGAAGCGATAAGGTCGCCATAATTGTAGGCTGTATCTATATGTGAAGTAAAGTATAAATGTTTTATGGTGACCCTCGTTCTACCAGAGCGAAGCCATAACGGGTGGTTGCACCATCAACCATAGAATCTTAGATCTCGCTTGCGCCTCTAATTACACTGGGTCAATCAAATGGTGAGAAGGCAATACCACCATAAATAATACAGCTAATATATTTAATTTTCGTGTCAGGTGTCGCCGGTTCCGCGAGCTACACGGTCATGTCGACCGATTATACGACATACGCAGCAATATTTACCTGTCAGAAACTTGCGTTTGCTAACCGTCATTCTGCAACGATTCTCTCCAGGACCAAGGAACTGGATAAGATATTTGTTGACAAGGTAAGCTTACATTGGGTCAGAGGAACGTATATGTATATAGTACGGACTGTATTTGTATATACGTTCAGCCCGTCGCATATATAAATTTGCACGTTTCGATTTTTTTATTCTTATTAACAAAATTTGAATGAAAGAAAAGGAAGGAAATCGGTTGACAAACAGAGAAGAAAATGATATTAAACTGTTTTGTCTTTGTCTGTTTATGTATTGATTCAATATTAGTTTTTAACAAACTAGATTTACTCGTACATAACAGGAAAGGGAGGCATCAATATTCATTTATATCCATATAGGACACAACAACTCTTTATGTATTACAATAGTTTGTGTGTGTGTATTTGTCCTGTTGTTAGCTATCGTATAGCTTCTGTAAGATTTGATCTATTTGAGGTCATTCACACGATGTTTATTTCATCGACGACCTCTTTGTAAGGATCTGGTTGAGTTCTAGTCAAATTGATAAGTTTTGGTATTAATGGACCAAAATGATTTGTGAATTTCTAAACTAGAGTAGGCAGGCAAATGGGTGGTGAGTGTAATACATTCACTGTATGAAATATGATCCATCCTATACATCGCTAATGGGCCATGGCGGTAAAATTTTCATCACCTACCGTGCTAAACGGGGGCGGTTAGCTAGTTGGTATATTTAATCACTTATCAAGTAATATGAAAGTCCGATGACCAATTGTTTATTTATAGTTCACGATAATTTCATTTATTTAAGTGAGTCATATCGGACTTTTTACGTTGACGTCGAATGTATGACTAAGCGCATAATCTATATATATGTATATAGATTATTATGTGTGTATATATAATACAGAAGAATAAGGGACTGTCTGACATATCAACGCACAGCCAAAACTACTGGAGCTAGGACAATGACAATTTGCATACGGGTTTAAAAAGTTGGTTAGGAAAGATTTCACTGGTGGCAGGGCTTTGTGCGAGCTCGTCTGTGTAGGTACCACCCACTCAACCTATTCTATATATTGTAGCGCAAAACAGCAGCACTTGGTATTGTTGTGTTCCTGTTTGAAGGGTGAGTGAGCCAGCGTAATTACAAGCACAAGGAACATAACATCTTGTACTTAGTTGGTGACGCATTGGCGATGTAAGCTATTAACATTTACATTTCTTAATGTGTATGAGCGTTGGTGACCACTTACCATCAAGTGGTTCATATGCTCGTTCGCTTATCTATTCTATAAAAAAAATATTTTTTCAAAATTCAACACTATTATATACCGTAGCGTTATATAGGTAGCGGTGAAAGTTCGTATGAAAAATCTTTCATTTTTGATAAAAGGGCTGGATAAAGCGCTAGTTGTATACATATGTTACTAGAAAATTGAAAGAGCGTTAACTTCTAACATCTTTAATATATATAAATCTACATAGATTATAAAAGGTCGAGATGTGAACGACACCATTCAATTAAAAAGAAAGTTTAACGTTGATATATATAACTCTCGCAACTTTATTCCAGACAATGTCCAAAATTAGTATGTTTATTATAAATAGTCTAACTCATATCCGTCACGGCGTCTGCGGGTACAACTCCCACTTTTATTAGATAACTGCGTATTTCCTGCAGCGATCAGTTGTAACTAGCTTCGTCAGGGTTATACCGATTAAGCCTGTAATTGCTTATTTTTCATATCAAATATTTATTCGACTTACCAAATGAAAATTAAAATAATATATTTTTCTTTGCCTCAGAAAATAAAAAAAAATCATTAGTAAAATTTAAAAAACCTATCATAGATAATGTGTGTGATAATGATTAATGTAAAACTAACGACTTAATAGATGATAGCACACCTTGGAAACGAAAAGATCGTCTGTACGACATTTCAAATATTAAATAATTATTTAATGTAAACATACATTTTTTATATATTACTTGAACTCCAGTTTTGTATCTCGGGTTTTTTATATCTAATATGTCCGGTAGAATCGATTTTTAATTTAGTTCTCACTTCGTTATTGAGATTGTATTACAGTGCTGGATACCGCCCGAAATAATGTTTTTAATCTTTCATACAGACTCGTTCAAAGCTGGCATCTTTTGGCGTGGACCCGTACGACTTGTCCATCATATCACAGACCGAATGCCCGAAGCACCCGAACGGCAGTACAGAGGGAGTTAACATAAACATCGACCCGAATACGTTTTCGTCTCACAATATCGGCGAAGCAGTGAGAAAAACTGGTGGTGTTATTGGTAAATATACAATAATTTATTAAAAACTTCACATTATTATTTATATAATAATTATTTAACAGTGTATATAATAAAACAACAATATGTCCTGTATATATGACTATAGGAAGTAGCAGAATCGCTGAATTTCTTACAGGTAGGAATAGATAATAAAGACTTAGTGTAAATACCACCACTATAAGCAACATCAAAAACGACAACATACTATGTTATTTGTTATTGTAATAACCTGCAAACACAGCAGTATAAATGATAACTGGTCAAAATATTTATCTGGTAATTTTGAATGCTTGTAATGCTAAAATGATGTATATTTTGATTTCAGCTGATGGTGTCGAGTACGTAGTAGAAGCCGGTAAAAAGGTCTATAAAAAGGTAGCGAGCAGTAAGGAGGACCTAACTGAGCCGCCTACTCAGCCCTTGCGTTCAATGGACGCAGACGCCGAGTGGCTACCCTAACGCTCCAATCAATTTGAAATCGTCATCAATGTACATTTTATACGTCTGTGTGTGTTCTGTACTTGTCGGTGTCTTGCATTTAAACAATACTCTCTTGTGCCAAATGAAAATAATTAAGATAATTTCAACAAACGAAGGTTACAAAATTGTAATTTAAATAACATATTAAAGTCATTTTAATAATTATTTATTTTATTTATCAGTTTCATATTTTTTTTAAAAACCTTTAAAGTAAGTTGATATAGTAAAAAGATATATATGTATAATGTATAGACGCAATTTATTTATATATAATATTTTTTTAAACTAAATATCTAGTAAGAAACTAACTTTCATTTATAGCATAGTTCATTAAAAACCTTTAATATTTAATATATATTTTTAGTTTTAGTTGTTATTTTTACTTGAAGCATCGGATTAAAAAAAAAATTATGCGTTTTATTTTATTGGGATTTTGGATTATTAGGCTGGTCTGGATGGTGTTCGGCCAGCCTGTCCATGATGGGGTGGTCTCTATTATATTCATCTTAGCATCAGTTTACCATCAGGTATGACTACACGGTCAAGGTCAAGGGTAAGTTTATAGTCCACAAAGAAAGCTCAGTCACCATTGTTGCTTATTTTTACAACCATGGGTTGCAAAAAGAATCAAAATATTGATTCAATAGAAGTATTAATGTTATATAATCCAAGGAAAGTTACTTGTAGCGTGTATACTTAACTACTAATAATAAATGCTTCTTGCATATCTGGACTACGGCCAACTAGTCCAATGTCCATGGCTCACTCGGCTCACCTGCTCGCTCTACTAAACTTTAATGACGTCGTGTTTGGATCTACATAAAGGGCATATATATTAATGTAAATGTGATCGATTTTAGTTTTGTTTTTCTTTTATCTCAATTCTATTATAATCCATTATATAATATAAATAAATCAAGACTGTTATATGTGTTAGGTAATCCTTAGGTTAATATATGATAATAAAATTAAAATTAGTAATGTACTATTTTCTTCCGTACGTTTACTGCCATTACCCATCCGCCCGTCAGCCAAATTATTACATTAAAAAAACTCCGTGTTATGTTAATGAATTGGACCATGTTCGAATATAATACTGAAACTGTTTTAGGAAGCAATTCACCTGTATCTCGCTTATGTAAAATTTTGAATGAGCACAGTGCTGTTTTAGACCCTTTTGGAGACTCATCAAACAAGTTTCACAAAAAAATATTGTCAAAATTGTCAGCTAACTAATTTATTTTGTTTATATTTGTATTTTATTATCTTACTATTATTGTTACTTCTTGTCATTTTTAACCTTGATTTACTAACAATTAATTATTTGTAAGTTTGTCATCTCCAACTTTATCTTTGCAAGTGGTATTCACCTTAATAGGTAATGCATTTAGTTTTAAGTTGTATTAAAATTGTATACCTTTGTACGTGTTGATGTATTTACCACTGGTGAATCTTAAATAAATAAATAAATAAATAAATAAATATTACCGGAATTTGCAACCCAAGCCAGTAAATTACCCCAGAATTTTTATGTAAATATAATAGTTCATCAAGTGATCAGTGGTGAAGGAAACATTGTGACGAGCCCTGCCTGATTACTGCCACGTGATCTGCAATGGAGCAGCGTCTAGGAATAAGCTCCAAACCTTCATCTCACACAGAGAGAACGTTTCAGTCCAACAGTGGGATATTTACTTACTGTCTGTAACTTAAAATTTCATGATTTCGTCAATTATGAATTAAAAATTAATTTTCATAATATTAATTGTACGTAATATATAAAATTTTAATGTGATGCCATGTGGAAATAAATACACACAGATAGAAAAAAATACACTAAAGGCTCTTTGCCTTCTTGAAGAAAAGAAATGAGTGTAGAGATTTATTTACTTAAAGAAAGAAATAAAGAGGTTCCTGAATTATATTACATGCAATTAGCAAATCCCGGCAGCCGTCCTGTCAATTAACGTAATGGAAATTGTTGAGCTGCATCGGCCTCTGGCGGTGATTTGCAACAAACTGGATATTATGCTAAAACCTTATCCATTAAATCCATATATATGCTAATTTTCATGGTAATCGGTCAATCTGTGTGAATATCTATTAACCTCAAACAAATATACATTGTGATTTCGATTTATATATTCCGTAACAGCCTGTGAATGTCCCACTGCTGGGCTTATTCCACCACGCTGCTCCAGTGCGGGTTGGTGGAATACACATGTGGCAGAATTTCAGTGAAATTAGACACATGCGGGTTTCCTCACGATGTTTTCCTTCACCGTAAAGCACGAGATGAATTATTATCCCAAATTAAGCACATTTATATATCATAAGGACAAAATAAGGCGTCAGCCTCGTTGGTCTAGTGGCTAGATATAAGACCGCAGACTCCGAGGTCCTGGGTTAAAATTCCAGTTCGGGCCAATAAAAATATTGGGATTTTCTGTCAAATATCAAGTTATTAGTTAGTGAATAGACTATTGTTTGCACACATATTTATGCACTATAATATGTCCTGCGCAGTTGGTTAATTTCTCTTGAGATTAGCCACCGGAGTCGAAATCAGTCTGGAGGACATTATTATATTATAAGGACCAATACTTTAGAATAATTGTAAAAAGATTATAGACAGATATAACTGATGACATATGAATGAATGAATGAATGAATTTACATTAAAAAGCAATGGATTTATTATAAACAGTGTACTTACAATTACCCGTATTATATAAGATATATATATATGTGTGTGTGTGTATATATATATACATATTTATTTCTAGTTCAATATTAATAGGTGATAAACAGTTGGCTAAGCGATAATGTATGTGTCAAATGAACGAGACAGTTTGGCTAGGATCGCTGGCTAGGTGTCAGTTCTCTAGCCCATTCTTTGTAGCTACCAAGATCTACTCGAAAATAAAAATTACCTATGGAAAACTTTAATAAGTTCAATTATTATTATTAATTAAGATATTCAAGTGCTTATGTGATAAATATGATATAGTGATAAATCTTTTACCACAATTTTTTTTTGTGTTGGATTCGTTCAGGTTGAACATAATGAAAGGTGAGTTAGCTTTGATTATACTTCAACTATATCGTCTGATAATTCACTTTTTAAATATAGGTGTCTTATTTTATTCGTTTCTATTCTTTCTTTTATTCGAGTCTATATATCGGTTATTCGATTATTTTAACCGAGACTATGTTTTTTTATTATTTCTCCTGACGTTGCGTGTATCCTCCAAGCCCATTACGACGACTGTTGCAATCCTGTCAAATTTAATATTTTGACAGATGGATGAAAGACTCATACGAATAAAAATTAAGTCTTTTTGACATTCAAATCAACGATTACAAACGATTTTTATCTATGTCTATGTAATCTGTTGTATATATACTTATGTAGAATAATATGACATATATTAATGATCATTTTTATAAACTCGCAGTGCATTTAAGAAAAAATAACATAACAGCTATTTAAAGTTTGCTATTTATGATATACAATTCATGTAATATTTTTTACTGTCATATATTTTTGAGCACGCGAAGTCTATACTAATATTATAAATGAGAATGTACTTCGGTCTGTCTGTTATGCTCTAACGGATAAACCACTGAACCGATTTTGATGAAATTTGGTATGAAACAGGCTTGGACCACTAGGAAGCGCATAGACTACATATATTTTATACCTCGCACTTGCAACCTAATGAGTATACAGAGCCACGGGTGAAACTAGTTAAAAATAAATCATATTTTGAAACACAACAATCATTACCGCGATGTTGCTATAATTTATCAACGTCGTCAAAACCAAAGACGTCGAAATTAAAGCGTCTCGAACACTTTCGCACGGTCTGATTGTTTTAGGGTATGTTTGCAGCATTATAATATATAAAGTCAGTCAAATTATAATAGATGTAATTGAAAAAAAATCGTGTAATCGTCAGAGGTGTCATGCGACTTGCAGTCATCACGAGACTGACTTGATACTGCCCACGACTGTCGAAACATCCGATTAAAATCAATTTAAAAAAGATATAATCGCGGTTACAACTTTAATGTAACATATGGAATGGATTATATGTATTTTTTTCCATTTAGCTTTTATCTAATGCTTCAAGGCTTTTTTATAGGTTTCTGAAGCACGCAATAGTCACTTTAAATCATCATGAACTCATAGACTTTTATCATGATTCAAATGACAGTTTAATGTTCATTATTTCAGGACTACATTTTATATTCGTCTTTTCGCTCTTGGAGTTTGGGATGATTCAATGTGCGTTTCGGAATTTCGAAACCTTAAAAACCACTATCAACATCGGTAAGAATATCAAATGACGTAATTTTTATTATTCTATGCAGTAAGGTTTTTATCAAGTTCAATCAAGCAAAAGCACGTTTGAACATTGACTTAAAACAGGCTCGAATTAATAAAGGTACTACAGATATGAGAACCGACAAGAAAAAACCAAATGTTTTTTCTCAATTTAAATCACAAAGTCAAATATTATATTCCAATGGTAGGAGATGAGTAAAGATACACAAGAGACTTATTTATCCTATGTGATTTGCTTAATAGCTTGCTTTATCATCCACTAAAAACAGTGAACGATTAATATTAACTTTAACTTTAAGTTCCGATAAAAATTGCGCCGTTATTCATAACACAATTCTTTTGCCATTGAGATATCGACCAATGAAATCATGTCATTCCTCAATTCAAGGTCGAAGTTGTTATTTATCTCCTGCAACTGGGAACGGCCTCACCACTAAAGTTACCTTTATGTATTAATAAATTGTGTATAATTCCGTAGGTGTAATATTACCACCAAACACAGTTACTGAAGTAGCCTTTGCATCAGCACTTGCCCGAGCGTCGATTGAAAGTGAACATTACAATTTCGTTATGAAAATAATATACTCTCCATTCGGCGATAGCTTTGCAGCATCGAAAGCCTGTAAGTTATAACGCTTATTATATTCCTGTTTATGAATTTTTCTGAAAGATCATTGGATAATGATAGCAAATGATGCAATAAGCAATACTGAAAGCACATTGGTCGCTTTCAGTATTTAGATAAGCGTTTCAGAAATTGGATTGGTCCCTGGTAATCTGTTAAATAAAATTCATTTGGCATAAAAATTTTGACAGCTTGTAAGCTGCTAGCATCTGGCGTAGTTGCCATCTTCGGGCCAACTGATCCTACTTCCGCTGATGCTGTGGAAGCGCATTGTCGTGCAGCTAAAGTACCCCATATTCAAGTGAGAATAATTTATTACTATATCTATATTTAAAAGTAGCTGTTTCTTTATTTCTCGGGTACCTATAGCAACACCTGCTATTTTCGTACTTATAATCAACGTTCGATGACGTGTTAGTAGTATTGAATAATAAGGGGAAAAAAGCTTAGCGGTAATCTCTTTAGTCTCTCATCAAAAAATATTTTACTTATATAAATACATTTAGTTTATTAAAGGTCGCTAAAAAAGTACACTGTTTGCTATAATAAAGTTTCTCTGACTGACGCATGGGGACTCCATTGACAATGACTGTTATGGCCAAAATCAATCATCATCATGATTTGGAGTTTGGTATTTTTTATTTGTAACATCCTCAAATCGCTTAAATATATTCCAGGCAGTATGGCGACCGACTCCAGTAAGGGGCTTGGAGCGTCCTTCGCCTCCTGGCATTAATTTATATCCCGAAGCTGTCGCCCTGTCGAAAGCGGTCGCGCTTTTTATAAAGGATAACGATTGGAAAAGCTATACTCTACTCTACGATGATGATCAAGGTACATAATCTATTTTACTTATCTTAATTTATTATGTACAAAAATCTAATATTATATTATGATGCGTTATAGAAATAAGCAAGAAGTAATTTCCAAATACTGTTTTCGATTGCCGCAGAAATCTATAAAAGCTTTGTTTGAAAAAATAGTTAAATATGTTTACATAGCCGAGATGATCCAGTGGTTAGAATATGTCAATCTACACCGAAGATTGCGGTTTCTTTCTGAATTTTCTGCTTAATTTGCGTTTATTTACTTCGTGCCCGGCAGGAAGGGGATGCATTCTACATATAGCAGATGAGCTCTTTTTGATACATGAATATTTGTTTTTAAACGACACATACATAATATTACATTTTATATATTTTAATAGAGATCTATTTTCAGGGCTCATGAGACTACAAGAAATTTTCAAACACGCTGAACCGGACCATAAGTGGTTGGTGCGTAGGTTAAAACCGGGCGAAGATAACCGGCAACTATTGAAGTCTTTGAAGGCAAATGGAGTAACCAGGGTAGTCATCGACTGCCCGTCCGAAAGGATCTTGGAATATTTGAGACAAGCTTTCGAAGTCAAGTTCTTTGAGGATTATATGGTGAGATCATAAATTACTCTCATTTAAAAAAAAATAGAGAAATTAAAGGATGTATAGGAATTGAGCTATAACTTTTTATTTTTTTTTTATAGAATAGATAGGCAGCCGAGCATATAGGCTACGTGATGGCAAGTGGTCACCAACGCCCATAGACATTGGCTATGTAAGAAATATTAACCATTCCTTCCATCGCCAATCTGCCACCAACCTTGTAACGAAGATGTTATGTCCCTTGTGCCTGTAATTATACTGGTTCACTCACCCTTAAACCAACCAACCAACAATACCAAGTACTGCTGCTTTGCGGTAGTATAGGTAATTTACAATTAGGCCTTATTTATTTATAAATATAACTTAAAATTAGCTCGTGCACAAATCTATTTCGTGTGAAGTTTATTTTTAATAATTGAGTATTTTTGTCATTACTTGCTGCTAAAGATTACGGACCTAATATATAAACGTTGCTTAGCGCCTGTTTATTGAAAAACTGATTTCTCTCCGTTAGCCACTCGACCAACGAGGAAGACAAACTCGTTTATAAGTAAGGCCGTACATTAATCAAGCTTTAAATATTCATTAAAAATGTTTGACCGTTTAAAAGTACTAATTATTATTAAAAGAAATTTAATAATCTAGAGTTACATCCTTATGTCACTGGATGCACACACGTTAGATCTGCAAGAGTTAAGGCACGGACTATCAAACGTGACTTGTTTGAGGATATTTGACCATTCAGATTCAAGGACACGATCCTATCTCGCCGATTGGAAGGCCAGGACGTCATCAGATGTAAAAATTCCAAGACAGACACACGAAATTACTGTAAGTACGAAACTTTCAGCTTGAAACTAATGAAATATCCAAGTTGATTCCATTCTCGTATCATAGAAAACATAATGATAAATAATTTACTGTTATATACAGGTATATACCAGAGTTATAACCACCGATACGAGTAGATAGTATGTAAGCAAGTGAGTTTTTTTCATTTACGAAATCTTAAGTGATTCTGAAAAGTCACAAACTTTTAGGTTGAAGCAGCTCTAGCTAGCGATGCAGCAAGGCTTTTAACAGACGCTATAGAAAGTGCTCCAGATGCATTCAAAATAGAAGCACAAGGAATCGAGTGTAACTCAGATGCTCAGTGGGACGTGGGAGAAGAATTTACTAACCACTTGCTAACGGTAATATAATCTATATATTATGTGTAAATCTATATAATGCTGACAATCGTTGGAAGTGAAGTGTTGTGAAATAGGTTAAAAAGTAAATTGGGAAATAACGACGAAGAGAAAATTCATTTGATTTTTTTTTGCTTTAGAATCCAATAACGGGCATCACCGGTCTTATAACAATAGACAACACGACGGGCGAAAGATCTAATTTTAATGTTGAAATAATGGAGTTATCTAACAGTGGTTTTAATAGTATTGCAAAGTGGACTGCCGAATCCGGGTTTATTCACGTCCGAACTGCCAACGAAGTCTCAGACCTTTTAGCCGAGAAATGGCAGAATAAAACATTCAAAGTTGTATCGCGTATCGGAGCTCCATATTTAGTCGAAAAAGTACCACAAGAAGGCGAAGTTTTAACTGGTAATGATCGATACGAAGGATACTCGAAAGATCTTATACACGAAATATTAAAAGAAACCCTGCATTTAAATTACGAGTTTGAAATTGTACCGGGAAACGTGTACGGCTCATATAATAAGGATACTAGAAAATGGGACGGCCTAATTGGACATCTTCTGGAAAGGGTATGTAAATATTAATTTTGGAATAAATAACGCAATCTAATTTAATTACAAAATTACACATATAATGATTAACGTCTAGTTATATTATCAACATAATATTTACAATAATTTACATTTTAATAATATAACATAGAATTGTAATCCAAGGCAGTCAAAAATGTATTCACCGTCATTTTTTTCTTACTTATCCACTTTTCAATGCTTCCATCCGAAAATTCCTTTTAATCTCTACATCTAGAAAACTTTCATCTCATCTAAATAATAAAACTTAATTACAAAAGTTACGCATAAAAAAGAAATTCATAGATTATATTAATTAATACATATATAAATTATTTTTTCTAGAAAGCAGATTTAGCTATATGTGACCTGACTATAACATATGAACGAAGGGCCGCAGTGGACTTTACCACGCCTTTCATGACTCTAGGCATCAGTATCTTGTATTCGAAGCCCACGCCTCCAGAACCAGAACTGTTTTCATTCCTTAAGCCATTTTCTGTCGATGTTTGGATTTACATGGCTGCAGCGTACTTGATGGTGTCACTGCTCCTACACATTTTAGCCAGGTATAAAGACCATATATAATACCATTTAGGTATAAAGACCAATTTAGCTTAAATTTTATCTTTATGGTATAAATAATAAGCTTTCATTTCGAACAACAGGCTTGCTCCAAATGATTGGGAGAATCCTCATCCTTGCGACAAATCTCCCGAGGAATTGGAAAATATTTGGCATATCAAAAATTCGTGCTGGCTGACTGTTGGATCTATTATGACCCAAGGTTCCGATATTTTGCCAAAGTAAGTATGAGTACTTAATAATTTTGCCATTTATATTATTAACAGGAATGTCACGAAAGAGTAACAAAAAAAAAGTTCAATATCGTTTTTTCTTTTTAGTTTGATAATTGCTTAAATTATTTCAGAGGTTATTCGACACGATGGGTATGCGGTATGTGGTGGTTTTTCGCTCTTATTATGTGTTCGTCTTATACGGCCAACCTTGCTGCTTTCTTGACGAACGCAGCTATGGACGATTCCATTAAGAGCGCTGAGGACTTAGCGATGCAAACTAAGATCAAGTACGGGACTTTGCAGGGCGGTTCCACTTCTTCATTTTTTAAGGTAGATTTTTATTTTCATCTCGAGAGAATAAATGATATCAGTGACGTGGGAATATTGAAGTCATTTTATAAGATACTTTTCTTTAAATATTGTAATACATAAGCTACCTCGTGGCTAGCTTATAAAACTGTGGATTATATGGCCTAGCTCGAAAAAAATATTGGTTTTTTTTTCAGTCCATCTAATAACATTGGTTGGCCATTATTAAAAAGACCTAGTTATATTCTTAACATTTTAAGATAGTCTTGTTTTTTTTTTCATTACCTACGTAGCGTTCAAATGTATCTATATACCAAAGAATGTGGGCAGCTATGGAGTCTGCACGACCATCGGTCTTCGTTAAAAACAATGATGAAGGAGTAGAGAGGGTATTAAAAAGCAAACGATCGTATGCATACTTGATGGAGTCTACAGCCATTGAGTACCAGCTGGAAAGACATTGCGACTTGATGCAAGTCGGCGGTCTGCTTGACTCTAAAGGATACGGAATAGCCATGCCATTCTGTAAGTTACTCATAATAATATATTCTAAAATTAAAATCTAGTAGACATGGTAAGTGGTCACCACTACCAGTAGACATTTTTATTTGGCACTGTAAGATATGTTACCCTTCTATTACATCGATAATACACCACCAACCTTGACAACTAATATGTTTTGTCCCTCGTTGAATATAACAATACTAAGTATTGCTGTATGGCGATAGAAAATGAGTAAGTGGTACTTACCAAGACGGGCTTGCACAAATCACCAAGGGATTATGTTTTTAATTCTAATGCACCATAATTCGTTTCTTTACCATTACTATAAATATTGACCACTGATCGTTAAAATAAAAAACTAACATCAAAAGACTTACGTACGGCCAATAAGTAAAGTAGTAAATAACAAGATTTGGAATCCAATGTATTTAATTGGACGTCAATAAATTTAACAACTGTTTAATTTTAATATATATATTGTTTTATAATTATGCATTGCCTAATTAAATATTTTATATATTTTAATATCTTATTGTAGAATAATTAAATTACTTCCATTATATTTTAGTTGCATCATATAGGACTGCAGTCGACAATGCAGTGTTGAAATTAGCGGAGAGTGGAAAGTTAGTGGAACTAAAAAATCGTTGGTGGAAACTTACAGACGAAGAAGCTTGTGTTGTAAGTATATAACTTAATCCATAAATATATAACAGACAAATTACCCGATTTCAAGAAATGGCTAGACCTTGAAATCGGCTTATAAATCTGAATTAAATCATAACTGTAAATGTAAAATAGTATTTTACAATAATAAGATAAATATAAAAATACAATAATAAACGAAATTAAAATTACACAAGGCGATCTCATCGCTAAGAGAACGATATCTTCCAGATAAACTTTAGGTAAAGGATGTGAGCTTAATATTGGAGGTAAATATTGCAAAGAAAATTTTTATTTTTCAAGTCTGAAGAAGCCAGTGAGGAGGGAGCGAGTGCAGGCGAATTGGGAGTGGATAACGTGGGCGGAGTTTTCGTTGTCTTGGGGATAGGATGTGGAATGGCGGCTGCAATGGGAGGTTTTGAATTCCTCTGGCACATCAGAGACGTCGCCGTGGAGCAGAAGGTTATAGCTATATTTTATTATATTATTTAATGTTATATTATATAACAGAAAATGTTCCATTGCTAGGAACCTCATGTATTATTGAATAAGATTCAAAGATGCTGCTCTAATCGCTGGTTTCCTCACAATCAGCTTATTTTTAACAAGCTTTTATAATTCTAGTTAAATCTGCTAACCTGGTTCTCAATACATATTATCACGAGTGGAATTCTTTCACAAATACAGTCTTTTATACCGGCACTGCAAATATGAGCCGTAACGCCACTATTAACTTGGTGTTAGGGCTTTGTGCAAGTCCACCTGGGTCGGTACTACCCACCAAGAGATATAGAAAGTAAACAAAACCGTGCAGTGACGGAGAAAGAATACATTTCACTGCCCCTTTCCCATGGGTGTCGTAAGAGGCGACTAAGGGATATCATCTGGTGGTAGGATGATAAACATCCGCCTGGCTTGTTACCACCGTACGCATGGTGAAAATCTCGTGAAGTGGCTTGCAGCCGCGTTTCGAGGTCAGCCAGTGTACAGCCAGTGCCCGAGCGAGCATTGCCGCGATGGGTGTTGGTCCAGTGGAGACGGCTGCTGAACCAATGCCGGGGGAAACACGCCTCCACACTTTGCCCATCCCTATCGTGGCAATACGTCGCTCGCTTCACGTCTCTTTACGAGGCGTGAAGAGGCATCTTGCGGGCCGGCAAGGCGAGGGCGGCTAGTGCAGAATCTTCTTCCAGACTGTACTGGCCGTCCTCGCGTTTGGACTCTACTACCACTTAACATCAGGTGGAGTAGAGTCATTTGCCCACCCGGCAAATATAAAAAAAAAAAAAAAAAAAAAACCAGTCAGGACGACATCAGGACAAGTCACTTGAAAATTAATAGTCTCATTTTGTTATTATAGATGACACCATCGGAAGCGTTTTGGGCGGAGTTAGCTTTCGCCTTAAGTTTTTGGATAACTGAAAAGCCTGTCCAGCACTCCAGGTCGTCGTCCACTGCGTCTGGCTCGAACATCGCCTCGAGAGCGTCATCGGTACTCCGTTCAGCGGTCGATTTGTTTCATCTCGAAGTTTTTAACAAATAGGATATTTGTTAAGATTTAAGCCGAATTGTAAATAATTTAATATTACGTGTATTATTTATTTAAAAATAATATTTTACTGCCAAAATTTATTTCATTTTCACAAAGTTAACATTTTAATTACTAGTGGTAGGGCTTTGTGCAAGCTGGGTAGGTACAACCCACTTAATAGATATTCTACCGCAAAACAGCAGTACTTGGTATTGTTGTGTTCCAGTTTGAAGGGCGAGTGAACCAGTGTAATTACAGGCACAAGGGACAAAATATCTTAGTTCCCAAGGTTGGTGGCGCATTGGCGATGTAAACGATGGTTAACATTTCTTACAATGCCAATGTCCATGGGCACTAATGCTCACTTACCATCAGGTGGCCTGTCCGCCTACCTATTTTATAAAATAAAAATTAAAAACCCGATTGTAGAGTTTTGTGCGGACTCGTATATTAGGGTAGTCAACAATAATGATTGTACCGCCAAATATTTATATACTACATAGCTGTGTTCCGGTTTGAAGGGTGAGCGAGCCTGGCATGACGCTCTGTCATTCCGTCATGTGTCCGCTGCCACTCTCTACTTATTCCTCGTATATGTGCTCGTTATGTGTATGATGCGCGTATTTATATCTATACTTATGTAATACGTGTAAGCGTACTGCGCAATGCATCAAAACTAGATTTATTTATTTATAGAAACTACGTTTTAATTTATTTTATTCCATATTTGTTTATTGGTTTTCCTTAAACATATTCTTTTAATTTACCAATATTTTGTATAGATTATTTGATTTTGTCAATAAGGCTTTATCGTTTATTTTTATGTCACTTCCTTGATGTCTTGAATGCATTTGTTTTTAAATAATTATTGTATTGTATTAATCTATACAAATATATAAAATTGAATTGTCTGTCTGTGATTTCCAAATAACTGCCTCTTTTTAAAGTTAATATGGCTATTTGAGCGTTACCAAATTCATTTTCAGAGTTTCATTCAAATTTGCATTGTGGTTGTTTCGACATCGTTCCATATATATATATTTTAATTAATTTCATTATAACATTGACAAATTGAAAGTATTAAATAACAATACTATTTGTAATAACGTTGTAACGGCTTTACGTGCTTTCCGAGGCGCGGGATTGTACACACATATCTTCCAAACTCCGGGCTGCTATTGAGAATTTTCGACAGAAAAACCCAATAACTTTTTATTGGTCTGTTTCCTTACATCCACTAGACCAACTAAGAAAGTTAATTAAATACAAAAACACATTATACTTTACGTTATATATTTATTACAAAAAGAATTGTGGCGGTAAATTTGAACTTAGCTAGATTTTTTGCTGGACTCCAAAAATGAACGGAATAAATATATTAGTTACAGCTAACTTCTGTAGTACGATTTTCTTAAATTATTAGGCTGTTATTTATCAAGGTTGAATTTCTTATTTCTTGCGCAACTTGGCATTATAAATCAAAACATATTTTTATATAGGGAACATTTTATAGAATTTAATTTATACAATCTGTGTATGGTATTTCAATAGTTGTAATGGAGTCTGCATCCAAAACGACGGAGACTTCTTGCTCGCCTATTTGAATAGCGGTCGCTTTTGAAGAACCCCTGGGTAAACAAAATGCATATTAAATTAAAACTATTAAATATGTTACTTAAAAAACGAAACGAATGAAGCGTTAATAGCCCAATGATTTACAGCCCGCCTAGTGATGTAACGATCGCAGGTTTGATCCTGATTCCCTTGGGCTATAGACATACCCACTCGTAGTACAAACTTTTTTTAATTGGTTAAAAACGGGCTTGGCTAATTTTATTAACTTTAATTTTAACTGTTAAGATCCAGAATTTAATGTACACAACATAATTAATATTCAAATTAAATTGAATTATATCATACAGGATTGAATTATACAACAACTTTAGAGTTGCTATTGTGATTTTCTTGAAAACACCATATTTTTGCACTGGCCCGGCTCAGGATTCGAGCCCCGGATCTCTGCATCGGCAGTCTTATAACCTAGCTACTATATTAACGAGTGTAATATCTGTATATAACTTACTCATTGTGTATTATAACAACTATTGTGCCCTCTGGTGTCAAGAAGGCAACGTTGTCGAAGTAATTTTGTCCCAATGCTTCGAAGTCTTGGCTGTAAAATTATTATTATATTTATTGATCATTTTATATAATTATTTCTAAAGCTATTCTACAAGAGCTAACTCGAGCAGTAATCCGTCGTGATATGTCATAAAGTACTCGTGCTTGACGGTGAAGGAAAACATCGTGAGGAAACCTGCATGTGTCCTAATTTCATTGAAATTCTGCCACAGGTGTAACCCGCATTGGAGCAGCGTGGTGGAATAAGCTCCAAACCTTCTCCTCGAAAGGGAGAGGAGGCCTTAGCCCAGCAGTGGAACATTACCAGGCTGCTACTGTTATGTTTTTAAGCAGATAGCGATATTGGAATTCAGAACTGATTGAGCAGAAATTTGCATGACTTTTGTGCTGTTTATAATACAATTTCAATTGTTTTAGAACATAAGTTTTAGTTCAGTTGTAGTTATGTTTAAGTTAAAAGCATGAAGAGAAAATGCCACTTACAGTTCCAAATCCGGATCCTGTTCCGGAATTAATTTCAAGGCTCTTATTCTTCTAGAATTTCTTGGTACGAATTTGGAGAAATGACCCATCGCATAGAAGGTCGGCTGCTTAAGGAATTCCTGGTTCTGAGCGTCGACTATGATCGGGGAGTCAAGGTAATTCTTTACCCACGTCGGACCGCCCTCCGTGTCGAGACACATATTCCAATCTATCCACCCAACTAAATTATAGTTAAGGTTCTGAAAAATAACGTCGTTTTCACGATTTTCAAGATATACATACAAACTGTTTTTTTGTTTTAAATTTAGTTAACAATTATTTAGGATAAGGCGGTGCTGCAGCGGACGATGCGAACAATATTTTGTTCGTTAGAGTAATAATGCCAAACACATTTCTAAAACTAGTAAAACCACTAAGAAGTAGTGCTGTTTAGCGGTGCAAAGGGTCAGTAGCATCCACTCATTACGGGCTTGCACAAAGCCTTACCACCAAGTGAGTGAGTTTACTGCATATATAACTTCATTGTTTAACAGTTTTAAAAGAACACACGTCACGTGTCACGTGCGTCATTCGTCAGAACTCCGTAAAAGTAAATAACAAATGAATACATAATTACCTCAAGTATATCCTTGATGTATGTCTTGGCTCTCTTCCACGACCCCAAGTCTACCTTAGGCTTGTCATTTGGCAGGAATCCTAGAAATATTAAACATACATCTTACCATACAATAAATTCATACAAAACGCGTGGATTATAATAAGTCTAATCGGAATAACGAATAAAATAAATTCAATATTTAAAGTCATGTTAGGAGCTCCCTTGAGAGCTCAGAATAAGTCACAAGGTTTTCCCCATGAAGCCGGTCCTCAACTTAGAATACCTTCGACGTTGAGAATTAAACTATTTAAGTGATATGTTAAGATAGCAGGATACGGACGACAAAGAAAATTCGTTGGCGACATTGTAGCTTGTAACCTACAAAAAACTACCAGTGTTTGAAGTGCCTTCTGAATGACCAAGATCTCCAATAAAAGAGAAACATATAAAAAAGAGGTGAATCGATCACATGGTGTAGACTTTTCTTTTTATCACGCTGGAAAAACGCATTTACTCTGCATACTTAAACGAGCCTTCAAACCAGTTGATAAAATAAGCTCCGCCGGTCCTGTCATTTACAGACCATCGTATACCATCCAGACTATTAATTCTATATAGTTTATAATTAGGCATATGGTAAGGATTTTAACAGAATGACGATTAATTAAATCGTCTTAATAATGGTTATTAAAATAATTATAAGAAATAGAGCTTACAGTGGTGGTGGTAATAGTTTTAAGCACTTTGCTGGGGATAATATATAAATTCTTATTATTACTAATGCTGTTAAATTAAAAGATGTATAGATAGATAGAAAATATTAAGGTCAGGAATTATAAAGTCAAGAATTGTAATACCTGCGCATGCTTCGGTGGATATAATGAATTTGTCCGGATGTTGCTTACTAAGCCTTGCCAGAATAGCTGGATGTGTAGTTTGATCGTAATAGAAATGCACCGCTATCCCATCAATGTAATCCAAGACTCCATCGATTTTTACTATCTGAAAATGTACATTGTGTGTTTTTTAGTGATTGTTCGATAGTGGGTATGGTTTCGCAGCAATTCTGGGTGGGTACCACCCACTTATTGTATATGTCGTCGATTACGAATAATTAGTAACTCAGTTGATTTTGTTGTAACGGTGGGGTGTGAACGCCGTGACGTAACGAGTCACGTGATCGGAATCGTTTGGTGGGGCAACTGTCACATTTAAATGTTTTGAGAGCAGTGAGTCGGAAGCTCAATTCATTACAGAGAGCGATACAGTTCGGACCTTCCAAATGGGACCGTTGGTTCACGCAACTCTGATACTTATAATATATCTACTTTGTAATTTGTGATTGCTGACCTACATAAAATACAAGAATTATCTTACTGTATCTTTGTGGTTAATTGCCTGAGACCTACGCCATGAACCTTGTACCAGAAGCTCCTACCGATGACGGGCGTGCTGCTGATCTATCGCAGTCGCCGTCATATATAATATATAGATCGCATTGATGGTGTAAGGGTTTGTTTATAGATCTTGCAGTCTCAATATATGGGTGAAGGTGCCAATGTCTGACTATCAGATGACCCATTCGCTTTCTAAAGTATGACAAAATGTACTTATATAAGGAGAGGAAACCTTAAAACCATCTTGGTCGTAGAAAGATAAAGTACATATCTATATTATAATTATTCGTATAAATATTATTCTAATAAAATTGATAAAGAACCTCAACCCGTACATTAACAATTTTAAGTTATCGTTTACATTTATCTTTTTCTCACACTTTTTTAGACTTACCATTTACTTCTTTTTTAGTTTTGTCTAGTTCTACAACTACTACTAAGTTTCCATATTGTACGCTAGCTATATAACAGTATATCTCAAAATAAATGCATTCTTCCCAATCTCCATTCTCAAAGATACAGCGCTGCGCAATGTCATTGTCCTGTTTGACATTTGAAAAACTGAATGCTTTATTATTTTAACTAGCTGCGTCATTGCTCCGTCCCCGCAGAGCTTACGCCAAACGACTTTTCATATCAGTTATTTTTTCAAACAAACTCATCAACTTTATATAACAGTATATAGATTATATAATAGTATAAATATATATAAAGATATATTTACATCGTCAAATAATGCCGGAAGTGTGAATCTTTGGTCATCGTTAGCCAATATCCGAATGTCTTTCACTGAACAGTTTCTAATTGTAGGTCCGAAATTGTTCTTGACAAATTTCGCCTGAAAAAGTCAAAGGTTTCAAATTACGTTGTAATTTAAACAAATAAGTATATGAACCGAGTCCAGTAACACACGTGACTATTAATATTATAAGCGTAAAAGTTTATGAGGATGGATGCAACTGTCACGTGTAAAATAATGAACGGAATTGGTTGACATTTTGGAATACAGGTAGCTTACTTAACATATAAGGCTACTTAACATCTCTCCTCTCGCATGCGGATAACCACGGGCGGATGTCAGACTTAACACAAGGCCATTATGTTTTTCATGTGCTTTGTGTTTGTAATTAATTTCGTGCTCGGCGAAAATGGAAAACATTGTGAAAAAACCTGCGTTTGTGGAATTAAATTTTTGCCGCTTACATGTATTTATATCAACAAAATCGCATCGGATTAGGGTGATGGAATATTTTGTACAAGAAGCCAGAGGGCATTTGCAGCAGTGATTACTTTACAATATTAAAATTTATCGAGAATATTTTGTTAATGAATTCATCGGTACATATGTACCATTTTCTTCGTAGTCCACATCTGGGTCTCTTTTGTCAGTTCGTACATGAAGGGAAGCATCGGTTCATTTGCAGCTGACAGCCCCCATATTTTTATACCTTGTTGGTTGTAAAGTTCGGCAAATCTAAAAGTAAAATGGAAATTAAAATTTCTTTATTAAATACTAGCGGCCCGTCCCATTCTTTTGTCTGGGTTAACCATCTATCTTTTTTTACGTCAATGATTACTTTTATAGGAAAAAAAATGATACCTTGGTTTTTATTATTGCAATTTTCGTAAGGATCTCTATTTTTTTTTAATATCGCGTATGTTACTCTCTGGTAATGTAACTTTCTATAGGTGAAAGTATTTTTAAAATCGGTTCAGTACATTTTGTTTTTATCCATTACAAAAAAAAAACAAATCTTTAGTATAGATATAGATTAGCATTACACTTGCGTGTTGATAGTCAAACAAAAAAAGGTATCACCGTCTCGGACAAGAAAACTTACTAAAGAACAATCGGCGAAAATAGCTCGGCATTCTTATTTAAAGTCAAATTTTATGTTTATTTACAATTTTCAATGTAGGAAGCATTCTATCCACTATGAACTTACTAATTGTGTGTTTGTTTTTTTATTTATTTACTTGTAACTAGCCAACAGCGTATTACAGAAAAAAATATGAAAATAAAAAGAAATCATATTCTGTTCAAAGCACTTTTAAAGGTGAGAGCACTATGTATTTTTTTGCGCAGACATTACTTTAATTGTTTTGTATTTAGCGATAGAGGCCGATAGGACGTTATCTAGGAAAAGAGTCGGTCGGTAACAATTTTGTGGGGCACTCATTAGTGCTGCTAATTATGTGATACTTCCTATGTGATTTCGACGTATCGTCAGTCTGTGATTCCTTAAAAATTATATAATACAACAGTTTTATTCAACCAGTAAGAAATGCCTTTGTTGTTTTTATTACCTAGCAACTAACGAAGTAGTTTTTTTTCTTAAATAAAACCTGTTTTCAAGGAATTATTAATATTTTTATTTTTATTATTATTTTGAACCCTCTAATTGAGCGCACATCATGTTTTAGAAGTTCGACAATAGGCTTTAGGCTATTTGGATCGATCATGCGACACACCTACAACAGGGTTTACTGGTGGTAGGGCTTTGTGCAAGCTCGTCTGGGTAGGTACCACCCACTCATCAGATATTCTACCGCAAAACAACAGTACTTGATATTGTTGTGTTCCGGTTTGAAGGGTGAGTGTAATTACAGGCACAAGGGACATAAAATCTTTGGTCCCAAGGTTGGTGGCGCATTGGCGATGTAAGCGATAGTTAACATTTCTTACAGTGCCAACGTCTAAGGGCGTTTGGTGACCACTTACCATCAGGTGGCCAGTATTTTCTATAAAAAAAGGCAGATATTCAAGATATGATGATATGGAGTACGAGTATCAAACAAATATAACTAAGGCAAATATTTTTGTAATAAACGTAGGTCAGATGGGCTACCTGACGGTAACTGGTCTCCATCGTCCATAGACTTTAGCGCCGTAATAAAATAATCAACCATCACCAATGCGCCGCAAACTCTTGGAAAAAAAAAGTCCCCTGTGACCGCAGCTACACTAGCTTACTCATCCTTCCAACCGGAACACTATACTAATTATTGCTGTTTGGTAGTAGAATATGTGTTGAGTGGTAACTAACTAGACGGGCAAGCACCACCAAAGTAAAATAATAAATATTCCCTGGGGATATTCATGTAGTCTTCGGATAAATCTATGATTATTACTAATTTATATAATAACAAGTTACATAGATACACGATCAACATTATTACAAGACTTGCCCATAAGTACTTACTTGCATTGATAGTCGGCGTACGCCTGATGATACTCTTCATTAAGATATCTCAACCCTGAGCTTTGTTCCTTCAATAACATCCAACTAGGAGGCGCCCAGGTCGCTGTAAGCACTTCCACGTCAATTTTGGCTGCTTTCATACAAGCTTGGATCATGGGGACCTTGAAGAAAATTTTCTCATCAACTTAACAATACACCGAATATATCATCCAGCATATACTATAATACATATCTATACGAATAAATTAAATTAAAGTGTATATCTTTCGATAGACAATCTGTAGATCTGTAGATAGTAGTAAGAACGCGTGACTCTTAACCGACAACCACCACTGAATTTTCATGTGCTTAATTTGTGATTATAATTCATCTCGTGCTTTACGGTGAAGGAAAACATCGTGAGGAAACTTGCATGTGCCAAATTTCACTGAAATTCTGCCACATGTGCCTTATTCCACCAACCCGCATTAGAGCAGAGTGGTGGAATAAGCTCCAAACCTTCTCCTCAAAAAGGGAGAGGAGACCTTTAGCCCAGTAGTGGGACATTCACAGGTTGTTACGGTATGGTACGGTCAGAGAGACCGTACCATACGTACGTACGTAGCACATTTTGCCACATGCCACTTTGGCGAAACCGCAGTTTGGGAGTACATGTAATAGATGGTTTTTGACTTAATGGTCGTGTAACATCTGGACATCAAAAACGAAATAATCTTTATTCAAGTTGGCTGCAACAGGCATCTTGTTATGTTACACGATTAAATATTTTAATACACAGCTATCACCGATTCCGATTTAAGATTCTTAGGAGAGTCGACTAGAAACTCAATAGAACTAATCTTTTGCACCAATTATACGTACATACCCATGATAATAAAATACAATTAAGTTATATATCTTGGCCAAAAATCAAAAAAAAATTCCACCTCCATTCTTTTTTATCATCTATAGTAACTGTTGTTATTGACTAATATGCGTTAATTTTTTTTTTGTATAAGATTTAAAATTAATCAATGTTTTCACCTTGTATAAAATGTCTTCTGGGGCTAAAGTGAAGTTGGTTAATTTCGTGTCGTTGACCGGGTATTCATTGTAAGCATACGAACGAGTAGAAAAATCCGTCGAGCTATTGGGGACGCGAATCATCGAGTATTCCAGTCCATCTTCACTGCAATACGAGCTTTGGACAAAGAAAACCTCCATTATGGCAATCACTTTAATAATTATATAAACATCAAGTTTTATAATGAAAATTAACTATAATATTAGGGGTAGCCTGTGATCAAAAAATGGTTGACGATGTGTACGAGAGTGTACTGTCAGAGAGAGAGAGAGAGTGTACACTTTCTATTCTTACAATCTTACAGTTTGGTGGGACTGTAATCCGATACAATCATGGATCTTTCCGAGGCAAGGGAGTGTGATTCTGCCAGCTTCCTAGATCTAGATTGCTACCAAGGTTTTATTGACAAAAAAATCAAATAACTTTAGTGGAGTTTTATAAATTTAGGTTTCGAATCCGTAACCTCAGCATCTGCAGCCCTGTAAGTTAGCCACTAGGGTAACTGTTGTTCGACAAAGTTAATTGTTCTGTTATACTTCGTTTACAATAGTCGATTTTAGTCTATCAACTGCTAGATCGAAAAGGATATTAACCTTCTGAAAAGCCGTAACCAATATAGCTACAAAATTTTTAGAATATTCCAGAATTTGTTGATTAATTTCAAGTTCCATTTATTTCTTAAATTAATGTTTTAGCAACAAATGGTAGTCAATTAAAATCCCATTTACTTGATTAAATGTTGTTGTGCCGCTGGCGATAAGCTCTTCCAATTGATTCCTGCGGAATCAGTCACCGACCCGCCGAATCCTTCAATTATCTGATACATTTTTTCTGGATGTATTTCCAATACCATATCGTGGATCTCATCTATATAATAAGGTTCGCGATTATTGATGGAAATAAGTAATAGAAATACAATATATATCATAATTATATTTACCATACTCATTCATATATGTTTTCTGTTGCGTGGATCCAAAGCTTTTACTAAATCTTTTACCCATCTAAAAATAAATACATTATTATTATACATCGAAATCCTACAATGCTCTTCGTGTCCAGTACAAATACGCCTTCAGATTGCTGATGGGGTTGCCTCGCTTCTGTAGTGCTTCAGGGATGTTTGCTGAAGCAAAAACGCATTAATGCGAAAAAAGTGTGCATCCTTGGTTCACAGGGTGCGGGCCAGCTCCATGAAAATTCTTATCATGATTGCTAACTGACTAGACTGTTTATTTATAAACCGCTGTTGTAAAGTTTCAGCTGGACCAGTAAATTGTATAAGTATAGTATATGTATAAGCATTTTATTTTCTTGTAAATTTGTATATGAGTCTTGTTACTTGAATAAATAAATTATTATTATTATAAGCTTAAATACATCTATTGTGTCCATGCCATCATTTCAACTATTTTTCGTTTCGTTTCGCTCCGTTAATAAACTAATACATTACACTAATATAAATCTACGTATTAATAGCCAATAGCGCATTGGTTTACGGACAGGGGACTTATTCTACTAACAAATTGTCACTTTATCGCAATCGAATCGAAGCGTGATCGTTACCGTTCTTTCCGTTTTCCTATTCTTTAATTAAATTATCGACTATTGCCATTAAAGTTAATAATTATGTTTGTTTTTGACATAACGGTATATGTTAACATATTATCGTTTCGGTTCCGATTCGAATAAATACAAATGATTCAAAGTTGGGTTGGTTGGGAAATGTCGTCCAATTCAATCAATTGGAATATTAGTAATTCGATAAAAACAGACATTGCTATTGTTATTTATATATAAATAGTGTATTACAGTTGTTTTGCACTAAACGGTGAAAGAATACATCGTGAGGAAACCTGCATGTGTTTAAATTCTGGACTAAGCTCCAAACCTTCTCCTCAAAAAGGGAGAGGAGGCCTTAGCCCAGCAGGACATTCACAGGCTGGTACTGTTAGGGATATTTTGGCGTAATGATCCCTTATCGCGTTTCTTGAAGCAGTTTCGACAAAAGACAGACACAGAAATCGACAATTTACATTTTTTTTTCCTGTGACGCGATATTGCATCAATTACGTGGGATAGTTTTGGAAAATTAACATACTAGTGCCTTGTATTTATATAATTTTATATATTGGGGAATCCGGTGGAGTTTTTTGCGATGATGAGAGACCTAATGGACAGAGCCTGCTTTTGGGAACTGAGTTTGGTTTTATTGTGATGCGTAATTTTGCAAGTATATGTTTATAAATAATTATCTCTATACTTAAATAATATTTGATAAATTTGAACGAGGATTAGCTGCGCTATTTCTATGATAGGAAAACATATATGTGCATTTTATTATTATTAAATACACAAATAAATAAAGAATTCTCAATACATACCTTAGACGACGTGTACATTACATAGTTACCGCGGTCCGGAACTACTCTAGTAACCGTGTCACAGTATGTGGCGTTACAAACGCATACTACTGACTCGTTGTACTGTCTCGGGGCGCAAGGAAAATCTAAACATATTATATACAATATATTCGTGTTTATAATTCATCTCGTGCTTGACGGTGAAGGAAAACATAGTGAGGAAACCTGCATGTGTCTAATTTCACTGAAATTCTGCCACATCTGTATTCCATCAACCCGCATTGGAGCTACGTGGTGGAATAAGCTCCAAACTTTCTCCTCAAAAAGGGAGAGGACGCCTTACTCCAGCAAAATTATAAAAAATCTGGCTCTATAGGGTTTTGTGAACGGCAGTTTTTGGGAACGCAGTCCAGTAAACCTTCGCTCATGTACAATGGAAGTAAAAAATAATTAGTAAGTTTTACTGAGTAATGAGTTAATGAGTGAGTAATTAATAGGTATCTATTTTTATAAAGATCAATTTGGGGTTTTTATTAAATCTAAATCTTAATAATTATAGTAATGAATTTACATCTAACATTAACATCAACAATTTAACTTCGTAAGTTAAATAAAATAATACTATTAACTTACCAGCATGTACTGATAACACAAAAAGTGCAAGAAATACTTTCAATTTCCGGTAAAGTTTCATCGTGGTAAGCAATGTAGATCTTCCATTAACCACGTGTAAATGTAAGATCAATAGTTAATAGTAGGCATGTTATATATACACATATATGTAGATGAATCAGCCCGTCGTTTAAATAAATATAATCTTTTATACAGGTTGTATTTAAATAATTTCGAGTAAAAAAAATGTATGAAAAACAATAAAATGTTATAAGTGCATGCCGAGACTACCTGTAATTAGTAGAACATTTTCCTTGATTCAAGTTGTTATATTGTACGTATTCAATGTGTTATTGTATCTACTGTTGGTTGTCCTAAGTAAATAAATAAATAAATAAATAAATAGACGCCAATTCAGTATCATATTTGTTTTGAGAATATTTTTTTAATGATAAAATTTGAAATGAAAAAAACCTTTGAAATTATAGTGTAGTATTTTAATTATTTACGTGTACCGATAGTACTATGCAATATTGCGTGTAGTGCAATATTTTATTTTAATATAACTTCAAACTAGAATAATTTTGTCTATAGCAACCTACTTACATCTTTTACTACGAATATCCCACTGTTAAAGCCTCCTCTCCCTTTTTTGAGGAAAAGGTTTGGAGCTTATTGCATCACGCTGCTCCAATGCGGGTTGCTGAAATTAGGCACATGCAAGTTTCCTCACGATGTTTTCCTTTACCGTAAAGCACGTGATGAATAATAATCACAAATTAAGCACATGAAACGTCAGTGGTGCTTGCCCAGGTTTGAGCCCACGATCATCGGTTAAGATTCACGCGTTGTTAGCACTGGGCCATCTCGGCTTATTTACCTTTTACTGGTGGTAGGTTTTTGTGCAAGCTCGTCTGGGAAGGTACCACCCGCTCATCAGATATTCTACCGCAAAACAGCTGCACTTGGTATTGTTGTGATCTGGTTTGAAGGGTGAGTGAGCCAGTGAAATTACAGGTACAAGGGACTTAACATGGTTCTCAAGGTTGGTGGTGTATTTTCGATGAAAGCGATGGTTAACATTTCTTACAATGCCAATGTCTATGGGTGTTGGCGATCACTTACCATCAGGTGGCCCATATGCTCCTTCACCTAACTATTTTATAAAAAATATTGATCCGCTTTAAATATAGAAAAAATTGTTTAATTTTAAATAACACCCGTATTTAGCCACGGAAACCTCAAGGCCATGTAATATGTGTAATTAACATAATTAGTAATATTCAAATAATTATATAATAAGCTTTACTATCCGGCCCCGGCTTCGCACTTCATGATGAAAAAAAATATTTTAGATAGGATCTGCGTACAATCCGTTAGCAAGCATTGATGTTAAATTTCAAGTCAATCGGACCTATAGTTTCTTAGATCTCGTGATAATTCAGTCAGTGATATTTCGCTTATATATATTATATAATATTGATAAATAGTAAAGTTATCGAGTCTGTGTATACCTTATGATATCTAAAATATCTGTTATAAATAAATAATAATAATTTACAATAAATTGAATAAGTATGATAAAGGTTTTAAATATGCTCCCACAAACAGCTGCGGGCATATGCTTATATTTATCGTGAATAAATAGACAGGTACCAATTGTATTAACGAATAACATACATTGCTGAGGTAAAGATCCGAGCAGTGGTTCAAATACAAAAGAGTTATTACACAGGTGTTGTGGGAAAACAATTGGTCGATATTTTATTAAACACATAGACAGTTGTTTAAGCAGACGGGCATTATTCTAAGTAAACATACTTTTATTTAATTACAAAGGCATTATTTTAAGCACACAGACATTCTTCTAGGCATATAGATATTCTTCGGAACATTCTCCTAAGCACACGGAC